>JAAGEH010002528.1:57246047-57299479 GCA_011751065.1 Lasiurus cinereus
GAAACATCAATGATGAGAGGAAATCATTGATTGGCTGCCTCCCACATGCCTCACACTTGGGATCAAGCCCACAACTGGGCATGTGCCCTGACAGGGAGTTAAACCATGACCTTCTGTATCATAGCTCTATACTCAACCACTAAACCACACCAGCCAGATTGATCTTCTTTAATCTTATATTTTTTAGAAAATAACTTCTGTTGTTCATTTAGTTGTCCAAATATATATATTTGACTTACAACATTAGATTAGGTTCAGGTGTACAGGTGTACAACATAATGATTTGTTATTTGTATATATTGCACAATAAGTCTAGTTTACATTTGTCACCATACATAGATACAGAACTTTTAACTCTTAGCAACTTTCAATTATTTTAATTAACTATATTCATCATGGCAATTGTCCCTGATGTCTCCTACCTCATCGTCTTACAAAGACCATTGATATTATCTCTAAATAATCTACTCTCAGAATTTATCCCAACCCTTCCTTGGATCTCAATTGAATCACCACTTCTTGAGGAAGCCCTCTTACTGTTGGTCTTTTACCCACATTTAGATCTTCCTGTCTTCCTGGTATATACTCATGTACCTTTATTTTGCAGCCACACAATGGTAATTTTGATATTTAAAAACAATTACTTGATTTATGTTTATTTATCTTTTGAAGAAATATAATATATATTTTAGCTCATAATTTGATATCCAGAAATTTTGAAATATCAGTTGCAACCCACTTGGGAGAAGTAAAATCAGATTAATAAATAGATAATGTGAAGTAGTTTTGTTTAATAAAATAGGATAGAATAAAAGAAAAGTTATATGCTTCAGCTATTTTTTTTAGTTTGAACATATATATGTATTCATGCAATATGCATTTGTATAGGTGTGTTAATGTAAAATATAGCTTCTACTGTTGATTTTAGCCCAAAAATTAAAAGCCGTGAAGGGAGGAACATGATTGATTCCTAGTAGACATTGAATAAATATTGAAAAATAAATTTTTTTCCTTCACTGTTACTTAACTTGGTTAGTAGAATTTGCAAATAAGATGGCATATTTCTATATATACTTTTGAAAAATAATACTAATAATTCACAAGATTCTATAGCTAAGGCTTCTACCTAAATTTAATGCTGCTCAGTAAATGAATATAAATACGATTAAGCAGTTAAATAGTTCAACTTTTATTATTAATAATTTTTATAATGTTGTGGTAGATTTAAGTTTTATTCAATTTCCACTCTAATTTAATAATTAATAACTCATCTTTTATTAGTAATCAGGTAGAGTGTGTGTGTTTTTTTTAACAATACTGTCAACTTGATACACTCGTTTATTCCACAAATATTAATTGGGTGCCTACTTTATACCAGGCAGTCTGCCAGGACCTGGGTATATCAAATGAATATAATAACCTCAAGGAGACTTACTTTTAAACACTAATCAATTCATTTCGCAAATATCTGTTGAGTACTTATTACATACCAGGAACTAAAATCAGGTATGAAAAATATAGTGATGAAAAAAATTTAGTCTCTGGATCTCTGACCCTGACACAAGGATTCAAATTTATATAATTTATCTAAGGAGAGATCCCAGGAAAGAAACACTGGTAGGAAGTGGGTAGTAAGCTAGAGAAAGGAAAGCCCCCAATAAAGAATTTGTTTTCAAGCAAATTACTGCTGCAAGTGACTGAAATGTAATCCTGCTGGGAATTCTGGGAACTAGCCTAGAAGTCACTTTAGTTAACCCACCTGATAACTGTCAGATGAAAGCAGGCTGTTCCCCAGGGCTTTCCTTCTCAGGTACCTGTGGCCTGCCCTGCAGGTGGTTAAGGGTCTGAAGCAGAGTTGCAAATATTGGCAGTATCTCCCTCAAAGTGCAGAAAGGTAAGACCTATGGGGAGGATACAGGTAGAGCAAGACTCAGAAAGCTAACAGTGTGATGAATGCCTTAGGCTTCCCTATATGAATTCAAGTTATTGTGTGAGAATGTGAGTACTTTCTGCTATTGTTTGAAATTGAAAAGGGATGACTGTCTTAGTTGACTGATGATCTCCTTTTAGTGGTGTTTCTTCAATATGGGAATTAAATGTCTATTTTTCTTAGCTGTCTCCTCCTGCAACCTCTATTTTTTAGTTATTGAACTATTTTCAAGTTACTTAATCATTTTCATTGATCTGTATTGTACCTCCTCTAAGAGTTCCAGCTATTTAAGGCATAGGAATAAAAGAATGTGTATAGACAAGTATAAGTTTACTGAGTTTCACCATGTGCCAATAACTGTTAGTAGGTGTACATTAACCAAAGTTAATCTTAACATTCTGAAGTTTTTACAGATATTGCCCTCATATTACAGATAAAGAAACTGAGGGTGAAAGACTGAGGAAACTGCCAAAAATGTCAGCAATTAGTAAGCAATGAGGCCAGATCTCAAACCCAGATCTGTCTAATTTTAAAGTGCATGCTTTTTTTTCAATACTTTATTAACCTCATACTAACCAAGTATAACATGATAAAAAAAATCCACATTTAACTACTATTCCCCAAAGGAAGGGATATATCTGTACTTTAAACAAGTTCATTATGTAGCTAGCAAAGGAACTGCTGGTTAGAATTTAGACAAAATATATTATAAATTGAATAAATTGTTAAGACTATAGGCCAAGGAGTTAGGATATTTCATACGGATAGGAATCTCAACTCTACCACTTTAAGGTCTTTGGTGTGGGTCCACATCAGTTAACACCTCTGTATCTCTTTATTTCTTCATAGATTCATAATGCCTCCAAACAAAGAACTGGTACAGGTATTGGTGAAATGAGATCATATATTCAGTGTCTGCTCTTCAGTAAGCCTTAAATTATTGTTAGCCTGAATTAATAAACACATTATAACAAGAACATCTTCAGAACCATTTGTGCATGCAAAATATTGTATGGCATTGTTTTACATATTAATAACAGAATTAATAGTCTCATTACCAAAATAAAGAATTAACATAAAGTCTTATAATACTCTGGTATTATAAGCACTGAATAAGTATTTGAGTGAATTGATAAAATGTTAGTTTTTTTCCTTGAAGAAGTATGCAAACTTTGTTAATTTTTGAGAAAATGCTTACTAAATATAAAAGTTTGAATAACCCTATGGTTGAAAATTGTGTTTTATGAAGAAACTAGTTTAGCTTATAAGTGCTTTTCCTAAAGGCAACTATCATACTTGATGTAGCAGAATTTTTTCATGTATGCATAGGATATTAAAAGATATGTTATCAAGAGTGAAATTATAATCTATTAAAAGGGTAATATGCTAATTAGACTGGGTCAATGGGACATCTTCCAGACATCTAACTTCCTTCCAGTTAGGAGGCGACCAGGTCGGTAGAGGGGCAGTTAGGGGACAACCAGGCCAGCAAGGGAGTAGTTTGCGGGAGGACCAGGCCAGCAGGGGGAAAGTTAGGGGGCAGCCAGGCTGGCAGGGGGACTCTTAGGGGGAGACCAGGTCAGCAGGTGACCAGTTAGGGGCAACCAGGACAGCAAGGGACCAATTAGGGAGTGATCAGGCCAGCAAGAAGAGGCAGTTAGGAGTGACCAGGCAGGCCGGCAGGTGAGCAGTTAGGAGCCAGCAGTCCCAGATTGCAAGAGGGATGTCCAATTTCCAGTTTAGGTCCATATGTTATCCTTTGAAAAGGATGTTAAGTGTTTAATTCTAAACTGTCCTTAGTTCCCAAATAACTTTTTAAAATTAATTTTTAAATTGTTTAAACACATTTTTATATTTTAACTTGCACTTAACTGGGGATAATAAGCATATCCATTGCTGGACTGCCTAAGTTAGAGTTCAGTTAGTCTCTCACGTGCTCCACTTTCAAGTTTAACCAGATATTTGTTAAAAGTTAATACAAAAAAATGGTACATTACAAACAACTAAACAGATTAAAAGCATTGTGATGCTTTATATACATTAAATGCCTTTTGGTATCATTGTTTCCCTTAAAACAATATATTGATGATAGTAACATAGAATACAAAAGAGAAATGGTGGGCACTTTCTTATTAGATTTATTTTAAGACAGCAACTATTTAACTTGAAGATTCTATTTGATGCTTTATCTAAGTACCACAAAGCTGTTTCTTATTATTATGTAATCTATATTAATATAAAGGTAATATGCTAATTAGACCGGATGTCTTCCAGACATCCATCCTGACAAAGCCTGGCCCATCTGAAGCTGCCTGTGGTCCCAGGTGCCTGCAGGTGGCCTGGGATAAGTCTCTAGGAGCCCCAAGTTACTGTGGGTCCTGGGTGCCTGCAGCCAGCCTGGGCAGAGCTGCCAAGGATCCTGGGTGCCTGCGGCCAACCAGAGAGAGGGAAGTCCAGGTCCCCAGTGTCTACAGCTGGCCAAATGGAGGGAAGCTCAGGTCTCAGGTGTGGAGGTTGAAGCAGAGGCATTTAGAGGCAATGAGGCAGGCAGGATAGCAGTTAGGGGCAATCATGCTGGCAGGCAGAGTGGTTAAGGATGATCAGGCAGGCAGGCAGGTGAGCATTTAGGACCTAGCATTTTCCGATTTCGAGAGGGATGTCCAACTGCCGATTTAGGGATCAACCCTAAATGGCAGTCGGACATCCCCCAGGGGTTCTGGATTGGAGAGAGTGCAGGCTAGGCTGAGGGACCCCAGCCACCCACCCCATTCAGAAATATTGTCCACCAGGCCTCTAGTACAATATATAATTAACTAAATGCTTATATCACCACAATTATTTGATATATGTTACAATATTGCATTATCTATTCATTATTGAATTAGAGTGATTACAGCCACTTCCTTTTTGTTGTTGTTCTTGATGTTGTGAAATGCTTTCCACTAAAAGAATCTTCACTTAGATAATAAATTGTCAGTCAGAAACCGAAAAATGGTAAAATAAAATTCATTAATTAAATCAACATTTATTAAGAGCAACCTGCATAAGGCCACTTGGTACAAGTTATGAAGTATATGAAAATGTCACTATGTGATCTAGAATCTAGTAAAGATAATCTAAGTAAAATAGACGAGAGGGGCCATGAAATATACCAATAAAATCTATAGAGTTCAGAGGAGTGAGACTTACAAATGAGAAAACAATTTTTTCAGCCTGAAATAAATTTGTTCTTATGTTTTAATTTTCAACTATGCTTTACCAGTTAGATTTCTTCAATCTCACATCTTGCATTATTAAAATTAAATATTTTAAACACGCTGTTCAAGTATTATAAAGTTAGTACAAGCTTCCGAATATAAGGTAAAACAGGGTTTAATCAATTAAAACTTTTGTAATGCTGTCTTCTCTGTAGGCAATAAATGTAGGCAGGCAGGTGAGTAACACTTAAATTTCATACCATTTCCTTGGAAACCACTGTGGCTAAGAGCTCCACAGCACCCAGGGGCCTAAAAGATCTGTGTTTCAGTTCTTGTTGTATGACTAACTTGCAGAGTAATTTAATCAAGAAATGCAAATGACAGTGTTCATTTTTTTTTAATTCAGAATTTTTAATTTTTATTGCGCACACACACACACATATAGGCAGAACTCCAAAAATTTGGAATTACAGATAAATGTTATTTTCAAGTAATTGAACTATTTGTATATATTCATTTTCTCTATGTTAATGAATGTAAGTATAAAAGTCTAACTTTTTAATGGCAGTTTAATAAACCACGTTAGCCCTGCTGATGTGGTTCAGTAATTGAGAATCAACCCATGACCTATGAGGTTGCTGTCCGAGTCCTAGTCAGGGCACATGTCTGGGTTTCTGGCTCAGTCCCCAGTAGGGGGTGTGCAGGAAGCATCTGATCTATGATTCTCATCATTGATATTTCTCTCTCTCTCCATCTCTCTTCCTTTCTATGAAATTAATAAAAACATATAAAAAATAAATCACTTTAAATAAACCACGTTTTTTGCCTATTTCCAAATAAAATCAATAATAGGTCCAACCTCACAATATTTTACAGGGGAATTAATTACAATGATTACTATTGTTAGGGTACACTCCTACATGAATATTTCCTGATATTGTATAGTTTGACTTTCTGAATAAAACACTGGCAAAGTTAAAAGGATGGTTGAAAACAAAAAGGTCTTAACCCTGGCAATCTTGACTAATTGGACAGAGCATCGGCCCACAGCTAAGGGTACCAGTCAATTCCAGTCAAGGGCACATACCTCAGTTGCAGGCTCCCTTTTGGCCCCAGCCCTGGTCAGGATTCTCACAGGAGGCAACCAATCTATGTGATTCTCTCACATGGATGTTTCTGTCTTTCCCTCTCTCTTCCACTCTCCTTAAAAATCAATGGGAAAATATCCTCGGGTGTGGATTAAAAAAAATAGAAGTAAAAACGTTTTAGAAGCTAGAATATATTGCTCCAGAGAGATTTACAAACTTATCTTTCCCAGAGCTGTTTTTTTACACTCCAGTATGGTGAAGACAGACAACTTCTCCACGCACTAGATAAGATTCCTTTACACTGCAGGGAAAGGGTTTCTCTCAATCCTGAGGGAGGATTGGCCAGTGTGCCATCTGCCCTGTGTGAGTCTGAGTCTCCTGAATCTCCTGTGATTCATCACCACTATATGCACAGGATCACATCCAGGACTCTCCTAGACCATCCGTGGGGATTGGGATAAGGAACCATACTAATATGCTACGTGGTCTGTTTTCTGATCCACAGATTTGTTTTCTTGTAAGAATTTCTATCTACCTACCTATATCTGCCCATCCAGCTCACTATAAACTAATCATCTGTCACATATTTCTGGCTTAGAATATTCAGAATTATTTATAATTTATTTTCTTCCTTCTTAGCTTTATGTAAGATAAGTAGCCATAATAACTGAAATAGTATGATGATTTCATAAAGCAAATATTGTTTTAAGTTTTACTAATTTTATTTGAAGGTTTTCAAAATATTTCAAGTTAAGCACATTCATAAATTGAGTTCTTTCCTTAATATTTATATTGCATTCATATCCAGTGACTCAAAATGATGATTAAATATTACAAAACAACTTTTTAATATATGCTTTAAAGGAAAACATTTAAAAATTCTATTGGTATTTACACTGAATTATGTAAAAGAAAACATGTATATACTTCAGTTTCACAAAATCTAAAATTTAACTTACTAATGAATTAATAAAAATATTTAGAAATATTTTCAGAATCAGGACAGTACCTTGAAAAGAATGTTTTAAAAGATGCCTGTAAGAGCAAACACTATTAACTGTTTTATATTAACTAGAAATTTAATATATCAGGAAAATTGTAGAAAAAGAATGACACGTAGAGAATTAAAGCACTAATCAGAGAGACAAGACAGCACCACAGGTATAGGATCTTGGGGAGGTACTTTTTTATCCTGAGGAAAAGTAAGCTTCTCTTTGGGAAAACTGTGATTTGGTCCCTCTTCAGAGCCTTTGATAAGTGCTTTGATGTTCAATAAGAAAGAAAAAAGGATGTTACTTTTGCAAAGAGAACAAAAAATATATATACCAGTTTCAACAAAAGGGCATTATTTTATGTACTTTACCACATACTATCCAGAATGTAGAGAGGCCCTCTTCATTAAACTAGAATAAATATATGTTGTTTGAAAACAAATAAAGATATGAAAACAATAAACTAAAACAATAGGATTACACTGCTTAATATATAGTTAATGGCCAGTAATTTTTAAGTTGAATAGAAGTGAAGTAAATAAGCTACATAAGAGGGTGTTATTTACAACCTTATGTTTGTCCTTATGGTAGAATGTATCACTCTAGTGAACAGAGAGATTACAGTATCGTGTGTATGTAAACCAGGATTGCGCAGCAGGGGATGGTATGCTCACTTTAAACAATGACATCTAAGAAAGTCATACTGCACTATTCCAGTGGTCTCTTCTTTGAACATAGTATTTGAAAGCTTTGATAAAATGTTTATATTCATAATATGGTGGGCTGCTATGGATGCAAAGATAATTTTTGGCAAATTTCTTTAAGATAGATTTGGATAGTAATTGCGTTCTGATAGTTCTAAAAAGTAGGACACCTGCTTCTTGATGTACAGGAGGAACCCTTGGGACAAAGCCTACAGAAACAACACATGCAACAAGAGCACCTTTCTCCCACAAAGGTGACTGCAGAATTCTGTGTGATAGCATATGAAAGTGAACTTATATATTTTAAACATTTCAAGTGGGATCAATATCCAGTATTTCTGGGTGACAATGTGTGTGCACCAAATTGAAGATGTGCTGAGTTCCTTAGGAGAAAGGAAATAGGGAGTGAAGGGACAGGCTTCGCTGATGAATCTTGGGTTAGATTAGGGAACTTTTAATGATGTTTCTTCTCTCAGTGCTGAGAGAGGTTTAATTGAATGAAGTGCTGAACCTAACTGTGGGAATATGAGAGAAATTTTCTGGGAATCATGTAATTATTTGGATAGGGAAAATACTGAATAGAAAAAAAAAATATATATATAAGGAAAATAATGCTAAACCTTTGGAATTTAAAACATAAATAAAAAAGAAATCTCAACCTGAAGACCAAGGTAACCAAGATGATGCACCAGTAGCTGTCAGCATAATTGCTTATTTAATACTGTTAATGGTGAATCAGACTTTTTTGCCTCTTGTCTATATTATTTTAATAACTTTTCCAAGGAATTCTCTGCCTTTGATATAATACATCTACAATCCATCCATAAGATCATTTATAATATCAAAGGTCTAAATCAGTGGTTGGCAAACTTCAGCTCGAGAGCAACTTGCTGCTCTTTGGCCCCTTGAGTGTGGCTCTTCTACAAAATACCACGTGCGGGCAGGCACAAATGGTGTGATTGAAACTTCGTGGCCCATGTGCAGAAGTCGGTTTTTGGCTCTCAAAAGAAATCTCAGTCATTGTACTGTTGATATTTGGCTCTGTTGACTAATGAGTTTGCCGACCACTGGTCTAAATCATAGGAATGATGTATAAATGTTTTGAGGTTATATGATCCTAAGGCCACATCCTAAATTACCCCATCTGGAATTAATCAGTTTCTTGCTTTCCCATAGAACTTGGCTTTGATTTCTAAACCCATAATTGATTTAATCAACATAAACTTTTTACGGCTTATGTACATATCTCTTGCATGTGGTTGGAAACTTCAAGCTTAGGAAATTTCTTACCAATATTTATTAGTTTGTGTAACAACAGAACAAGAAAAAAAAAGTTCTCTCTTTGAAAAAGAGATAAACCAGAGATCAAAATGGGTTGTGACCACACAAAAAATACTTGTGGGGACTGGATCTAGAGAAAGGCTTTTCTGATTAAGCAGAGACATGATGATGATCTTAGAAGTAAATTTTAATTTGTTAAACTTTTCAGAAATTTGAGATTGCTCATTTCACCGACCTCAACAAGTTATGTTATGAATTCCTGGATACTATACTGAAGGTTGATTAGCAATTCTGGGATACAGTGAGCTGAAGAGGTAAGGGATGTGTCATTCAAAGAGGAAGAGAATGTGAAAGAAAATCATAGTCCATTGTTAAAGTTCTAGGGCCAGCCACCTAGCTGTCTCCCTAACCTGCTATTAGCAAGAACTTAATCAAGGGACATGACTAAATAAAACCTTTCTGAAGAAGCTGCCTTATATTAGTGGTGGAGGTACTAATCTTAAATAAAGATATGGATGTCTTTGTTGCTAGAAAAAAATGGGTTCTTGCAGTGTCTTGGGAAAAGCTTTCAAAGGTTAAGGTCACATGCACAGGAGTTTAAATATAGTGATTAGATTTATTGAGTGAAAGGAGATAATATGCCCTTGGGGGTGTAGAGGGTGAGCAAGCTCTAGTAGCAACTCCTCTGAGATCCTTGTTAATCTTCCATATGTTGACTTGGTTTCAGTACAAGCAGGTTGTGTTTTAGACTGCCCCATCCATTTCCTGGGGCTTCCCAGGGCTGTGCTGGACCCTCTCCTTAAGCAACCTCTTTCCTGGATCTTCTGGGGTTTCCTGCCCTTAGCCTATTAGACCCTTTTCCCAGATTTTCCCAAGCTAAACTCCTCTCCTTAGTGGTCACCAATTTGGCTCCTACTGTGCATGCCCCAAAGTGGGGCTTCATCATCTGGCTTCTACAGCCAGTGCACTAAGCTCCCCGTGTCATCTTGGTTTCTTCTGCACATGTGCCTCCCTGAGGAATTCCCCCCTCACCACTTTATCCCTCCCCCTGCAATCCTGGCTAACAGGCAGTGGTTGCCCAGGGGGATTGGAAGCCCATCCTGCCTGCCGCCTGGGGATTAAGTCCCTTGGGTGGGAGGGTGTGTCTGTCCATTGGGGAACCTGTGAGGCTGTCCCTACCTAATCAGGTGTAATATCTGATTCCTTTTGCTCCTTTCCTTTGTTAATAACTACCTACCGCAATACCCTCAGCAGATTGATTATTTTCAAGTTGATGTTTATAAAAAGAATATTTGCTATACATGTACTGGTGGTAGGAAATAGTTTATGATTATTAAAAGTAACATGGAGAGGAGAAGTCTGATTAATTTAAGATTTCATGTTCCTTGTCTTACATAGAATTAAATAGCCTACAAACTGGCAAACTTTATCCCTTGTTTGGGGGGAGTTCTTAATACTCTCTTGTTTTTTATTTTTCCCAGACCAATGACTCTTGTTTATGGTAATAAAGGCTTAAAATTTATGTAGTAAGATTTAAATGAAAACAACATTGGTTCTTGAACACCCAACCATCTCAAACAGTTCAGTCCTCAATCAGGTTGTTCATGGAAAAATGTCACAGTTGTTGAGCAAAATTTCAGTTCTCAACCAGACAGTCTTTTCATGCTGATAGCGGTATGATTAGTCACACATATCTCAGGCAACAAAGGAGAGAATGAGCAAGGGTGAGTCAATTTACTTCTGAACCTTATGTTATTAGCTTAGGAAATTGTGTTATGAATATTTTCATGTCTTTTTGCTTTTGTTGCTGCTTTTTATTATTATTTAGTTTATTTTTTTAATTTTAAACCACCCGGTGACTCCATGCCCACCCCCTCCACTCATACCCTCTGGGACTCCCAGCACCAGCCCCCACCCTGAACAGGGCCCTTCTGCCAGCCAGCAACTGCTGGTCTGTCACCCCCACCCGTCCTCTAGGCCACAAGTCCTCCAGCCATGGTGCTAAGTTAAAGGCAAAAACCTGGACAGGTCACATGGCATCAGGGTTGGGTGTCCCCACAAGGTCTGTTGCTGCTTATTATTAGTCCTAAAAAGTGATAACCGCAAAGTGAAAAGGACAGTTATGAGAACAACATAGGGGTCTGGAAAGGAGTAATACTCAATTTACATTACTTGTAAAGGAGGAAAAAAGATTCAGTTTTTGAAAAAAAAAATACATCTTGAACAGCCTTCTGGAATAAATTAAGTTCCAGAATGGAGGTTCCTGTACTCCCTAGAAATAGCCTGTCCTGTGGTGTTTATTAGACTCAGCGTTTCAGTAGCTGTGACTGCCCATTACCTGCAGTTAGATAGACAGGTCAGCATGGAGCTCTCCACACCCCATTTTTAAAATAGCCTTCGTTTAAGAATAAAAGCTTCTTTATTGCATTCAGTGCAGGTCTTTTGCACACCCAACCCAAAGAATTGATGACATTCTTGATCATGTTTACTTGGTGTTAGAGGCACCTCTCACAGATACCAGAGGAGTGTTATAGCCCCCTGAGTCAGAGGGAGAGGGCTGCCCCCGACCTCGATTCTTGTCATCTCATATAAATAAGTTTATATGAGAGAACTTGATTGCCTTGTGATTAAGCCGATTTTTTAAAGCAATTAAAACATGCACTTTTATTAAAGAAGCAAGGCAAGCAACTCTATGCATCTGTCTTAGGAAGCCCAGACTGCCTCTCAGCTAACCTGAAGAGCAAGTTGGGTGGGGGTCTGAAGCGTTATACACCCTCCTGTACATAGGTCTCATAATTCCTCTGCTGCATATTTTGGTGCAGATTAATTCTCAAGGTCCCTTTTTACTTTGTTGTGGCCTTCCCAGAATTCATGAGAAGCACCTGGCAATTTCGTCTCGCCAAGCCCTGAGTATGCTGGCTTCTTAATTTAGGGACTAAAATTGCTCCCTTTTTCCCCTCCAGCTCCTTCCCTGCTTTTCCTTTTCCTTCATTCTTTTGTTAGGGAGGCATTTAACCATTTGCTCTCAAGTATCCTTGGCTGGGAAAGATAATGGCTTGTTAGTTACAAGTTAGCTGCAAATTGCCCACTGTTTGGCCTTGTTTTAACTTTCCTGTCTCAGTTTCCCTATTCCTCCTGCCCTGAAATTCTGTGACATTCAGATCCTGGAAGGAATCTTTATGAGTGACCAAGTAAACATATGCAAGGAAGTAAAGGCACAAACAATTATGTGTTTTACTCAAGACCAGAATCATACTTTTCTAGGAAAAGACATAATAATAAATGACATTAAATGCCTTTCTTATCTAGTAAATCCTATATAATACAGATGGAATATACAAATGGTCGTTATGGCTGTGAAGCCCACTGCTGCCAGATAACTGTTCAGCAGGCGCGTGGATCAGCGAGCTACAAGCAGATAGCAGAGAGCTACAGGAGGGGGAAAGGCATCAAGCTATGAGGAGGGGGAAAAGGGAGGAAGGAGTTACAGGAGGATGCAGCAGCAGGCAGAGAGCTACTGGAAGGCTGCAGCTAGCTACTGGTGATTTAGAATTCTATAAAATGCTTGGCTTCTTAATTTTCTCTTGCCATTTTCTTCTTTTCACAGCGCTTCACAGCCATGCTGTTTGAACTGATCTATACCCTATCTTGTCTGTGGTTCTCCCTATACCCTTCCTGTTTGGTTTCTGATTCTGAAGAGCTTGATGTAGATTGCCTCAGTTGGTACTCCAGATTTTAATCTGAGAATGCAAACTATTTTGCAACTGGTCTTGATTCTTAAAAAAAAAATACTGTTTACCCTAAATACATTTGAAATTTAATGATAATAATCAACTTTCTAAATTGCCAATATTTTTATTCCAAATATTTAACATTTTGTGATTAACTAAACCACTTTATACATGTCTTTATTTTCCTGAAATGTACCCAATAAGTTGGAAATGGCAGGACTTTACCACCACTTTTACTTCAAGCTTTATTTTAATTTTTTTAAACTGATTTTACATGCAAGTGCACACCTCATTGCCTTAATTACTTTCTGATATTTTCACTTTTTTTTGCCAAAGGCCTGATCACATTACACATGCAGATCTTGCTGGCAATTCGAAATAGTGATTTGACTGAGTCCTGCCAAAAAATAATTGTTCCATTAGGAGGCAAAAACCTTGAACATCTTCCTAAATTTCACAGCTTAGTTATTAGAATATATAACCTACATAGCCATAGCCTCCAAAATGGATTCTTGCCCCTCTGTGTGCCCCTTGGTCTGAGGGAAGCCAGTCAGATGCTCTGTAAACTCCCCGATCCCATCCCTTCACTTCCCTCCCCTCCTGCTTTTGGAGCAGAAGTGGTGGTTTGATTTCAAGTCCTTTGACAAAGCCCATCTTCAGCCTCTTCATTGGTTCACCTGGGCTCTGTTTTGTGGTTAGTGGAGGTGGCTGGCATGACTTGTCAACCACTTAGAGCTCTAAATCAATTCTACTCCTGTTTCCCTAATTCACATTGATTTCCATGAGAATTAATGACTTGATAGAGCAGCAATTATTTTCTAAGTGTTGATCCTGGTTGATTGAAACATCTCAGGGAACAAGCCACTCATTCTTATGACACAAAATATAAACTTGATAGAAGTGGACTTTGGGGTAGTTTCAGCACTCCTCATACTGCAAACAGGGAAGGGTCTCTGTTTCCGTACACTGCTCAAGGGTTTCTAATGCCCCCAAAGAGGTTTGAATAAATTTACATAATGGAGAAAGGCAGTGATGAGAAAGGAAAAGAAGAAAAATAGAATTAAGTACTTTGTGAATACTTTGGAGAACTCACTGAAAACCAGACCTTTTTTTACAATGTATGCAAAAATGGTTGTCACCAACGAGGTAGATTTTAGCCAAAATTGTCCTTACAAGTATACACAATTGAAGTGTTGTTTCCCTGACTGTGCCATGTAATGAAAATAGCTCAATATAAAACATTCCTCTTGCCAGGAAATTTAGTCTTAGTACAGCTTTAAGAATCTCATGAGGGTGGGTGAGTTAATAGCTAAAATGAATAAGTGCTTACTTAGCTACATATAGATTTTAACAAACAGCCATGCTATGAATATATTTAAAAACACACACACACAAAAAAAAAACAACAACCTCTGTCAATGCAGAGCCATTTATAAACATGTCCAACTCCCTCTATGCACCTTCTCTGAACTATTTTTTCACTTGAGCATGTTAAGTATTTTATCTATCTAATAATGTGTGTGTGTGTGTATGCATGCACACACATGCACACACACATATGTTATTTATCATGTTTATTGTCTGAGTCTCCCATAGGACTGTAAGCTAGAAGACAGAGATTTTTTCCCAGGGCCTGGCCTATAATTATGCTCAATCAGTACTTGTTGACAGAGTGAAAGAAACTAGAGTTTGCTGCAAAGAGAAGCCTGGGGGTGTTGTACTCTTCCACCAAAGAAAGCTGTCCATCACTTCCAGAGGAAGGCACTAACTTGGGAAAATGAGGCATGGCATGCAGGCGGTCTAGCGCTGCCTGCTGGCAGTTTTCGTGGGGAGAGTAGCAGTTTCACTGGCTCAGTTGTTACAGAAGTAACCAGGCAGCGGGAAGACACCCACAGGCACTTGGAAGATTCAGAAAATGCACTTTAATTGCAGGAGCACGGGTGCTGTGAGGCAGGGGAATCAGTTCCCAAAACCCGAATGCCTAATGCGGTGGGACTTTCCCTATTTTACCCCTAGTGTCTTTGTCTTCCAAATATGGACTAGATTTCCAGACTTGTCCCAGCTTTTGTAGCCCCTGCTAAGGTGGTAAGGGGAGAAGTGAGATAGCGACCAAGTCTCTATCTGGCACTGCAGTCAGACCCCATTGTGGGGCTGTGTATGGTTTATAGCTCCTGTTAAGATAAGCATTCAGGGAGACAGGTTTTGCAAGGCTAGCTAGGATACAAACGGAAAGGGAGTTGGGGCTAAATTATAGACTTGTACGCATATGTGTTGGAATGCAGGTTTGATTGGGCACAGACCTAGTCTGCCACCCTGAATTGCCTTCACAAGTAAACAAACTTCTTGAGATAATTGCGCAATGGCGCAGTAAGTGGGCAAAGGGGAAATGGACCTATTTCTAGCCAGGAGTAGAATTATTGAAGTTGTATAAAGTTATTGTAGCATATTGATGACAAACTGATAGACTTTGAATTGTTTTATTAATTGGTTATCAATACTCTGAGACTACTAGTATATACCTTACTGCCTGCATAGGGCACACGGTTCCCCAATGACATTCCCACAGTCCTCTGCTTCCCTAGATTAATACTCCATTGGAAGAATGAAACACTACATGCATTATTAAATTTACCTTATTATTATTCACTGTGGGAGAGGTAACACAACACAATTTGGTATATCTAAAGACTTACAAGTTTTTGCTTTGTAAGGTCAGACATACTGATTGCTTTATTAAAGAAAAAAAAAACACTGAAAGATGAGCAGGTTTGTGTGGAAAGTCCTTAGGTTTGTTCTTGGACAGGTTGACTTGGGATGTTAAATCCCCCAAATTATTACTGCATCAACTTTATTAATAAAGCAAAACTAAATATATTGGAACTTGCAATGGGAAAATCCCGTAGTTTACCCCTTGTCCCCAGATTTCTTTTCCTTGTTCTCAGCTTGATTTCAGTTACCCATCATCAACCAAGGTCTGAAAACATTAAATGGACAATTCCAGAAATAAAGAACTTATAATCTTTAAATTGTACACCATTCTGTGTGTCATGATGAAATCTCATGCCATACTGCTTCATCCCAGCTCAGATGTGAATAACTCCTTTGTCAGTGTATCCATACCATGCATAGAGCATAATAAGATTTTGAGAGAGAGAAACCACATTTACCTAACTTTTATTATAGTATGTTGTTATAATTCTTCTATTTTATTATTAGTTATTGATGTTAATCTCTTACTGTGTCTGATTAAAAATTAAACTTTAGCATGGATATGTATGTACAGTAGAAAACATAGTATATATAAGGTTTAGTACAATTCAAGGTTTCAGGCAACCATTGGAACATAATTCGCAAGGATAAAGGGGGACCACCGTATTCTGAAAGGATCTTGGTGTCTCAAAAAGGGGATGTCAGAGTGAGATATTTATTAAAATTTTGGAGTCTGAAATCAGGAAGTTTAAACTATTTTTCAAGACAGAGAACTGATTGGAATTGGGCAATAATAGTTTAGAATTGCTAGCCACAGCAAAGCAAGGTTAGTGAAGTCAATCTTAATAATCAAACTTGCTCAGGTGAGCAGGTTCTCTCTAAATTGATCTTCAAGAATTTATTTTTCAAATATATTTTTTATTGACTCCTAGAGTGACAGGCAGGGAGAAGGAGAGAGAGAAACATCGATGTGAGAGCAAAAGATTGATTGACTGCTTCATGCAAGACTCCCAGCAGGGATCTAGCCCACATCCCAGATATGTGTCCTGACCAGGAACCTAACAAGCAAGCCCTTGGTGCACAGGCCAGCACCCAACCAACTAAGTCACACCAGCCAGGGATTATAGTCTTATTTTTGTGTGTTTCTGTGTGTGTAAAAGTTCACTGGAACAAATGACCAAGACTGTTTGATCTCAGTTCTCATAGGTAACTTTTGAGACATCCAAGTGCACATGTTGCATAAACACTTGGAACTCAGAGGGATGGTATGAAATTTAAGAGTAATCATTATATAGACTAATAAAGATCTGGAGATTGTTCTTTTCAAGATTACCCAGGGAGAGAAAAGAAGTAGACTAGGACTGGGTATTCAGAAATGTCAACATATAATAGCACAATATAAAGATGAACATTCAAAGGATATTGAGAAGCAGTTAAAAGACAAAATATGAGGGTGAACAGTGGCATGTAAGGAAGACAGATCAAGAAGGAAAGAGTGATCAAAAAGGCCAATGCTGTTGAGTGTTAGGAAGATATGAGGACTGAAATGTCCATTTAGTAATTAGAAGGTCATTGTTAATCTTCCTGTGAGCTGTTGGGATGAGTTTGTAGAGAAATAAGCAGATTAGAAAGTATTAAAAAGGTAGTGAATGGATAGGAAATGGAAGGAACTTCAAGAATTTTTGCTGAGCAAGAAAAGAGGAAGATAAGTAATTGGTAATTGTTGGAATGTGAAAAGTTGGTTGTTTTTCAGGTGGAGAGATTTGAATATATTTAAATATACCTATTATCTGCTTCTATTTCCAGTCAAAAGATAAATCCTTCATTCCTTCCTTCTTTCCTTCCTTCCATGTACTGATTCATTTACTCATTTTATCCAGCAAAGGAACAGAAACAGACTTTGGCCCTAGGAACTGACAATCTCATGAAAGTTGAATATGTAGAAGGGAAATGTGAGTAGGTTTATAAATTCCTTATCCCTATTATTGCATCATTAGTAGAAATGTAGTTTAAGTTATTATTGTTTTATCAAAGGGAAGAATTTACATTACTTTACAATGTAAGTATTCAGCTGAAGATTAGACTGTTTTGAAGCTTCAGAATCAAATTTCCTCCAGATATAGATAGCTCCATCCTGGGAAAAAACTTGTGACCTTGAGCTTATTAACATGATGAATCAATCCAATGAATTAGCAAGTACAAGCCCAAGACAAAACAGAACATCATTTTTTTTTTTTATCAATTGTAAAATCCTAAATTGAGGGTGGGGGAATAAATTTCAATCTGTTGAGATAGTGTACATTTAAAGATTCACTTGAAATTACTATTCAATCAAACTTGCTTCTATTTCAATGCTAAAACACTCCTTTTCCTCCAACCCCTTAACCAAAGGTGCTATAAACAACCCAGAATATACATAGGAAGTCATGCTGCATTCTCATGTTGCTAATTGAAATTTGGATGAATATAACATAGAAGCAAGACAAGAGTATAGTATTTCCATTAGCTTCTCTGCCCATGTTTCTGCATCTTAATCAGAGCCTTGTTAATATTTAAATATGCATTTTAAGCCCCAAGAGTATAGACAGTCATGGAAATCTCATTAATAACTATAATTTGTATAAAAGGATATATGCCATAGGCGAATGCTCAAATGTATAGTTTAATTGTAGTTATAAAAATATATTTTGTAGCTCAAAAAGTAAAAACATAATTTCAGCAGGAAATGAACTTATTTTAGCTACTAAGGTGCACTGTGGTTTATCATTTATTGAAAAAATATTTTTATTTTAAGGTAATATTTCTCCATCAGCTATGTACTTGGCTGTTTTTGTTTTGTTTTGTTTTTGTTTGTTGTTTATTTTTTATGTGGGGCTATTTGGAGATTTTGAGAAATGGGGAAAGGATCTGCAGGAGAAAGAGGTATGGACATCACCTGAAATACCTTCCGTTCTGCAGATTCAGAGCTCTGCAGCCTTCAAAAGGCACATAATGGAGGAGAGAGAGCTGTCACTCTAGAGCTGTGACTCTTCTCCTCCAGCAGTCATGTTTCAAATAGGTCCTTCTGCAAAGCAATGGCTTGAAATGACAGTCATTCTCCCTTCCACACAGCAGTCTGCCACAGAACAAAGCCCCTAGAATAATGTCAGTTGAAATAATGAAGTATATCTTTTCTATACTAGTACATCCGTAAGAATACTTATAGTATCTTCCTGGTTCTAAAGGAGATGATATAGTTCATTATTGGCAACAGCTCTAAATCTTTCTTACTCTGTGCAACTTAACTCTTTTATTAACCAAAGAACTTATAATGTATTTTAGAAGCCTGGTTCACAAAATTTGTGTACGGGTGCAGTCCCTAGGCCTGCCTGGCAATCAAAGTGCAGGTGTCTGGCATGGAAGGTCAGATCCCAGTTGACCTTTGGGTCCTGGGCATCACCTGAGCCTCTGGACTCCCACACATCTCCCTCCACCTGAGTCCTTGGGCCCCCACCTTAGCATCTGGGAGCTGGGTGGTGGCCCTGTCCCCTGCTGCTGCCGCTGGTCACCATCTTTGGGGCAGTTGGTGGGGTGATCGGACCCAGCTAACACCTGCCCTGGCCTAGCCACCCACTTACTTCCTCCACCATCCTGCCACGGTTCCACTTTCTTCAGAGCCCTGGTCTCCACTGCCGTCTTCTGCCAGCGCTGCATTTCCAATGTCAACCATGTTCTGTGCCACCTCTGGTGGTTAGCGCACATCATAGTGAGTGGTCGAACTCCCAACAGAGGGAACAATTTTCATATTAGGCTTTTATTACATACTAGGGGCCCAGTGCATGAAATTTGTGCAGTGGGGGCATATCCCTCAGCCCTGCCTGCACCCTCTCCAAACTGGCATTCTTTGGGGGATATCCGACTGCTGGTTTAGGCCTGATCCAGCTGGCCAACTTGGGATGATGTGGGAGTGGCATCTTGTGGTGGCTATCTTGTGACAATGTGAAGATGGTCATCTTGTGATGACATGGGGGTGCCCATCTTGTGACAACATGGGGGCAGCCATCTTTTGATGACATGGGGCAGCCATCTTGTGATGTGAGGGTGTGAGGGTCAATTTGCATATATTATCTCATTATTATATAGGATAGATATGAATAACTCATGGATACAGATAGTAGTTGCTAAAGGTCTGAGGCAGGTGAAGGGGTTGGGCTAGAAGGGGGTCAATGGAGAAAAAGGTGTACATCTATATTACTTTTAACAATAAAGATAAATTAAAAAAACAAACAAAAGGAAAGATACCAGGAACTTTATAATACATAACAAACACATTCATATTTCTATTCTTAGAATAAGCTCTGACTCAAATACTGTTTTATACTAAGTATTAGTATGGAGTATGCATTCAGCAAGAAATTTACGGAGAAGAAACTTGTTTGTAGAGTTATATGATAATCACTCATGGATGTTGCTAGTCATCCCCAAAGCTTTTATGGAAAAAGATAGAGGGAATCTTTGCATCAGATTGAATTATTTTATATTTTAGCAAGAGGGTTGGTTGACAATTCCTCTTAGAGATAGTTGATTAAGCTGTGACTGTTGGGCTCATTTACCTGATGCATACACTATGTAAAGGTCAGGCCTGCACATGAATAGCTATTCTATGTAAAAAGTCTACCTCCCCCAAAAAACATGATTACTACTGTACTGCCACACAGTATTGTCTTAGAATTACTGTGAAAGAATAAAAGCCCCAAACCTTCAAATGCCCCACAATTCCCAATATCACAAAATTCCCTCTTGCTCCTGCCCCTCACATCTTATCTCCTATTTTCTCCCCATCCTGGTCAGCTCCACTGCAAGCATAGGCCACCCTGCTGTTCACTAGGACACTCCCTTCACAATCTCAACTTTGTCCGAATTGTTCTTCCCTTATCAATTCATTTGACTACCTCTGTTTCCTCTTTCTGTATTTTCATAGCACTTATTACTATCTAACATAAAAATACAATTTCTATTGGTTGTGCCTTCCCTCCCCTGCCTTCCTGCTATAATTTGACAGTTTATTCAATGCTTTTTTGTTCAACAGTTGGGGGCGGGAGGAACTCGGTGAGGGCAAGTGCCAGTAGGCAGGAAAGGCCAGGGGCAGATCAATGGGGGGAAAAAAAGGAGACATATCTACTACTATTTGTCATACCATATACAGTAAAATAATAAAAAACTAGACAAGTAGATGGGGCTGAATAATGAAGATTCCCGAAGGGCAGTGTGTCATATTTATTTGTCTTAAAGACTTAGCTCTCAGGTAAAAATGCCGAAACAATCATAAAATCATAATGAAGCACAAACAAATAAAACAAAATCCCAAGATCTCCCTTGTGACCACCTAGTATGAGATGCGGTAGAACAATACTTCCTGCCTGGGAACTGTGCCCTCAGATGAAAGCAGTTTCATAAATTCACCAAGAGGTTCAAAAGCAAGGCAAAACAAGCTCTCTGAGTAACTTCTCTGACAAAGGTCAGAAAAGCTTTTCTCAGTCACCCAAATCAACCTGGGCCAACCTGGAATTTTTATTGGGAATATCTGCAATTAGGAATCTAATGAACAAAATAAACTGGTGAACAAAATCTGAAGCAGGGAGCATACTGAGGAATCAAAGATTGAATGGGAAAGGGAGTGGCATGGGAGAGATTAACTAAAGAATTTATATGCATAGATACAGAACCAATGAACTCAGACAATAATGTGGGTGGGTAAGGCCTGGAGGGAGCCAATGGGAAAAAAGGGGACATCTGTAATACTTTTAACAATAAAGTTAAATCAAACAAACAAACAAATAAATAAAATAGAATTTCTATATTTATCATGCTTATTGATCATTGTCTGTATCATACCTGCAAGAAAAATTCATTTACCTCATATTATCTCTTTGAGTAGGACTCTATTTTGTTAATTGTATCCTAAGTATTGATATCTGTAGCTGACATATTATAGACACTCAAATATTAGTGAATGGATGAATTAATGAAACCATGAACCACCTTCTTTTCTCATTACCTTGTAAGACTACTATCTACATAATTTTCTGTACAAAGTTTTAAAAGTAATTAACTCAGCAACTTAACTTTCTATTAACAAATTCCCTTTTTTAGGTTCAAGCTCTGATACCAGGAGGTCCTTAAAGTGATGCATCTTTTTTTAAGATATATTTTTATTGATTTCAGAGAGGAAGGGAAAGGGGGGGAGAGAGAGAAATATCAATGATGAGAGAATCATTGATTCGCTGCCTCTTGCACACCCACTACTAGAGATCAAGCCTGCAACACATGCATGTGCCCTTGACCAAAATCAAACCCAGAACCCTTCATTCCACAGGCTGATGCTCTATCCATTGAGCCAAACCAGGTAGGGGCAACTAATATATTTTGATAACTGCAATGAAATAACATGTTGACCTGCTTACTCAACTATATGCAAATTGATCTTATCAAGTGACATTCTTTGTATTTAAAGTAGCAGGGATCTGAGAAAATCAAACTGAGACTAGATTTTGATGAGGAGACTTGTAAAGGAAGTTTACTACTCTAGTGTATGGGGCAAAGGAAAAGAGCTGGTTACTCCAGGGTGCATTTTGAAGAAAAAGGAGAGGACTAGGTGAACCTGGGTTTTGGAAGGTGATATCAACATGATAGGGCAAAACAATCCAATGGAGGGGGGAACAAAAAAATAAAGAAAAACTGTTCATTTTTGTTGTTGTTGTTGACAGTATTACAGATGTCCCTCAATTCCCCCTCCCTGGCTTAGTCCCCTTCTTCCCAATCTCTGCCTCACACCAGACCTTCACCACACTATTGTCTGTGTCCATATAGTTTTAATAGGGCCAGCCCAGCTTATTGCATTTCAAACAAATCTTTGGAAAAAGCCTTTGATTTTCATCAATTTATTAGGAATCATAGAAATACATATATCCACTAAAGCAGACAAGTTCACACAAATTGGAAGAGCATTGACCCTGCTCCTTTTTGTAAAAGAAGAAAGAAATAAGAAAAATAGAGGGATTAGTAGACATCAAGATTAGAGATGTGATGGAAAAAGTATTGAAAGGCAGAGCTCACATTTCTCAAAAGGCCAAATGCAGGTCTTTCCCCCCCAAGTCATGCACCGCAGTGCTTTGAATCATAAGTGATTTTTATTCTAGGCAGCCAATTTCCCTGGCCACCTTAATGACCTAAAGGGAGAGCAACGGAGAGAATCCAAGATGGCGGCATAGGTAAACACCTATACTGCTGCCTCGCACAACAATTTCAAAACTACAACTAAAAGACAGAACAGACATCATCCAGAACCACAGGAAAGCTGGCTGAGTGGAAGTTCTACAACTAGAGGGAAAGAGAGGGGCTCACGGAGACCCAGAGGAGCTGCAAAAAGCTGAGGTACAGAGACGAGCGCGCTGAGAGAGCGGTGCCGGAGTGCCTGGCTGGCTTTCTCTGGCGGGAGGGAAACGGAGACTCCCAACGGCATTGAACCCCTTCTCTTACGACACTAAACCCCAGATCCAGCCGAGACTCATACGGGGGGAGTTTGGACTGTGAAAAGGGAGAAGTGCACGGAAATTTAGGGGAGTTGCAAAGGATCGGAGGTCTGGTCGCGCATGGCACCACGCGGAGGACGGATTGCTGATTGTGCCGCTGGCTTTCGCGAGTGGGCGGGAGACAGACCCTCCGATCTGCGCCACTTCTGAGTCCACTGGGCCCCTGTTTTGGGCGAAACCCTGGGGACCTAGACTCGTGTGGTCCTGGTTCGCAGGGGAGCTGGAAAGGCAGCGGTTGGAGGCGCTGCGGGTGCGCGCGCACAAGGACCACTCCAGCCATTACCCAGTCAGGGGAGACTCAGGGGCCGTGGAGGGCGGGGCCGACTGGAAGGCAAGGCGGTCCCTTAAGCCCTGAGACTCCACCCCTCCCAAGCTCAGTAGAGGCTTCTGCGGCTGAATCTAGCACAGAAGTTTCCCCGGCACAGTGAAAATGCCGAGACAAGGGAAGGGATTACAAGCAAAAGAAATGGAGGAAAAAAAACGACTGGATATAGAGTTCAAAACCACGCTTATAAGGTTTTGCAAGAATATGCTAGAAAAGATGGAGAAATTTAGTGAGACCCAAGAGAAGATAATAAATACACTGACTGAAATGAATACTATTACGCAGAGTACTAACAGCAGACTAGAGAAAGACAAGGATCAAGTCAAAAATTTGCAGAAAACATTCAACTGGAAAAGCAAGAAGAGAAAAGAATCCAAAAATGTGAACATAATGTAAGGAGACTCTGGGACAGCTTCAAGCGTACCAACATCAGAATTGTGGGGGTGCCAGAAGAAGAGAGAGAGCAAGATACTGAAAACCTGTTTAAAGAAATAATGACTGAAAACTTCCCACATCTGGTAAAAGAAATAGACTTACAAGTCGAGGAAGCACACAGAACCCCAAAGAAAAGGAACCCAAAGAGGACTACACCAAGACACATCATAATTAAAATGCCAAGAGCAAAAGACAAAGAGAGAATATTAAAAGCAGCAAGAGAAAAACAGTTTATTACCTACAAGGGAGCACCCATATGACTGTCAGCTGATTTCTCAACAGAAACGATGCAGGCCAGACGGGAGTGGCAAGAAATATTCAACGTGATGAACAACAAGAACCTACAACCAAGAATAATCTATCCAGCAAAGCTATCATTCAGAATTGAAGGGCAGATAAAGACCTTCACAGAGAAGAAAAAGCTAAAGGAGTTCATCAACTCCAAACCAGTATTATATGAAATGCTGAAAGGTACCCTTTTAGAAGAGGAAGAAGAAAAAGGTAAAAGACAAAAAATTATGAACAACAAATACACATCTGTCAACAAGTGAATCTAAAAATTAAGTGAATTAAAAATCTGATCAACAGAATAAACTGGTGAATATAATAGAATCAGGAGCACAGAAAGGGAGTAGACTGATAATTCTCAGGAGGACAAAAATCATAAAGCATCAAACAGACTGTGAAATTATAACAGAAAGATTAAAGTTAGGTGAGTTAAATAAGTGATCAATCAAAGGACTTGTATGCATGCTTATAAACATAACCAATGATCACAGACACTGGGGGGTCGGGGTACGCCTGGGAGGGAGGGGGGGCAATGGGGAGATATGTATAAAAAATTAATAAAAATTAATTAAAAAAAAAGAATAATAACTAATAAAAAATAAAAATAAAAAAATAAAGGGAGAGCAACAATGGTTGTGATAAGCATGAATGTTTTTGCACTAATCCTGTCCTGATGACAGGTGGCACCATTCCACCTGTCATACTTGGAATACATTAAATGTCTTATATATGTTCTAAATCAGTTTGTTTTATTCCTCTGGTATATTAGAAGTTCTGACCCAATTTTTATATTAACATATATATTCTTAAGAAAACATATCATAATTTAAAGGGATTTAAGCAGGGAAAACTCTAAACCTATTACCTTAATTTCCTTTTTCTGTAGATTAAGTATTGCAGGCTCATTTTTAAGACTCTAATTTTGGATGTAACTTCTCAGGGAATATGAGCTTTTGCTATTTGAGGTGATTTTTTTTTCTTTTAAATTAGTGTGTCCATTAAGGAGCATATTATTGTGTACCAGATGGAATTAAATGAACCATTGTGTGAACTTGGCATTTTTAGATCGGATTACCTGAATGTAATTACCTGCAGACAGTTTCTAAATATGTGTTCATAAGGGATTGGTTTTCATAGAGAGTTTCTCTTCTATTCTCTCTTTTTTTTTCTTCTTACAATGTGTTTAGTCATTTTTGGCTTATTGTACCATCATGTTCTGCCACCAATAATAGTGAGAATTAATCCTGAACTACCAGAATTGACGAGACAGAACAAGTGGACAGCTGTTTAAAAAACAAACAAGTAGCCAAGGGACAATTTACAAGAGAGATTGTTATAGTTTTGTGCCATATACAATTAGAATCATCTGCCCCAATTCTAATAATACTGAAATTTGGAGACATTAATTAGTGTGTTAAATAGAATTTTTTTTCAGGAATGTATCCCCAAACTGGAATCCAGTATTTTATTTCCTATTGCCATTTTTAAATCAATGTCAGTTGAAGAATATGAATGTTTACACGTTTCTATAACATTTTATTGTGTTTTCCTTGGGAATGAATAGAATTAGCTTTCTGTAAGTCATCTCTTCACAGAGGGAGTACAATCTCTGGGTGACATTTGCTAGTGTGACTATGACCTCTTGTTCTCACTCCTTAAATAATGAGGAGAGTTTACATGTCTGTTTCCCGCATTGATATTAAGTGCACTATTTCCTCTTAGTACAGAAATATATATTTAGGCTATTGGAAGGTGAAACTCTTTTAGATTCTCTGCACTACAATTTTATCTTTCTTTTTAAAAATGAATTGTCCCACAAGACGTGGTTGCACATCGACCTATGAACCAGGAGGTCATGGTTCGATTCCCAGTTAGGGTACATGCCCAGGCTGTGGGCTCAATTACCGGTGTGGGGTGTGCAGGAAGTAGCCAATCAATTGTTCTCTCTCATCATTGACGTTTCTATCTCTCTCTCCCTTTCCCTTCTCCTCTGAAATCAATACAAATATATTTAAAAATAAAAATGAATTCTCTCTATATTTTTTGAAGTTGTTGCTACTCTCTTGGAGCAGTTGCCAAAGAACATCTAATATGAATTAGGCAACATCAAGTTTAATAATGGAAAAAATCAGACTTGTAACTTCAAATTATTTCATGTATTATATGCTTATTTTTTTCTGAATCTTATAAACTTTCTGATGACTTTAGTGAGCCATATACCCAAAGTGTATGGCTTTTTGTTCTTTTAACAAGAGTGTGAATATGCTAAGTTGCTATCAGGAATCAACCTTTAGAGAATTCACCTAGTATCTTGTTATAAAATACTTGATGATCTGAAAAAAAGTAATGAGCAAGACTTTGCAAAAATGAAATAACTATAGCTAATCAAATATGTGCTGTCAGTTTGTGAATTAACATTAATTTATGTTGAAAACAGGTCACTTCCAAATAAGGAATAATTGACATTGATGTTAACATAGTCTTGAAGTTAATATTATGTATGTTATAGGTTCTAGGTTGTAAAACAAACAACAACAAAAAGACTTTGGCTACCTTAAGTGAAAAGTAATTTGCAGAATATATGCTGGACTCATTAATGGGAGTCTCAAAAATCAACCTTAATGGCAAAAAGGTACATAATTGCTATTGGAAGTTTGAAGCAGGGATGACAGGCATGATCTTGTAGAATATTCAACAACTTTACTGAGATACTAGCAGCCCCATCCATGAAAATTCATGCACTGGAGGAGGGGTCCCTCAGCCCAGCCAGCCCCTTCTTACAGTCCAGGAGCCCTCAGGGACAGGGGGTAACCCAGCAATCAGGAGAAGGTGACTCCCCATCACACCTCTGCTGCTGGCACTGCTGGGGGCACAAGCCCTGGTTACCTGAGCCTTGGGCAGCCCTCTGAAGCTGGACAGCCACCATCCGAGGCTTGCCTGCACCTCAGGCTGGCCCTGGATGGCCGGGGGGGCTGAAGGGACTGGGAGTTATGGAGGAAGGCATGCGGAGTGGACAGGCCCACCTGGAGGTGAGCCCGGACTTGGAGCCCAGACCTGCTGCCCTGGTGGGGCTGAGGGGACTGGGCGTCACCATCTTGTGGCTGTGAGCACTAACATCTTTGAAGGCATGTCAGTCAATTAGCATATTCTCTTCTTATTGGCTGTGGGTGCTGCCATCTTTGAGGGCAGGGCAGTTGATTAGCATATTCCCTCCTTATGCCACCATCATTTTGATGGCATGAGGGTCAATTAGCATATTCCCTCTTAATTAGATAGGATTATTCACATGGCATACAATTCACCTATTTAAAGTGGTTCACATAGAATATCTCTATTACTCTTACTATCTTTGTTTCTACCTGAAGAATCTAAGTCCTGAAGAGGCACCTAGTTGGCTGGTCTTATGCCACAGATCATCTTTCAGCTGGTGTCAGAACTGGTGAGGGAATGGGGTAGTTGGGCTTGAGGGAATGAAATATCCAGAGTCAGCTTCATGGAGTTACTTTTGCAACAGTAAGGTGACAAAGATGAGGCAAGGGTTATTTGCAGTGGTGTGTTGCTAACTATTTAATAATTAGCTGCCCAGAAAGAAAAAACACACACATTTATTTAAGAATTTACAAATTTCCCTGGTGTAAATATTTCAACTATAAGAAATAATTTGAAGCAACCAATAGATTGCTTTTAGAGCTGGGAGGAGATACTCACAATGTATTCTTATGAGCAAAAAAGAGCTGACTCCAGCACACTACTGGATTTCTCCCCAAAAGAAAAAATTGCTTTCAGAGAGGGAGAATGAATGCTAAATAGAAAAAAAAAATAGCATGTATTCAGGTATTCAGCAAAGCTATCATTTCGAATAGAAGGACAGGTAAAGAGCTTTCCAGACAAGAAAAAGCTAAAGGAGTTAATTACCATCAAACCAGTATTACAATACATGTTGAAGGTTCTTCTTTAAGAAGAAAAAATAAAAGATAAAAAATATGAATAATAAAATGGCAATAAGTACATATCTATCATCTATTAAAAAAGTAGTGGAAAATGTTATGAATTGGAAACAATCCTATATAATAAAAGGCTAATATGCAAATAGACCAAACAGCAAATAACTTGAACAATTGAACAACTGGTCACTATGATGTGCACTAACCACCAAGTGCCATGTGTTGAGCATGGCAGGCATTGGCCATGGCAGGAAAGTGGAACAGGTGAGTAGAGGGGAAAGGGAGGGGGCACTAGACCAAGGCAGGGCGCTAGTCACTGTTATTGGGCATGTCTCTGGTGGTTTGAAAATTCTTTGCTCCCTTATGCCACGGTCCCACCTGGCACTCACACCTGTTGCCGGCACCTGCCCCACTTGCACCCACTACCAGCGCAGGCCCCACTCACACCCACAGCCAGCACCGGAGCTGCCATTCACACCTGCTGCCAGTGCCCAGCGCTGGTCCTGATTGCTTGGTGCCATCAGCAGGTACAAGCAGCAGCTGTTGGCCCTCATATCTCCTGAGGGCTTCTCCATCTCCCTTTGCTCCTGAGGGGCAATTGGGGCAGCAGCTGCCACTCACACCTACTGGTGGTGTCAGACCCAATTGCTTTTCTCTGTCTGCAGGTGTGAAACGGGCTGGCACCTATCAGCATGTGGGAGCAGTGACAGCAGAAGCAGAGCTGCTGGCAGTCAGAAGACTGGGGGCTGTGGCAGGAGGGGCCAGATGGTGGTGCAAAGGATGGGCCAAAACCTTCCCCTGTGTCTACTGCAGCCTTGAAGCCCACAGTTCTTTTAAGGTTCACAAATTCATGGACTGGGCCCCTAGTGAGAAAATAAAAACACTGAAGTTCAATTTGTCATAAGTAAAACAAGAACATGATATTAGAGAAAATCAGCTTTCTACCATCCTGGAATGAACAAAAAAGTAGAGAATTTCTACATATACTACAGTACCTAAGCATAAATTCCCAAAAGTTTTCTATAAACATATTACATTTTCTTAATTGTAAACAATGAGATCTGAAGAAAATTACTTCAGTCTTAAAACATAATTTACTTTAAATAGATATCTTAAAATTAATTAAATTCATGATATTAAAAGTAAAAAGTTAATTTTGATCCCCATTTTCACATTTAAAAATCATTATTATTCAAGTCTCTATTTTATATTTTGTATAATGTCTATTTCTTTTTTAAAAAATATATTTTTATTAATTTCAGAGAGGAAGGGAGAGGGAGAGAAAAATAGAAATGTCAATGATGAGAGAGAATCATTGATTGGCTGCCTCCTGCATGCCCCACACTTGGAATCGAGCCCAAAACCCAGGCATATGCCCTTAACTGGAATTGAACCTGGGACTCTTCAGTCCACAGGCTGACAGACACTATATCCACTGAGCCAAACTAGCTAGGGCAATGTCTATTTCTTATAGCTGATGGTATATAGGGAGAAGACTTATGAAAAATAAAATTACTTGCAGTGTGCCTACCAAAAAAAAATAGAAAAGAAAATTCTATAAAAGGGGATAAGAAATAGTAGCTAGATGTTTAAGAGGAATTGATTGAAGCCAGAAGACTGAAGGGTTTCAAGAAGAAAGAAGTAGTTGGTAATCATAAAAAACAACTAAAGAGTCAAATAAGAAGATCTAAGAATAATTCATTGAATTCATTAAGAGAAATGGTAACAGATGACACTGATATTGGTAACAGCTAAAAAGAATTCCTATGTGTACTTAATATATTGCTTTTATATCAGTAAATAAACCTGTTATAGAATATAAAAATGTCCCCTTCATCGCAGGGTGGCATTTCCTGGTTTTGAAGAAGGTCTCTGCTTGGATATGCTTTTGATAATGATATGTGTACAATTCTCCTTTGGCTTGGAGCTCTGAGTCATGTTATGAATACATTGATGTCATGAAAGGAAACTAAGAACAATTTATCCAGATTATAATTAAGCTTTTGGAAAGGCAGTATGAAATAACCATTTGGAAATTAATGAGGAGATGACCCTGTTACTACTAAATGTCAAAGAATGGAGAATTTGTATGAAGTCCCCAGATGTCTTTGCAACACGCACAGTATAAATGCAGAATTACAAGCGAGTTAAGGAATATCAGAAGGAGACCATCTAAGTCAACTGTTCCATATTTACTCAAGGACACAAAACTAAACATAGATGAGGTGGTTACTTAGAGCTGACACCAATGCAACAATCTTGACAAGATTTTCTGCCTCTGGGTCCCCTTCAGAACACAGCTGCTACAATCTGCACAGAGGTAGGATTATGCTAATGACAGGAAAGAACCGAACATTGGCTGTACCATTGCCCCTTTTGACCCAGGCTTGCAACACCAATCTAAAAAATGTACACTGGAAGCTCCTATGATTTCTGAAAGGGGTTGTTTACCAAGCCCTACATTTCCTACTTTTGAAATCAGACTCAGCAGCAGGATGACTCATACCCCTCCAGGGATGAGAGCAGAGACACAGGCTCCCTCTCTGTTTCAAACCTTTCTATCCCTTCACCTGGGCAGTTCCTAGGGAGATGACTCAGTATGCTCAGCTGACAGTGAGTGTGTCTGCATTGAATATTTCTTTAGTTTATTGCTACACACATATTGAAACAAATATTTTCCTACCTTCATTGAGAGGTTACTTTTTATTTACCATCTATTTTAACTTATACGTTAGTTATAAAAATGACAGCTTATTATAAAAATCAAATAAAATGAATTATTTATAAAATAAAATCTATGAATCCTATCTTAGCCCTCCCCTAGGTTTAACATAGCTCCCTGGGTTGTCACCGATAATGGTTTGAGCTTTATCTTCCATACACTAGTATCTGCATATACCCAATCACATATACAATGTATGAAGGCCATTCACTATATGTGTGCATGTAGATATATGGAAGAGAAAGCCCAAAGCATTATCTTAGGCCACCCCTTTAGAAAACTGTTGTATTTATTGTTTGCAAATCCCCACAATTTCTTCCCCTAGCTTGACTCCTTGGCTAGGAAATGCCCATAAGATATGTAGCCCTAGCATATATGGTGACAGATTTCAGAACACTAAGCTGGAACCACCGATCAATTTTGTTCTCTGATATCAAATATATGAAAAGCCCATGTTCATAGTTATCTCATACTTTTCAGTCTCCAGATAAGCAGCCAGAAAAAGTCTTTGAAAAGGGTACATTAGGTCATGTCTCTTCTCTAATCAAATGTTCCACAAGCTCTTCATTTTATCAAAAATAAAAGCTAAATTCACACCACAGCCTCAGTGCCCTTTGTGACCTGCCCCTCAGCCCCATCTCCCCGCCTTACCTCTTCAACTTAACATTCTACTTTTCTCCCTGGCAACACCATCCTAGAGACTCCAGGGACACTCTGTTCTCTCAATATACCAAGCTAGAGAAGGCCTCTGGCTTCCTAACTTATGGAGAAAATCGATGTAAACACCCAAAAGTGAACTGACTTACTCTCTCTGGGGGAAGCTCTTCTCCCAGAGATCTCTGTGGCTCATTCTTTGACCTTTTTCAAATTTGTGGTCAACAATGACATTCTTGATGGGGTTTACTTGGTTTATGCTCTTCAAAACAGGAGAAGTATTGACCTTGATACTTCCGATCCCCTAGCCTAGTTCTGCTTTTTTTATTTTATGTAGCATTTTTATATGCAATATTCTATATATTGTATGCCTATTGTCTGTCCTTCTCCACCAGAATATAAGCTCTGCATGAAGAGGACTTTAGTCAGTGCAGCCCTAGACCCTAGTAATAGTAGCCGTTCAGTGAACAATGGAAGAATAGGTGGATGACTGAGTAAATGTACACACATATTCATTTAGGAGTTAGTGTAGCAGAATGCACTGGTAGTCTCCATCAATTATCTGCTCTAAGTAGGTTTCTATAATAATAAAAGTGTAATATGCTAATTAGACCTGACATCCTTCTGGATGACCTTCCTGATGAAGCCACAGTGTTAGAGGCTGAGGCAGAGGTGGTTAGGGGTGATCAGCCAGGCAGGCAAGTGGTTAGGGGTGATCAGACAGGCAGGAGAACAGTAAGGGGTGATCAGGCAGGCAGGCAGAGTGGTTAGGGGTGATCAGGCAGACAGGTGAGCAGTTAGGAGCCAGCAGTCCCAGATTGCAAGAGGGATGTCTGACTGACAGGCCCAATCCCGCATATCCATCGAACATTCCCCAAGGGGTCCCGGATTATGAGAGGATGCAGGCTAGATTGAAGGACACCCCCCACCCTATGCACTGGGCCTCTAGTAATAATTATAACTGCAGTCATAAGGAGTACCTAAAACCTCTCCACAGGGTTGTTATGAAGGTTTGGTTAATAGCTAATTAATAATTTTTAAAAACTACAAAACAACTTGTGAAATGTATTCAGTTGTTAATTAATGTTACATACTACTATTGTTTTTCATTTTATATATATATTAAAGGCCCAATACACAAAATTCATTCAAGAGTAGGCCTTCCTTCCCCCTGCAGTCAGCACCGACTTTCCTCTGGCATTTGGAACCCAGGCTTCCCTCCCAACCTTGGCTTCATCCGGGAAGGTTGTCCAGAAGAACATCTGGTCTAATTAGCATATTATGTTTTTATTATTCTAGAATAGAGGCCCATTGCATGAAGAGATTCTTGGAATAGGCCTTCTTTCCCTTGCCTTCCAGCACCAGTTTTCCTCCAGCACTTGGGACCTAGGCCTTCACTCCAGCCGGAGTCTGCCATCTTTGTCTTTGCTGCATACTCCAGCCAGAGTCTGCCATCTTTATCTGTGTCTCTTCGTCTTTGCTGTAGACTCCAGAGTCTGCAGTCTTCATCTTCTCTATGGCCAGAGTGCCGCTCCTGTATATCCCTTCACCCGCCCCCCATCCCTCTCATAGCAGGCGTCTTACCCGCCCAGCCATTCCCCACCTAGAGCAGCTGGGCTGCCACCACCTTTCTCCTTCTAATTTGCATATTCCATCCTGATTGGCTGGTGGGCATAGCAGAGTGAAGGTCAATGTGCATGTTTCTCTTTTATTAGTGTACTGGGGGGTTCCTCATTTTGCCTGCACCCTCTCACAATCCAGAACCCCTTGGGTGATGTCTGCTTGCTGACTTGGGCCTGATCACCCCAGAGATTGTGTCTAAGCCAGCAGTCAGACATCCCTCTCACAGTCTGGGGCTCTCACATTCTGGGACCCCTCGATCCTTACTATCCTCCTTCAGTGGAAGCAGGAGAGGCTCCTGCTACCACTGCTGTGCTCGCCAGCCATGAGTTCAACTTCTGGCTGAGTGGCCCTCCACCTGTGGGTGTGCACTGACCACCAGGGGGCAGCTTCTGCATTGAGCATCTTCCCCTTGGTGGTCAGTGTATGTCATAGCGACCTATTGTTCCACTGATAATTCCACTGTTCAGTCAATTTGCATATTGGGTTTTTATTATATAATATATATAGTTATTTAGTAAAAATGGAATTTTGCTATATGTTATTTATACAACTTGATTTTTGTACTCCATGAAATACAATTTTTTTTCTTTCTAAAATAGCACATACCAACCTCATTCATTCATTCAAAAAATAACTTGAGGCATTTACTCTGTGCCTTTGTAGCATTTACAGTCTGTCTATTGTTTCTTTCTATGACTGCATAATATTCTATAGCATTTACATGTCATTATTTCACCAATTTTGTAATATAATATTTTGAATGGGCTTTAAGTTTTGTAATTGGTCTACCTGTCTGTATATATCTACTAGAGACCTAGTGCATGAATTCGTGCATGGGTGGGTTCTGGCTAACCCACCCCAATTGGAGTATAGGGCCCAATTTGGTGTGGGGCCCAATAGGAGGTGGGGCCAACTGGTGGGAGGGGCCTCAGGCAGTTGACCAGCGAGCCCCACTCGCCCTTAAGTGACCCTGTTAGCGGGTGGGGCTGGCTGGCCAACTGCCCGAGGCCCCTCCTGCCCTTAAATGACCCCATAGGTTGAAAACCGCTGCTGTAGAGCCTAAGACCATCAGAAAACACAGATATTTACATTACAATTCATTAACAGTAGCAAAATTACAGTTATGAAGTAGCCATGAAAATAATTTTATGGTTGGTGGTCACCACAACATATTAAAGGGTTGTGGCATTAAAAAAGTTGAGAACCACTGCCCTACAAGGTGACAGGTGGTTGGTCCTCGAAGAGTATCTGACTCAAACAGGAAAAGCCAAGTCTTACTTGAAAATTTGAACTTAGACTCATAGGTTGTATTGTCAACCCCACTTCAATGGTAGTAACTAAAGAAGATGAGAGGAATCAAATCCCTTGTTTCTGAATCCATAGACACATTTGTTTTAGGTAAGTAAGGCAATAAAGCTTACCCAAGGAAAAACAAATTAAAAGCCAGAGTCCTAGAAATGTTTGAGTTCCTGGTTCCAACTGATTTTAAGATCTAGTTGCATCTTGCCAAATTTGTTTATAAATTGTGTAAGTCCTTTCTTATATTTTCTTAGTCAACCAGTGGCTCTTCTTTTCCCTTCTTTTCAAGTTTGGTTTCTGTATTAAAAATGGAGGAACCAAATCTATACCATATGTTTTGCTATAATTTAGGATATTAAAATTGAGGCAGGAATAAGGGTGCATTCCTATTTATTCCCTAAAACATCTACAGAAGAGCCGTTCACAAGAAATTTATTATAATGTTATATTAGTTGGAGACCTTCCAATGACATATCACAATGTAAGAAAACATATGATAGATATGAATTAGTTAGGATGTTCAAGAATATGGTCTAGGGTGTAAATTCTGTTCACAGGATCCTGTAAGAACTGCCTCTCTCTGGTTAGGCAGATTAGGGTTTTTCTGTTTTGTCAGACCTGGACCTGGGATTGGAGATCCTCATGAGAAGCCTGTTCTTCATAAGGATCTTTTCTCTTCCATGGGTAACCAGAACAATTTTCCTGAAATAATCTCTTTATAATATGTCATTCTTCCCACCTTTCATAACTAATAGTAATAGAAATTTCTCCAACAAAACTGACATTGGTAAAAGATGCTTTGTTTCTAGACCAGACAATTCAGTCACTATGTGTTTGATGATAAGAATCATGATCTGCTAACTGTTACCATCTAAGCTTTTTATGTTTTCAATACAAAGTTCAGGTAGAACTTTGTTCCTCTAGGGAAGTAAACAACTCTAGATGGTCCTCTGAAAATTTCTGTAACTCATTTGGGAATAATGCTTTTTAAACATCAATGTGAAATGACCAGTGCCAGAATCTTGTAAAATGTACATTCTGATTCAGAAGGTGTGGAAGGGAGCTTGAAATTTTGCCAATTGATGTTGATACTGTTGTTCTACAGACTGCACCTTGATTAGAAAGTCCTAGAGAATTTCTTACTTACTGGGCCTGTACAGTGTCCTAATGCAGTGGTCAGCAAACCTTGGCTCTCGAGCCACCTGCAGCTCTTTGGCCCCTTGAGTGTGGCTCTTCCACAAAATACCATAGCCTGGGCGAATCTATTTTGAAGAAGTGGCATTAGGAGAAGTTTAAGTTTAAAAAATTTGGCTCTCAAAAGAAATTTCAATCATTGTACTGTTGATATTTGGCTCGGATGACTAATGAGTTTGCCGACCACTGTTCTAATGTAATGTCAAAGTGCCACAAAGCTTCCAGTGTATCTTTTCTTTGCAGAACAGCAGCTCCTGTCCCACACTTTTTTTTTAAGTAAATTATATAGTGTCAGATTAAAAACCTTTTAACTGAAGCACTCCTTCTGGGAATTGAAGTATAAGCTGATTAATCTTTATGATATGGCCCTGGTTCTGATATCACTAATGGTGTCCTTTGTGAAGATTATACATCGGATACCCAATAGAATGAGCCAAGAAAATCGATTTCTTATGTGTGACTGTAAGTGCACAGAAAAGTATGTTTTCATTGCGCATTATCTTTTGGATTTAAGTTAGTTCTTACCATGAAGCAGGGAAATGGGGCAATTGTAAATACACATTCCTAATTTATGCATTGTTTCACTTTTACATTTTATTTCTCCCAATCTAAAATTTCACATACAAACCAACAACATTCCTTTTTTTTTTCTTTAGAGATAGTTAAGTCTTACACATGTAGAACCTCAGAAAATGTTATTCATTGACCCAGTATAATAATAATGGCATCAACTTTTTGGGGGCAAATTGTATTCTTTTCTGTTTTTTTCTGTTTTAAAGTATTATCCCCAGATGACACTAACTAGAACATTAGAAGCAGCCCAGTTGTAGGTCATAGTCTGCCAGAAGTCTGTACACATACGGGGTAATCAAAGAACATGTTTTCCATTGATGTGGGCATGTTAGCATATAATGCTTTGGCCCCAGAAAATTGATAACAAGATGTAGAATTTAGCTCTTCTAGGTCACTTTGTGTCCAGCCCAAATTGGTTATGATTAATACCGCTAACATCAAAAGCTGCCCTAGGAAACATAGAAATGGTCTCAGTGTAGTTCACCCACAACAAGTGCCCACACCATGAAAATCATCACCCTCGCTAGCGCCCTTTTAAGCAGCATTGGGAGTTGGGATGGTTTAACAGCTGAATGTAAGACCTCCCTACAAATGAGCCCTTCATCCATAAGTCAGGATCAACTGAGGCTCATTATAAGAAAACTGTTTCACTCCTGTACAGCATCTGCTCCCTAAATAATGTGATTAGATCTCCAGGGCAATTTATGTAGACCAATAAACTGGCCATAAAATATCATAAAATCATGACATATTATTAGTTCTCCCCCTTAACACATATGAGCATCTATTACAGGTGGGAACTCTGGCGCTTGTAAGACCTACTATTGGCGACATTAGGAAGAACACATGGAAGGGCTTGCCCTTGACGTAGACAGTGGAATTTCAGCCAGAAACCTGACCTGTTAATAATTTCTGGTCTTTAGTGGCTGCTTTTTATAAATAATAAGTCATGTTATACCTTTCTAGCATTGCTATGTACTGATTGGAAACTGCAAAATACTTTTGATCATTGTCATCTGATGTGCCAATTATTCCCATTTATAAACAATAAAGGTATAAGGTATATAATTCAGTAAATAAAACCAATAAAACCATGTCATGCATCAATTTCTAAAGAGTGTTTTAAAAATCAAGTGCCATCATCACATTCCTCATCAGAAAAGAGTCTCTCTAATACCTTAGGCATCTCAGCAACGATGTGTATTTTCTAACAGTGGGTAGAGGCATTTACCACCATGCTGAGGTGAGGAGAAGTTATGTTGTTTCTGAGTTGTCCATACCTTGGGTACAGGGTGGAAAGAATGAGCCAAGCACTTGTTCTGGTACCCTCAATTACACACTAATCTAAAGAACCAGGTTATTATTATAAAAGTGAAGTATTCTGTCATGGGTAATTTTACAATCTAACAACATATTTTTTATTGTCATAACCATACTTATTTGAGGATAGGTAATTAAATCAAGCACAGATATGCCAGGCAACCAGCAACAATAACAACAACAACAAGAACTTGGTGCCCAGAAAGAAAGAAAGTTGAAACTAATTTAAATATCTCTAAAAGGTTATTCTCAAGCTTTAAGCTTCAAAAAATCAGAGAAGTGTGATTCACTTCTTGGCCTCTTACCTTTCTTATTAAGTCCATTTTTATCCTAAAACATTTCAAATATAGAAAATAATAGAAAAAATAATAGAAAAAATTATGGGTTTGCTACCAAGATTAAATAGATATTAACATTTTCTATATTTGCCTTAAAAGAAAATTGCAGATACATGAAAGTCTACCTATTTCCCTTCTCTGCATCTTTACTCAGAGTAAATTGGTACAACTCATTTATATGCAATCCTTTGCACTTTTATTCCATTTGCATATGCCAAAAAACTGTATACCATCAAATTCTATATTTTAAGAATTCAGATAAATGATATTCTATGTTTTTAATCTTTACATTTTTGTTCTCAATATTATGTTTGAAGCTTACTTGTGTTATCATCTGTAGCTCTATGTCAATCATTTTCACTATTATATAACATTCCATTAGATAAATGGATAACAGTTTTATGTTAATGTGATTCTACAGGAGGATAATTAGATTATTAGTCTTTCCCTTTAAAACAAGTAATGTTTCAATAAACATCACAATATATGTCTCCTTGGGTGTAATTGTGGGGTTCTTTCTATAATAGAAACCTATAAGCTAATAATTACTTATGAGCATATTCAAAGATACTGTTGCTAAATTGCTCTCCAAAGTGTTTGTACCAATTAACACTCCCAACAGCAGCAGTTCCCATGTTGCCTCATTCTAATTTAATAGAAAAAAAATGACAATATGATTGTAAAATGGCATCTCATTTGTTTATATTTTCCTTTCCTAAAATATCAATGAGGACTTTGAGCATCATTCCATATTTTCATTAGTCATCAGGGGTTCTTTTCCACATCTAAGTATTCTTTTCTGTTTGTTTGGCTCTTTTATTTTTACTTGCAATTAGTGTCTATATTTCAATATTGATTATTTTGAATTAAATGACTTGTAACTCTTTTAGGGTGAATATTTTCTAAAACATGTGATATCCAAAATAGTTTTTAAGCAATTAAAATCTTCATTTATTCCCCTGGGAGTGATGAAGAAAGGATGTAGGTAACAAACGTTGAATCATAAAATTCAGCAAAATTTCTTTAACATTCTGTTCACACTTTTATTTTTCCCCAAATCCCATTTATTAAGACACAGTTGCTACTGCTGTTCTTCCTGACTCTCTCTCTCTCTTTGACTATCATCTGTCTTTCTCTTTATTCTCCCTCTGTTTTTCCAACTCTATACCAATTATTGATGGCTATTGTCTCCTCAATGCAAGCACACTTTAAACTTTCTATTGAAAATGTTCTTTGAAGTCCCACTAATATTGTTAAAGGTTATTTAATAGCATGTAAAGTAGTAAAATAAGAATCTTGCTCTGTATATTTTAGAGTAAAATACACAGATTAAGTTGGTGCTTCTTTCCCAATAGAACTGCCTAGAATTATTTCTGTTTCTTATTTTTTAGTAGCCTAATATCTATGGATATTTATTTTGGGGGGTGATTTCTGCACACTTCTATTGCCTTTGATGATTCCCAATTTGGCTTCAAATTAATACACTCTACATGTGTTACACTGCAATTTTACTTTTATAACCCACAGAATGTTCTGTGTCTTAACCAAAGAACTAAGCTCATATTTCTAATAAGAAATGGAATATTTCTCAATAGGGATATTATGGTATACCATTTATTATGTTATATTCTTGGTGGCTTCCATTTTTAATATATATATTTATACTTTTGTACAATGAATTCACTAAAATAAATACTTTTGAGTAATGATGACTGCTAGAAAATATTAACAGAATCTCAACATTTTTAAAGGTGTTTGTGAAGTTCTTTTTTTTTTTAATGTTTAGCTACCTAAAGGAGAAATTGCTGATCATTTTTAGAAAGGTGCTAAATAAATCATATGCAGGACATTTTTTGGCTCTGTAAGTTAAAAATGTAGATGGAAAACATAACTATTTATGCCACCTGTTTCGTTTTTTCGGTATCTATTTTATAGCTTCTCTTAACATTTTGATAAATAAGACAGTTTCCCCATTACATTAAATTCTCATGAAAGGTAATTACCCTTTACTATTAGCCCATTCCTAATTTACAAAGCCTTTTATAAGATAAAGCACTTTATATGTTCGGTGATGGATAGTATTGCCATTTCACATGTGAGAAAAGCAAAGCTGAATAGTGACATAAAGGTTACTGAAACTGTGTCTATTCTCAGACTTGTTTCATTATTTTTATCTAATTGGATAGAAGGTAAAGTTCAACAATTAACTAGCAACTAATAACTACCCACTAGTGAGTGATCATTTCAGAAAAGCTAAACTTCTAATGGATTGTTATAAATCACTGTTTTTAAAAAAAATGAAGATATGTATTTAGTTAAACAATGTATTGGTACATGAAATGAAAGAAAAATATTCAGCTATATATCAAGAGAACAGGATAAACACCTTAGGTATTTACTAGGCTATATTGTGATATAATATAGACCTATCCATTTTATATTAAAATGACACAAGAGATAATGACATTCTTGGCTTTTGGAAAAATTATAATGAACTAGAGGCCCAGTGCATGGAATTTGTACATGGGGGGGGAGGGTGTTCTTCTGCCCAGCCTACTCCCTCTCCAGTCTGGGACGCCTTGAGGGATGTTCCACTGCCCATTTAGGTCTGATCCCACCTAGGGCCAGCTAGTTTGCCCTGAAGGGTGTCCCAGATCTGGGTAGGGATTCCTACCTGGATTGGGCCTAAATGGGCAGTCGGACAGTCCTCTCACAATCCAGGCCTACTGGCTCCCAACTGCTCACCTGCCTGCCTTCCTGATTGCCCCCATTCATGTACCAGGCCTCTATTCTATCTAATAAAATAGAATAGAGGCCTGCCAGTCTGATCACCCCCTAACCACTCTCCTGCCAGCCTGATTGATGCTTAACTGCTCCCATGCCAGCCTGTTTGACCCTAACTGCTCTCCCCTGCAGGCTTGGTCACCTTTAACTGTCCTCCCCTGCAGGCCTGGTCTCCTCCAATTGCTCTCCCCTATAGGCTTGGGTCCTCCTAACTGCCCTCCCCTGCAGGCCTGGTCCCTCCCAACTGCCCTCCCCTGCTGGCCATTTGTGTTGGCCATCTTGTGTCCACATGGGGGCAAAATCTTTTGATCATCTTGGGTGTTGGAGTGATGGTCAATCTGCATGTTACTATTTTATTAGATAGAATAGAGGCCTGATGCATGAATGGGGGCCAGCTAGTTTGCCCTGAAGGGTGTCCTAGATCCGGGTACGGGCTCCCTTGGGGCATAGGGTAGCCTGGGCGAGGGGCCTGTGGTGGTTTGCAGGCCAGCCACACCTTCCATTGACCCAAGCAGAGGCCCTGGTATCTGGGATTTATTTATCTTCTACAATTGAAACTTTTTAGCCTGGAGCAGAGCCAAACCTTCTGCTCACTCTGTAGAGGCAGCCAATGAAACTTTGTTGCCTTAAGTGGAGGCCTGGGCTGGCCAGGGTGTGCGGAAAGCTTGGCTTCCTCCATCACCAGGGGAAATCCAAGCCTCCCTCTTGCTCTCTCTGTGGCTGTAGCCATCTTGGTTAGGTTAATTTGCATACTCGCCCCTGATGGGCTGGTGGGCATAGCTGGTGGATATAGCGGAGGTACAATCAATTTACATATTACTCTTTTATTAGATAGGCTAGAATATTAGTAACATGAAAGTTTTTTAGATTTTATTGGTTCATAAATGTGTGCTCAAGCCACTCTATAAAATGTAATTTATCACAAGGCAACATTTGGCAAAACCAGAATCATTTGTTTTTTGAGAAATAGATTGTATGTACAATGACTAATAAATCAATGCTTTCTCCAAAAGAAATTTTACAACATTAAATCTCAAGAAATCTCATGCAGACCTTACTGAAAGATATATCCTCCCAAACTAAAGTTACAAATGTTAAATGGAACAGTATTAGAAAAGTTTAATCCTAATATAGTAACCTATATAAATGTTAATTCACACTTAATCCAGACTGTTCTTTTTTTTTCTTTAATATATATTTTATTGATTTTTTACAGAGAGGAAGGGAGAGGGATAGAGAATTAGAAACATTGATAAGAGAGAGACATCAATCAGCTGCCTCCTGCACGCCCCCTACTGGGGATGTGCCCACAACCAAGATACATGCCCTTGACTGGAATTGAACCTGGGACCTTTCAGTCCGCAGGCTGACGCTCTATCCACTGAGCTAAACCGTTTTCAGCAAGAGACTGTTCTTCTTATTATTAATTTATACTTTTAAAGAGTTAGCCACCTAATTCATGTGGTTTTCTGAACAACTGATGTAATTACCACTTAACTGAATCAATTGAATTATGACAATGTCATTAGCTCAGTAAAAATCCAGAAAACAATGGTAAAGCAATTGCTTAATCACTATGTTTAGCTATAGCTCCATGTGTAGCTATGACTAAATCATACTGTATTTTTTATAGAAAATTATAGGCAGTAGTCACTTCAACCATTGTTTTTTTACTCCCATAACTTTCATAAACCACCAACTCACAGTTGGATCAAAGTTTTGTGAAACTTGATGTTTAATAAATTTGGGACTCCCTTCAAGAAGAAAGATTAAATCTTTTGAAATATTAAAACTTGGAAATAGTGTTTTGAGTATCTTTCTATATAATAGAGGAATATAAAAATTAGCCCAGATGCCATAACATCATGACCAGACAGCAGGGACTTGAGGCTGCATGGTGCCTGGCCGGGGTGAGGGACTTCAAGCCATGCCCCACATTCCACAGGGTTTGACAGGGGACCTCAGGCTGTGCCCTCCTGCCCCCCAGAGCTTGATGGGGGACCTCAGGCTGCGCCCCCTGCCCCAGCACTGGCAAGGTACCTCAGACAGCACCCTCTGCCTGGTGGGGCTTGATGGGGAACCTGAGACTACACCCCTCCCCACCCAGCACCTGGCCTGGGGACCTGAGACTGTGCCCCTGGCCTGGTGCCAGGCTGTGGGACCTGAGGCCGAGCCCCCTGCCTAGATGGGCATGATGGGTGTGGGACTGGCCAGGTCTGGGTCTCCTGTGTTTTCAAAGTGAGTGCAGGTTGTGGGCAGGGACTTGACTCTAGGTCTGGTGTTAGGCCCCATACTTTGACAGGAGGAAGATTTTCATATACATCTTACTACTGTTCTTTAATCTCTAACACTTCTATTATAGAGAAGGTGCAAATAGCAATATTAAAATATTTCCTCTAATTAATTCCCTTTTAATGTGCATGAATTTTGTGTGCTGGGCCACTAGTTTATTATACTTGTTTAATAGTATTAAAGTATTTTCATAAGATTACTTGTTTTATTTGAATATAGGTTGTTTAACAACCAGCTTACAAAATCACTGAAAATGTAACTATTGATACATGCAAGTTGGTACATCATCTCCATTACATCACCAGTCATCTCTATATCTCAAAGCAATATACTAACCACTACTTTTGATTTATAAAGTTCTATAGATATTAACTACTGATTTCCTATTATAATAGGTGAGAATTTAGCTCACTTATATTATTTCCTCTCTCCTATGGTAGCCAGCTTCCAATAAGATCCACAAAGAGACTTTCTTCCTGATATTTAGCTTTTTATGTAGTCTCTTCCCATAGAGACTACATAATGAACAGTTCTACTTTGTATAATTAATAAGACTTTGGGGAAATGATGGTGTGTGATTTTTAAGATTAGGTAAGAATATATGTGTTGTAGCTTCTGCTTTACTTTCTTGAATTGCTTATTCTGAGGAAAGCTAGCCACCATCTTCGACACTCAAATAGCCTATGGAGAGATCTATGTGGTGAAGAACTGAGACCTTCTGCCAGCAAGGCAGCAAGATCCTATTTGGGGAGCAGACCCTCCAGGTGCAGGCATATATTTCATAACTACAGCTTCAGCCATGAGAAAAACACCAGAATTACCCAGATAGGCTGCTCCTGATTTTCTGACCCACAGAGTTTATGAGATGATAAATGTTTATTATTGTTTCAAGCTATGAATATATCACATTTCTACTCGTATTTCCTTCCGGTGTAATTATGTCAGTATTCCCAGTTACTCCAATCATTGTTCATTCATTTACTCAACAAATATATGAGTATATATTGCTCACCTACTATGTGTCAGACACTAATCAAGTGTGAGAAATAGAGTACTGGCAAAATATTGACCTCACAAAGCTTGTACTCCAGGAGAGGTTATAAATAAATAAATATACACTGTAATACTTGGTGTTTATAAATACCTTGAGGAGAAATAAAGCATGGTTCAGTGACAAAGATGAAATGTCAATATAAGTTTCTTGAGGAGCAAATGTTTGGGCAGAAAACATGGTGAGAGGAGCCATGTTAGTATCTAGAGTAAGCCTTGTCAGGGCAGAGATTAGCAAGTACATGTGGGTGAGGTAGGATTGAATTTATTTTATTGAAGGGCCACTAGATTCCTTTAGGCATCTCTGAACCTTTAAAATACTGCTTACAAATCTTGTTTTTATTTATGTCCCATAAAAAAAGAGGCTTCGTTCTACTTTTTATATATGGAGAGACTAAAGCTCCAAACTTCCCCTTCACCTCTGCCCTCCAAGTCCCATGATCCAACTGCTGGCAGTTGTACTTTTGTATATCCACAATTGAATTTTACATGCTTCTGTAATTACAGTTCATTAGTCTGTGATCTGTCTATGGGTTAATTATAAAGGTGGCACATGGTATGCAAATGTGGCTTACAGTAGTCAGTGCTCTGTGATTAAATATCTTGCTCATTAGGGTCTGTGTCACCATTCCTGTGAACCAATATTTGAACAAATATCCCTCTTTTTACCCTCCACCAATGGGTTCTCATTTATTTCAAAATTATTTACTTATTCCACCAATTTTTGGTTGCTGTTTTTCTCAAATATCTGGAGATAACAGTTCTTCTTTCAGAGTGCGACATGCACACTGTTCTCTAGTATGTCTGTGGGGCTTGCTGACTGGTGGAGAAGTGAGAGATCTGCTATTAAGCTGAAGTCACCAAATATCCTGAAGGTGGACTAGTTTGTTTTAAGAGAAGTAATGCTCATATCTACAGCTCTCAGAGAAATTTCCCTTTGGAGGAAAGCCTGAAAAGTAAATACCTGGCAGCAACATGGGGAAAGGGTGGGAATGTTAACTCTGCCTGTAGTCACACTCCTAATTTAAACCTTCATTTCTGCCACCTTTCCCAAGGCCCAAACCTCTCCTTGAAATTCTCAGAGCAGATTGTGGATTCATATAATTTACCCTTTTTCATATGTTAGCAATACTTTTAATAGAGTCTATAGGAAAAAGAGATAAGCAGCAGTTTAAAATCTTGAACCAAAAAACTATAAACCTTTTCTCTTTACTCTCCAATTTAGTTTATTTAGAAGGCAAAAGAGGTATCCTTAAAGGCAAAATTTACATAATTTAATTTCAACAATAAATAAGATTTAAAAAGTCCAAAAATACAGTAGATACTGCAGATTGCCAAATATTAAAAAGTATATCTTTTTTATTACTTATTATTATCAGGATTGTTTTCTATTTAAACAATTGTCATCTATAGCTTCTTAGTTCCATTGGTAATAGTTTCCAGGTGCACATTTTCTCACTTAAAATTTCTTCCCTAAACTCAACACAATATGGTTTAAAGTGCATTAGACTGAGCCAGAAGACTGGATTTGCCTACCAGTTGTGGGATTGTGGACCCAATATTTCAGCTTCCAGAATCTTAACGTTCTTTCATCATGAATTGAGAGGGTTGGACTGGGTTAAATTCATGTTCCCTTCGGGCTCTGTGATTCTGTGGTTTAAATAAAAATGGTATTTTTCTTCTAAATCTATTTTTGCAAAAAAATTTAATGTAATTACTTTTGCCACGAATAGAATAAATGGTTCTGCTAGCTGCTTTAGGCCTCGGCCAAAATACTTCTCCTTATCATTCTCTCTTCAAATCTATTGTTTCCTTGATCACACCCTTCACAATTAATTATTTGTTTGGTTAAGGGCAGGAAACAAGCCTCTCATATATCCCTTGTTCCTAGTCTCATGTCTAGAATACTACAAGTGCTTGGTAAATATTTGATGAAAGGGAAATAGACATGAAGATTAATAATTGTTATATAAAATATGCTAGTGAAGTGAATTTTATTTTAGAAAAGCAACAACTGATTATATGGAGTAAAATCAACTCTGGTGCCAAAAAATAAAAACAGGTCACAAAATTATGTTTTTTTCTTAACTTGTGTATTCTTGATGTTTAACTGCATTCAATCAAGCCTGTTGTATTCTGATTTTCCAAGCTGACCTTCCTTGAAATTGGAAGCACTTTTAGAATAATTTATGCATCAAGCAACAAGTACAGTGATCTAGTAATGCAAGGCCCCAGAGGGCAGAATATAAAGTAAAATATTCATGCAACGTAAGTGCAAGAGACTTCAGATTTTTTGTGGTATTTTAACACTATCTCTCTACAAGGGAGTTGTAAAATGAAGAATATAAGAGAGGATAAATATTTAGAACAATAAAGAGGACCTATAAAGTGAATTCTTGCTTCTCCAATTTTTCAGATATTGCCCTTTCAAGTATATGTGGGTATATATTCCCCTTTTGGGCCATTTAAACATTTCCATATAATCATTATGAAAATTAATGTTAAGAATTAATAGATACTTTCCTATTGTTATGTGGGTGAGCCTCTGATTGTCATTCACATTTGATCATTTGAAATTTAACTGCTTTTTCTTTATTATTCTATATAATGTCTTAATAATTGAATAAGTTTTGTAAAGAATTTTGGATTTCTCTGAATGAAACATAGTCTTTCTTTTCTTAATTTTTACCCACCTTCAAATGTATGCTCTATATGACACTCATTTTTGGAAGTGTCCAGAGAAGATATAAAGTGAAAAGAGTACTAGGGCCTATTTGAAGTGTAATTTTTAAATCCTTCATGTTGAAAATAGTCACTGGAACTTAAGTGGGTAATAGTATCTAAGAAAACTTGCCCTGTAAATATGCTACTGTATATCTTTGTTTTTCTCATACTATTGATTTATTTATTCTAATTTTTCATCTAAAATTGATTTATTTATTCTAATTTTTCAAAGAAGTGTTTCGTAGGCTTTTGAAATATTATATCAACATTCTAAATTCTACTTTGTCTCAAAGCTTCTCTGCAAAGGATCCTATTCTGTGTTCCAATCTGCAGCTATCCTTTCCTCAGGTGTTAGTTCACCGTGCATTGTATTATCACTACAGAGTGAGTAAGCCCTGAAATTATTTCAACCTGCAGTATCTTATTTTGTGATACTCTTAAACACTGAACCTATAGATTTGTAGATTTTTTTAATATTTCACCTATATAATGGTCAAGGAACATCTTTGATTCAGAACTCCTGACATTGAGTTTGAAATACACCAATATTTTTCTGTCAGAGCAGTAACTATAATATTGTCTGAAGTTTAAAATGAGGATCTGCCTAGAGTGATAATTATAGGCACAGTATATGGTGTTTTCTTTTGCAATGGAGAAACATTATACCTGTTCCAAGTATAATTCATTGTAAGAAATAAAAGGAAGGTCATATCTGCCCCATAGCCCTTATATGATTTGTTGTTAATATTCAGAAGAACCATGTTAATTGCCAGCCCTGTCATGAATGGAATATTTATAAACCTTATCTCTATGACCACAGAATTCATAAAAATAAGACTTTATGGTGATACCCAGCTGATGTGACTTAGTGGTTAAGCATCCACCCATGAACTGGGAGATCACAAATTGATTCCTGGTCAGGGCATATGCTCAGGTTGTGGGCTCAATCTCCAGTAGGGGTCATCCAGGAGGCAGCCGATGGATGATTCTCTCTCATCATTGATGTTTCTATCTCTCTTTCTTCTTTCCTCTCTCTGAAATCAATAAAAACATATTTTAAAAATCATTTAAAATATTTTATGAGGATAAAAATCATTTGTACAGGTAATTCATTGCCTAAATAGGTGGGCAAAATACCATAGGAGTAAAAAAATCCAAGTTACCATACATTCAAAAATGAGTATAACTTTAATCTTGAAATTATGTAACTTGTTTTAATACTTATATAAAATGTTTTTACAATTGTACAATGAGAGTCAAAGAGAATGTTATATTGGGACCTGAATTCACATTACTATTACATTTTTGAGAATGCATCCTAATAGCCCTGGCCAGTGTGCGCAGTGGCTGGAGCATCTGCCCATGCACCGAAAGGTCTGGGTTTCAATTCCCAGTCAAGGGCATGCACCTGAGTTGCAGATTCGATCCGTGGCCAGATCAGGGCACATGCAGGAGGCAACCAATCCATGTGTCTCTCTAACATCATTGTTTCTCTTTGTATCTCTTGCTCTCACTCTTTCTCTCTGCCCTTCCCTCTTCCACTCTCTCTAAAAAGTCAATGGAAAAAATACCTTTGGGTAAGGATTAACAACAACAATAAGAAAGAATGCATCATTTTCAGATGTGTACATGCAAAAATGAGAGAAAGCAATGCTGGAGTGCTTTCAATAAAAAAAAAACTTTGATTTTTGTGTGCTCTGCAACACAATACTGTGAAGCAGCATTCCCTCCTTTTTAATTTCTCTCTCTCTTTTTTTTTTTTTATCTTCTCTGGTCTTTCTCTATTTTTATGGTTTTTGTTTTTCTTCATCCTAATTATGACCCAAACGTGACATATGAGTATGGGGAGAAAGCTAGACAGGATTGGGAAACACATTCTGTTTCACTTTTGTCTCTAAACTGTTTTGTTGTTGTTGTTTTGTTTGTTAATTAAAGCCTACTCTATAATTGAATGACTTTGAAAATTGGTTATTTTTAAAGTAAAATATCTGCCCGGCCAACATGGCTCAGTGGTTGAGCCTCAACCTAAGAAGCAGGAAGTGATGGTTCAATTCCCAGTCAGGGCATATGCCTGGTTTGCGGGCTCCATCCACATGCAGGAGGCAGCCGATCAGTGATTCTCTTTTCTATCTCTCGCTCCCTCTCCCTTCCTGTCTGAAATCAATAAAAATATATTTAAAAAGTTAAATAAAGTAAAATATTTTTCTTGGATCATTTGTAAGTTGTAATATTAAATACTGTACTGTTTTCTGAAACCTAGAAATAATCAAACTTTCTTAAGTGAATCTCATCTCTGTAGATGTTTATCATATCAGTGTCAGGGAGATTTGAATAGACTTGGATAAGCCCTAAGTAAATGTTAACATGTTACCAGCCTGTCAAACCTCTTTACTGTTCTGTTTAAGAATTCAAAAATAAGAGTCACTAAGTTTTGATAAATAACAGCTCTGTGGGGAGCTTACTAAGTTTATGTCTTTGGTGTGTTTGCCTTTCTATTTTCCCATCCTCATCATATCTGGGGTTCATCTTCTTGATTATTGATAATCCAGTGGCAATCTCTTCCTCCCATCACCACTGCTATTTCCGAGCTGTCTATGGAGTGGAATTGACCTCTCGAAGGCCATCACTAGATTCCGTACAGCTTCTACACTAGCTTGCTGCTAGCTTTCATACAATCTTTATCAATTTTGGTATATGGGCTCAGGAGTCATACTATAAAGCTAGATTTACTTTATATTGTATCAGAATATGTCCCAAGTTCTTTTTTAAATTAATAACTTTTATAGTTCTTAAAAATTTTTATAGTTCAAGAAATACTTTTTCTTGCTGGTAGTAATAAGCTATCAGATAATATTTCCCTTCATATTTATTTTATAAGTCACTGAAATGTCATTCTATTAGTACATTGAAACATAATTATATTATACTTTAATTATTTTTTATATTATCATTTCTGTGGATGAAATATAATTCCTACCAAAAAATCATAGAAACAGATGATATGTCATACTTTATGCTTTGTTAGATTTTCAGAAAAAAACAGGTTTTATCTTCTATACATGGTAGTTAAAAAATGATTCCTTCTACAATCAGTTTCATTGGGATGCTTGTCATTTACCTTTAACTTTATACTAATGTAACAATAATAATAACTATAATAATTATTCCTATCGATAAGTATTTTCAGTATAATTAATACTTTACTACTAATTCATAACCCTGTAAAGTAGGAACTACTTACTATTCTCATTTTACATATGAGAAACAGGTACAATATACTCTGGGATTTGCCCAAGATTCCTAAATTAGTAAAACTACCTGGGTTCTATCTCAGACAGTCTGGCTCCTGAGCTGACACTTAAACTTCATCCTGTATTGCTTCTCTGTTTAAAAATAAAAGCTGGTATCTGCTCTGGACAGCATTAAAATTTTATGATATGAAGGCATTTTCTAGTTTCTGTATTTCTAAAATGTGGGTCACCCACAGTCTTGAGTAGCAAAGTTCTTGGAGACTTAACATGCCATGATAATCTGAGCTTTTGTATAGTTGTGAAATGCTAAAACTGTAAACCGGAAAATTTTACGCATAGCTTGATTAAAATTTCTGTAAAGGTAGAAAGACTTGCTAAGAAGGCATCTTCAAGGACTAGCATTTTGGTTTGTATTTACACATGAAATTTTCCTATCATATATCTGCTGTGTTGTTTATTTTCTTCAAGTTAAACTATTCTAAAAGTTATCTGATATAATAGAGTTCACATACGCTGACAAAAATAATTACCAAGTTTACAAATATGTATTAAAATAATATCTGGCTAGATCTATTCTATATCTTAAATTTAAATAAAATAAATAGCATCATGTGTTTGAACCAAAGCTTAAAGTAATATATACACAGATGAGTTCCTTAAAATTGGACTCAAATTTATAAGTCATGATTATATATTAGAAGCCTAATGAAGTGCCCTAACATACGAGATTTTTTAGATACGAGCCATCGAGCGAGCGATTTTTGCTTTGAAATATGAGCAACATTTAAGATAGGAATAATCACATGGATGGGCCGTATGCACACGACCCACCAGTTTACCGCGACTCGAGCGTCTCATAGTTTCCCACGCCTCAAGGTTATGGAACGAATTAAACTCATATCTTGAGGTACCACTGTACAAATAAAATGAATAATTTTCAGTTTGTGTTAACAGTCTAAAGCAGAGGTTAAAATATAACTAATGCTATTGGACTCCTGGCCTTCGTCTATGGTTTAGAAAATGGATAAACACTATCTCCTGGACTAGCCTTCCCAAATTATTCTGCTGAAAATGAGTCCTTCCACTATGTCTGTGGTCCCTCTGGAGTTTCTGAGACATTGGCTCTCATGGATGCTTCCACAGAGGCATGAGGTCAGTTGTCATTTTACTGAGCCTCTACTCAGTATCTTCTGGATATTTACCAGTTGAGATACAAACTGGGAGTGGGGAATCCAAGAAAATATAAAAAGATGGTTGGTTTTACAAAGCAGTAAATTTAATATTTTATTCCTTATACTAGAGGCTCGATGCATGAAATTTGTGCATGGGGGGTGGGAGGGTCCTCAGCCCATACTGCACCCTCTCCAATCTGGGACTGCTGCCTGGTTGCCCTTAACTGCCCCTCTTGCTGGCCTGAAGCTCTTTACTGCCTCTGCATGACGGCTGGATTGCCCCTAACTGCCCACCTCCCTGCTGGCCTGGTCACCCCCAACAGCCCTCCCTGCTGGCCTGGTCACCCCCAACTGCTATCTGTTGGCCTGGTCACCCCATGCAGCCTACTGTTCAGTCATTTGGTCATCCTTCACTAACCCCCCTTTCAGCCTGGTTGCCCCACGCAGCCTGTTTGTTCAGTTGTTTGGTCGTCTCTCCCTCTGGATGGCTGGGAGGCTGAGGGGACTGGGGGACTCTGGAGGTAGGCATATGGAGCGCTAGGGCTGGCCATGCTGCACACCTGCCGCCCCAGTGGGGCTGAGGAGACTGGCTGGCGCCATCTTGTGGCTGTGGGAACTGCCATCTTTGAGATTGGCAGTCAATTAGCATATTCCCTCTTTATTGGCTGTGGGCTCTGTCATTTTTGAGGGTGGGGAAGTCAATTAGCATATTCCTATAATCTCTGCAACGGAATGAGGGTCAATTAGCATAATCCTTCTTTATTAGATAGGATATGCTGGTTATTGTCACAGAGCCCATGCTTTAGCAGTCTTCAAGAATTTTCAGTTCCCGGAAGCAACCATTACACATAGTGTTTCTTCTAATGGCTTTTCTCAGCAATGCCCTTGCAGGACATTGTCATAGATTATTATGAAAGATGTAGAAAATAATATAAAGAATTGGTATCATCAAAGAGTGTAATGCCAGGAGGTAAAATTGTAGTCAGGAGGTAAGAAGCAGATGTGGATTAAATCTTCATGAATCATTTTGTACAGTAATCAGCAACGAGTTTGAATTGTAGATAGTGGTAGATAGGCACGGAAGGATTAAAATGGACTAAAAATAAATAAGTTTGAATATGTACTAGGTAACATGTATGTACTAGTCGCATTTACATTCTTTATATTTTAATTTCCATAAAAGCTCCATAGCACAGGAACTAAAAAACTTATTTTGAAGACCAGAAATCTAAGTGCATAGTTTTATGCTTGGTAATCAGGAATCAAACCTAGGTCCTTATTGAAATAAATACAATCATAATAATAAATTAACATTTATCACCTTTTTAAATTTTATAAAATACTGTTATGTTAATACCTACAAATATTTGGGATAGAATTTTCTAGGTAATCCAGCTCTCCACCCAATAGGTCCTCACAAAGTACCAGCACACAGACTCTTCTCACATAATCCCAACTCCTGACCCAGAGTTTTGCAGGTTCTATAATTGAAACTTGTCATAAAACAAAGTGGATCAGCATTTTGAGACTGATGGAGGCTATTGACATTCATGACAGGCTGATATGTTGAATACAATTCTGAATTATTAATTTACAATTAAGAAACACAACTATCAAGCCAACTGGAAATTTGATGTCCATTATGCTTTATGCTTAGAGGCAAATATACAAATTGTAAGAAATTAATTTCATAACAACAGAGTCAAGTCAATGATAATAGGGAAAGCAACTATGATGCTCTGGCCATTGTGGAAAAATCTTTATCTAGATTATTTAATTTAATTCTCACAATGGTATTATGTGAATATCTATTTTATAGATCAAAAATAAGAGATTTGGAGAGTTTATCTACCTTAAGAGCAAAAGATGTTAATCATGACTTAGCACTGTATCCCAAACATGACAATAAACTCCTTGAGGACAGAGAGGGTCTTAAAAATATTAAGATCTCCCCATGGAGGAGTGTCAATATTATGTCCCACACTTTTAAGTTCAACCTTTATGTCATGCCCTAGTTCTCACATAAATCCTGCGATCTAGATACTTTCATTGTAATTTTACATAAAGGAAAACAAAAGCTCAAATATGAAATTGTTTCGTAAGACTGAGGAGGACTTAATTCCTTACTGTGAAACTTACAGACATAATATTGCCGCATGCTACCATTATAAAGAGGCACACTTGTCAGAAATAACAACTCTCATCAGATGCCAGGCATGCCCTAGCACTTCTTTTTTTTTA
>JAAGEH010002528.1:57299879-57591511 GCA_011751065.1 Lasiurus cinereus
GCCTCTGACCGCTGCCTTTCCGGCTCCTCTGCGAACCAGGACCACACGAGTCTAGGTCCCCAGGGTTTTGCCCAAAACAGGGGCCCAGTGGACTCAGAAGTGGCGCAGTTGGGAGGGTCTGTCTCCCGCCCACTCGTGAAAGCCAGCGGCACAATCAGCAATCCTCCGCGTGGTGCCGTGCGCAACCAGACCTCCGATCCTTTGCAACTCCCCTAAATTTCCGTGCACTTCTCCCTTTTCACAGTCCAAGCTCCCCCGTATGAGTTTCGGCTGGATCTGGGGTTTAGTGTCGTAAGATAAGGGGTTCAATGCCGTTGGGAGTCTCCGTTTCCCTCCCGCCAGAGAAAACCAGCCAGGTACTCCGGCACCCGCTCTCTCAGCGCGCGACTCCGTACCTCAGCTTTTTGCAGCTCCTCTGGGTCTCCTCTGGGTCTCCGCGAGCCCCTCTCTTTCCCTCAGCCAGCTTTCGTGTGGTTCTGGATGATGTCCGTTCTGTCTTTTAGTTGTAGTTTTGAAATTGTTGTGCGAGGCAGCAGTATAGGTGTTTACCTATGCCGCCATCTTGGATTCTCCCCTAGCACTTCTTATTAACTTATTTAATCTTCATAACATTCTTATGAATGGAAATATTTCATTATCCTTATTTAATGAATAAATAAGTTAAGAGAAAGGTTAAGTAATATGCCCCAAGTCATACAATTAGTTACTGCTGGATTCTGGGTATAAAGGAAGTCTGGTCCAGAGTCCTATACTTTACTGTCTGTTGGCTGAGCTTAATAGCAAATGACAACCAGCTCTATTACCTGATGCATTCAATTTCATTCTAGAACTATTTTATCTATGGGCAGCAGAATTGCTTTCCCATATAGTCATGAGGAAAAGGAAATGTATTCCTATAGAGTAAGACCATTTTTTGTTATTATTGTTATTATTTGAAATAGTCTTAGTTCAGATCAGGTATAATGAATCTCTTTGGATTAAAGTTTCTCTAGCTACCCTAATTTCCATCTTGCTTCCCTTAAACTCTCCCCATGGATTTGTCAGAACTTGAGTATATTATTGTCAACAGAAACAGACAAGATGGGTATACATAAAATAGTTGTGAAGAGCTTAATGTGGAAATCACAAAAACATTATAGTTACAGTGTTTGGATGAGGTTCAAAGGAGAGTAGAGCAGAAATGATGCCATGATTGGATGTATTTCAGAGAGCCAGATAAGCTTGCAGACAAAACTCATATATCCTTCTTACAAAACTGGCTTAGAGATAAGACATACTAGTAATAGTTATTGGGAACTTCCACTGTTCATTAATAAGAGCATTCTGCGGAAACTAGGTAAAATTCTAAACTTAATAGTAGGACCTGTCACCATATCTACATCCTACTATGAAGAAGAACTTATTAAAGAAGGAAAAATACCAATAACCCTAGAAAAATTAATCATTCAATTCTGTTATGTGAGCCAGCCAGAGAAAGTAGCATAAAGCGTAAGAAACTGCTGAAACCGGTTTGGCTCAGTGGATAGAGCATCGGCCTGCAGACTGAAAGGTTCCAGGTTCAATTCCGGTCAAGGGCATGTATCTTGGTTGTAGGCACATTCCCAGTAGGGGGCACAGGAGGCAGCTGATTGATGTTTCTAGCTCTCTATCCCTCTCCCTTCCTTTCTGTGGAAATCAATAAGATATATTTTTTTAAAAAGAGTTGGAAACTGCTATATATTAAAAACACACATTTAAGAAAGTGTAGAGCAAGAATGGTTAGGAGCTTATATATTAATATAGTGCAGATTTCACAAAATGAAAGGGAGATTGTCAAAATTTGACTTCAGACCATGCAACACAAGTGGTGCTAATGAAGAAGACAATGTTGGGATATATAAGAAGATTAGTACAATTCCCCAGGAACTTTACAGTTAACATGAGAACATGTAAGGTGATGGAACTAATGGTATGTGAGGAACAATGATGACAGAGTCACAATGTAAACACCTAAGAGAATTGCTAGTGAGTTTAAAGCAAAACCAGAAATTGAGAAAAATTCAAAAAAAAAAACAAAACCAAAACACAACAAAACACAAAATAATTCTTAAAAACCATGTTTAAATCAAGAAAGAAAACAAAGAAAAGGAAGTTCGGCTGCTTGGGGCTCAGAGTGACATATTAATAGATGATCAAGAGAAAGCTGTACTACTCTATTCCATTTAACTTTCCTCCTTAGACAGGAAAGAGAATAACTGGTACTGTGGAAAGAAAATGAATCAATCTTGTATATAAGTGAAAGTGTCTATCAACTTTGATTACACTCTGTATTATTGTGAGGACTTGAAATCAACATTGCTGTATCATTACTGGTTTATCCCTGCTATGAAATAAACACATATATTTTAAGCACCCTACAACTCAGGTATTCTTTAAAGAAACTCTAAAGTTGATGATATTTCCACAATTATGGTGAATAGAAGGTAGGCCCTACTAGTAAATATAAATGGGTATTTTCAGCCTCAAGATCTACCTGTACAGTGACACCATTTGGTTTTAAGTGAGGTTATTTGGTATAACTTGTTCTTTTTAAACTCATATTATCCTAAGGCAACTTAATTAGTGTTTATAATTTGTTCATAATCTAATTTTAGGTAATCACTATGCTAAGTATTTTATGCTATTTATATGTTAAAGTGGCTATTTATTGAAGCATAGAGATTATGTTATGCTGACTAAATATTTAATTGATATGAATTTGAGAATGACAGAGCCTTAAGGCTGAAGAAAAGATGGACTGCAGATTAAACATAATAGGAAGGGGAAAACCACCCCCTCTTTTTTTTAAGAAAAATGTTTACATTATGGATTAGTATGAACCCATGTTAGAAATCCAGTCAAGTCAATGCCCCAGGTGACCGAAGCCACAGCAGACATCATTTAGAGTGCAAGGTCCACCCAAAGAGCTCATTCAATCCATAGAAGAATGAGAGAAAGTAATAGGTCTGTTCTATAAAGTCAGTAAATGTGGGGATGGTATGTTACACAGCATTATATAATTATAACAGTCTGAATCCAGAAACAAGAATATTGATCACAGGAAGCAGTCACTACTCTCCACAGACTATCCTCATAAAGCATGAGCTAGAAATAAAACTTTGTTGTCTTAAGTTATTGAGGTGTTTGGGTACTGGTTATAAAAGAATAACCTTGCAGATCTAGGTTGATACACATAGGATACAGCAGAAGAAAAAGGTTTGTTTAGAAATTCAAAAATAACCTCAGTTTTAGATATCCATGGGGCACCCAGGATGTCCAGAAGGCATTTGGACAGAAAAACCCCTCCTCCCCTCCTTTCCCATTCCCCTGTGCATGAATTTCATTCACCAGGCCTCTAATTTGTTTATAATCTCAACAGATTAAGAAAGAGAGTGCTCAGCAAGCATTCACACCAGCAAAGAAACCTTCATCCTGAAAGTAACATATTTTATTACACCTCACAATTCCTTGGGTAAAATTGCTCTACCGGTTGCACTCAACTACAAGGATTCAAGAAAATATGATTGTATTATGCAAATTGAAGAGAACAGAATAGAATATTTGGTAAAGAGCACTAATGAGAACCACACCACATCTTGGTTGTGAATGCCTTGGTGAATGGACCTCTTATCTGTGCACAGATTCAAGATATAAACCTCAGATATCTCATTCTCAATCAGTACCCCTAACCAAGAAGTCAGCACCTACTATTGATTCTCACTTACCTATAGCTCCAATTTGTTTCCTCCTCTCAAATTCCACAACTACCCCTATAAACTATTGCCCAGAACATCATAGTGACTTATTTGTCTCCTTCTCTTCTAGGAGAGATGCCCTTTGTTTTACAAACCAGACACAGAAAGAGCTTTATAAACAATAAACATAATAATATAAAATCATAATTATTTAAAATATTTTGTATTAAATGTAAATTCATCTACTTAAAATCTTCCTATTAATTCAAAACATACTTACTAAAAACCTCCTAAAGACCAGGTGCTATACCACTTTCTGTCAGAATAAGTTTTATAATTTCAATGTCTTCCTCCTGCTATTTTTATCAACTTAAAAAATTTTAATATGACTCATAATGCTCTTTAAAACCAAGAGCAGTAGCCCACTTTAAAGTCATTAAAATCTTTTTTGCTCATTTTTTGTTGTTTTGTCTTGGCTATGCAATTTGCAATTTTTTCTCAATGGATACATTTTTATTTATTAATTCTACAACAATATACTTTGTTGGCTTCAGTTTTTCTTATTCTTATTATTGTTGGCTCCCTTAAGTAAAGTTGCTTTTATGAACTTTTTTCTAAATTATTGAATTGAATGCCTAGGTCATTTATTTTCATTTGTACTCTTCTATTGATAAAGGCATTCAGAAAATGAATTTAACAGTTGGTAAAACTTTAGCTACTTACACTTTTATGTTATCTGTATTCATTTTAATTATATACAAAACTAGAGGCCCAGTACACAACATTCATGCACTAGGAGGTGGGGGTTTGGGGATTCCTCAGCCTGGCCTGCACCCTCTTGTAGTCCAGGACCCCTCAGGGGATGTCCATCTGGTGGCAATCAGACATTCCTCTAGCAGTCTGGGATCCCTCACTCCTTACTGCTTGCCAGCAACAGAGGCAAGAGAAGCTCCACTGCCACCACTGCACTTGCCAGCCGTGAGCCTGGTATCTGCTGAGCAGTGCTCTCTTTGTGGGAGTTCATTGACCACCAGGGGGCAGCTCCTACATTGAGCATCTGCCCCCTGTTGGTCAATGTGCATCATAGCAACCGGTCACTCCACTGTTTGATTTATTTGCATATTAGTCTTTTATTATATAGAATAGTCTAAAATTGCATTTTGTTACAAAGCAATTTATGTGTAAATGGGAAGAAGTAGGGCAAGAAAGAAATTACTGAAATCCCAATACTAAAACATTAACATATAATTTTCCTGATCTACCTTTTTGAACAATAGGTCATATTTTAGAACAATGGGGCCATTCTGTAATTATTTCTTTTTAACATAACAGTAGATTGTGAACATTTTTCATGTCAATAAATATGCATGTGCTTTGTATATCTTTATGTTTTTGAAAAGGAGGGCATTTCAGTATAAGGACATACCATCTTTTATTTGAGTTTGAGTCTTTCTGATTCTAAAGTATTAAGATTGATTCCAACATAATAAAAGCAATTTTGACTATTTGTATTCATATATTTATACAAGAGGCTCAGGGCACATATTTGTGCATGAGTGGGCGTCCTTTGGCCTGGCCCGTGAATAGGGCCAATTGGAGCTGTCTAGCCCAGTCCAAATAGGCGCTAATCGGGGCCAGCCAGCTAGGTGGAGTGGCTATGGGATGGAGACTATGAAGTGCACTGAGCACTCAGACAGCCAGGGGGAGGGACTAGGGGAGGTTGGCTGTGGGAGCACATTGACCAGCAGGGGGCAGCTCTTGCACTGAGGATCAACCTTCTGGTTGTCAGTGCACATAATAGCGATCGGTCAACCATTTGGTCATTTGGTTGCTTAGGCTTTTATGTATATATGGAAGATGGACTATCATCAAATTATTTTCACAGGTATATTCTTAAATCTGGATCAAATGCTTTGCAAATTTAAGGTTTTTGACATTAGGTGACAGTTATTCCTCTCTAAAGATATTCTTCCACAAGCAAAATATTAAATGTCTTTTTTTCTTACCTCACATCAAACTTAATATTATCATTCTTTTCAATTTTCACCAACCCAATAGATTAAAAGGTAACTTTATATTGTTTTAATGTTAATTGCTTTGATTACTAATGCTTATGTTAATCTTATTGTATTCTTTTTAATTATTAGTTTGACATTTTTCTTTTATATATTCCATTCTCTGCCTTACAAATGATTGATTTTGTTACTCTGGCTTTTTTAGAGGCATGCTTAGTTTATTTATTTTAATTAGATCTAGTTAATAATGATAGTTACTTGAATATTCATTTAAAATCAGTTGGCTTTACCCTGTAAGTTTGATTTGTAGTGCTAATGTTTCTATTTTCTCAATATGTGAGATATTCTTTTATATAAATTATTTTTATAAAGACTTCTACTTAAATATCATATTAGTGGCAACATTTTTTCCCCTCAGATCTAAATATCAAATTGGTATTTTCAACATTTAATTAAATTTACTATACTGAGTAGGCATCTGCTTATATGGTTTTCTTGTTTGCTTCTTTCTTTGTTTTTGGACAAAGATTTACTAAATTTAGTTTATCTAATTATCGCCAAACAATTATTCTGGACATCACTTTGTTTACACCACTTATTAGTCAAAAACTAAGTTTTTCAAATTCAAAAAAATCATCTAACCCTTTCTACTTCCATAATCTTACTGTGGTTCCTGATTTGAGTAGTAGTCTCTGAACAGTTGCAGAAAGAGAGGAACTGAGAAGACATAGGTAGAAGGTTAGGAGAGGGGGTTCTGGTTGTTAATGAAGATAGATCTTATACGGCTCATGATGGCTTGTGCTTTTCTGGTCTGTGTAACTCTTACAACTGATCTTCCTCCTGTCTCTCTAAAATCAATAAACATATAATTGGGTGAGGATAAAAAAATGAAAAATTATTCAGAAAAGTCTACCACATGTCTGGTTTAAAATGAGAAAGAGGAAAGAAAGGAAAGCACTGCCATGCAAACTAAATAGAATAAATAGGTTAACATAAAACAAATTGTGCTAGACAATGCTGGTTGCTCTTTTATAGTTTTAGAGCTTTAGTAAATTAACAGAATGGAGTAGATATAATACATCTTGACTTCTAGCAAAGTACTGGAGACAATGTTACATGAAATTTTGATTCAAAATTGTTTTGAGTTGGCTTGAAAAACAATGTTAAATGAAATGTAAGTTGGTTGAATGGAAATACAAAGCAGAATGTTGATTAATGTCAATGAACTAATGACTTGGGAAAGATCTTCAGTTGAATGTCATAGGTGTGGGTCTTAGGTTGGTACCACTAAATGGTACCAACTTCATTATTCTTTAGGACAAAGAATAATGAAGCTGATTGAATTAGAGCAGATAATTTATCAGGAGACACCAATGATTCCAGAAGGAACTATATAAAGACATGAATTTACTATAGAGAAAAAAGAAAACAATATTTTATTTAAAGATTCCATTGTTTATCACAAAAGGCAATTCTATGAAGTATCAATGCTTAAAGGACTTCAAACTATGGAATTTCTCAAAACCAGTTAGGACACAAAATGTATTAAGTAATGTCTTGGTAACACACAAACACATTTTCAATCCAGAAATCTATCCCAAATGAGAAAGTGATGGTGAGTTCTTAGCTAGAGGATATAAAGTTGTAACTACTACTTACCATCATATCAAATGTGAATTTTAATTAGAAAACTGACAATCTCTGGAAGCTACTGGGCAGGAGAGAAAAGGGAGAATTTTAAGAAAGATGAGATAATTGCATCCTAATTGTGGGAATAATTTGATAAGAATATAGAGAACTGAAATTATTTTGAGAAATAAAAATATTTTAATATATCTAGATGAGATATAGTTAAATTTAAAATATTTCCAAATCAGGTATTTCATGCTAATGAAAAGTTAGTCAGCTGTTGGGTAATGAGATATTATCCATTAAATTAAGAATAATATTATTACTAAACTGGATTAGTTTTACTATAAAGTAAGGGTACAAAAATAAGAAGATACATTGAAAAAATTGGAAGGTTTCTGTTCTTTTCCAGTGCTAGTGAGTTTACAAAGTTTTAAAAATGTATAGAGAGAAAGAGGTGGGGGATGGGAGGAAGAAAAAAGTTTTGCTTACACTCATTTAACACATATCTTTGAATACCTGCATGTACACTATTTTTTTTATTATTATGACAGGTTCCAAACATGATTAAAACAGAGTATATTAGTTTCTGATGTCGGTCTTAACAAATTATCACAAACTGATGAATGTAAAACAACAAAAAGCTATTCTCTCACAGTTCTGGAGGCCAGAAGTTCTAATTCAAGTTGTAGCAGGGCTGCACTCCTTGTAGAGGCTCTATTGTAGAATTATTTGTTTATTTTTATTTTTAGCTTCTGGTGATTGCAGGCTCTCTTTCACTTATGGCAGCATCAACATCACTCCTTGGCCTTGTTGCCTCCTCTTCTGTCTGTCAGATCCCTCTCTGCCTCACTGTGATAAGGACAGTTAACATTAGATTTAGGGCCTGTCAGGAAGCTAGGATAATGCTTTCATTCCAAATCCTTAATTCAATCACAGCGGTAAAGACCCCTTTTCCAAATAAAGCAACATTTACAAGTTCCAGAGATTCAAATTTTGTATCTTTGGGTAGCCATGATTTATCCTTATTACAAGAACATTTTCTATTCAGCATTTTAAAATTAGGTTTCACCCAGAATGGCTCAGTGATTGAGCATTGACCTATGAACCAGGAAGTCAAGGTTCAATTCCTGGTCAGGGCACATGCCCAGGTTTTGGGCTGAGTCTCCAGGATGGGTAGAGGGAGGGAGTGTGCAGGAGGCAACCAATCATTGATTATCTCTGATCACTGATGTTCTCTCTCTCCCTTTCCCTTCCTCTCTGGAATCAATCAAAATATAATAAAAACATTAGGTTTCTGTCACTTCATTAATATATTTACAAGACCATTGCCTTTTCTTTTTCTAATATTTTACAAATATGAAAGAGAATATATAGCAGAATCAAGGTGTTTTCCACTTTAGGAAAATGGTTATGAAAATGTTTGTTCCAAATTAGGATCCAGATATTATCTCCAGTGCACATTCTCTTTACAGTGCTTTGCAATCTGGCACAAAAGCCTATTGATTTTGTTTCTGAAATGGACCTCAAATAGTTCCCCTTTCTGCTAGTCCTCACTAAAATTTCCTTAGTTAAGACCAAATAATTTACTTTAGCACTACTGCCTTCTAAGTGATGTTTTTTGCTTCTCCTTGTCCCTATCACGTGCCTTTACACAACAAATAGATGTATTTGTCAAACACATACCTTATTATGTACTCTTTAATAATCTCTCTAGCTTTCAAATTCACAAATGAAGACCAGTCTTCTTTTAAGAGATACAAGGCTTCTCATAAATTGCTAATCTCTGTCTTCATCTGTAGCTTTGTCACTTAACATTTCTCGCCTTACTCCGTAATACTACACACACACACACACACACACACACACACACATACACACTTGCCTTACATCCTGGTCACACAGAATTGCTCACTCTTTCTTAAACACCTTCTTAAACTCTTTCTTAAACACAAATAATTTGCTCAAATTATTCTCTGAAACTAAGATGTTCTCCCCTTTCTTTTCTACCTTAAAATATTTCATATAGCTATTAGGGCTCAAGTCAAATATTACATTTCACTTTTTCCTGATCCTTCCTCTTTATCCTCTATTACTGTGTGTGTCATATTTTATTGTTTAATTATTTGCCTGTGTGATCTTATTGTTTTTTACTATGACGACCTTGAAGGTAGGACTGTGTCTTCTCTATCTTTATATCCCCAGTTGCTTCTGAGAGAGCCTTCCTAATAATGTCCAAAATGTAAGAAAACTGTGATAATGTGTATGGAATATGTATGACTCTCAGAGAGTACTAATCATTGCATGGTTGTATGATATGTAAGTAAATAGAATTTAATGGGTATCTATATTACTCCTCTGCCCAGGGCCCTTCAATGTGCCATCATATTCTTTATTAGCTTTGGTGGTGGGTACATAGGTGTTTACTTTAAAATATTTTCCCCTTCTAATCTCAAGTATCAATCCCATCTCCTACGTTTTCAAGTAAAAACTTGTAATATTTCTCTACCTTTTGTATTCGGCCTCATTTCCCCATTGGAACCACTTGCTATCCTTTGTTTAATTTTATTCCTGCACTAGCAAATATTAGCATGATTTATCAATTTTATCTCATGTTATAATGTAGTAGCCATTTGTGTCAGTATACAGTACAGTTATGTAAATGTAACTTACAGACATGCTCATTTATTATCTCAACAACAAGATGTTGTCAACCTTGAAGAGGAACTGTCTTAGACATCTTCTTACCCCAAAGGGCTTTTTTCTTGATGAATGGATATTGTTTATTTCCCGGAATAAAAATTAACAGAGAGAGTATGAATTCTCTAAGTGAATCTTTGCTGTGGAAATTAGCTGCACCAGCACTGCTCAAACAGAGAATTAGCCTTAATACCTAAATCATTAATTATATATAATTAATTTACTTTTCCCCTATGCATCTTAACTGGTACTACCTATGTACCACTGAAGAAATCGTTTTTAAAAAATCATCTTAGTTGTTTTGTAATTCAAATGAAGAATGTCAGTTGTGAAGTCAGGTAGCAAATTACTTTTGTTTAAATAATAAAAGTATTTGCAAGGAAATAGATTTAGAAATGCCTCAAAAAGTAGCTAAATTTTCAAAGATTTACCTATAATATGGAAGGCTTATTAGGGCAATTTCTTGCTATCATGTATTATCTTAAGTGGAAAATTGTTGTGTCTATGCCATTTCTTTGTTTAATATGTTTTTATTAATTTCTTAGAGAGAAAGGGAGAGGGAGATGTGGGAACCTCTTTCTGCGCCCCACATTGGGCGCCAGATATAGGAGCCCCTTTCCAGGTCCCGAGTGGTTCAGGGTTCTTGGTTCAGGGTTCGGGTTCTGATGGAGGCCACATGCAAACAAAATGAGAGACTAGAAAACATTAATTTGGCAATATTGGGGAGCCATGCAGGAGCCTTCCTCTAGTAGAAAGGACTACCACTTGCTCTGGCCTTTTTCTCCCTTTTATTAAGGCTTTGGGACACACCCCTAGCCTTTAGGCAGGAAATAACAAAACGGAAATTAACATGAAACAAACAGGTAGAGGCTGCTTTAGCTAACAATGTTTTCAACTAAACAGTGAGTAATTAGCTCTGACCTTTCAGAACAGTTAAGGTTGACCAGCCTTCTGGTCTCCTGTTCACATCCATTTAGTGAGAACAATGTTTGGTTTCCGACAGGGAGAGAGAGAAACATCAGTTAGAAAGAGAGAAACATCAATTGACTGCCTCCTGCATGCCCCCTACTGGAGATCAAACTGAAACCCAGGCACATGTCCTAGACTGGAATCAATCCTAGGACCCTTCAGTCCACAGGCTAACACTCTATCCACTCATCCAAAATAGCTAGGGTTAAGTTATATTATATTTTTTCAAATGTGTTTTTCTTTATGCCTAAAGAAGGAAATGATTTGTGATATTAATGCTTTTGATTCAGGTTCCAATCAATGTAGCATCTTTTGATTAAATCACTTCCCCATTACAGGATCAATGCAGGATAACAATGGACCACATGTGAGGAAACATTAATAGCAAGAGTTTTCACAGTGTCTTAGCTGTTTTTTGGTTAACTAGAGGTCCAAGTGCACAAAATCTGTGCACAGGAGGGGGATGTGTCCCTCAGCCCAGCCTGCACCCTCTCCAATCTTGGACCACTCGAGGGATGTCCAACTGCCTACAAGGATTGGGCTTAAACGGGCAGTCAGACATCCCTCTCACAATCCAGGATTGCATGCTACCAACTGCTCACCTGCCTACCTTCCTGATTGCCCCTAATCACTTCTGTCTGCCAGCCTGATCACCCCCTAACTACTTCCCTGCCAGCCTGATTGATGCCTAACTGCTCCCCTGTGAGCCTGATTGCCTCTAACTGCATTCCCCTACAGGCTTTGTCCCCCCCAACTGCTCTCCCCTGCAGGCCTGGGTCCTCCCAATTGCCCTTCCCTGCAGGCCCAGTCACTCCCAACTTCCCTTCTCTGCCAGGTCACCCCTAACTGCCCTCCCTTGCAGGCTTGACCCAACTGCCCTCCCTTGCAGGCCTGGTTCCTCCCAACTGCCCTCCTCTGCTGGCCATCTTGTGGCAGCCATCTTGTGTCCGCATGGGGGCAGCCACCTTTGACCACATGAGGGCAGCCATCTTGTGTGTTGGAGTGATGGTCAATTTGCATATTACTCTTTTATTAGATAAAATAGAGGCCTGGTGTATGGCCAGATGGTTTGCCCTGAAGGGTGTCCTGGATCAGAGTGGGGGGTTCCCTTGGATCATGGGGCAGCCTGGGCGAGGGGCCTGTGGTGGTTTGCAGGCCAGCCACACACCCCTGCCTGACCCAAGCAGAGGCCCTGGTATCTGGGATTTATTTATCTCCTATAATTGAAACTTTGTAGCCTTGAGTGGAGGCCTGGGATGGCCAGGTATACAGGGAGCTTGGCTTCCTCCATTGCTGGGGAAACCCAAGCCTCCTGCTTGCTCTCTGGCCACAGCCATTTTTGTTGGGATTTATTTATCTTCTATAATTGAAACTTTGTAGCCTTGAACAGAATGCTGGGCTGGCCAAGGTGTGCAGGAAGCTTGGCTTCCTCCATTGCCAGGGAAACCCAAGCCTCCTGTTTGCTCTGTGGCAGCAGTAATCTTGGTAGGGTTTATCTGCATACTTCCTCCTTATTGGCTGGTAAGCATGGTTTGTGGGTGTAGTTGAGATATGGTCAATTTGTATACTACTCTTTTATTTGATAGGATAAACGTTCATGTTACCAATCAGCTCCAAAAATTGATGGGTAGGCTGAGGAAAGAGGGCAATAAGGAATATATTTATCCTAAAACACAGAGTTACAAAAATAAATAAGCCAACATATATTTGGATGGTATCTTCTAACTAGTGGTTAGACTTTTGCCACATAGTGTCTTCTTTTTGTTTGTTTATTTAACTTTTACAAAATCAGTCTATAATTTTACATTTGACTGTTAAAAGTCAGTTGAAATCCCAATGAAGCCCTCCTAAATGTATTTCTGGAGATAACCTTCTCCAAAAAATAGAAGGTTTTTATTCTGTGTCATAAATAAACTCTTAAAAGATAAAAGCATGTTGTAGATATTTATGACCATGTTTTCTTCACAACCACTGAAAAAAAGGAGGAGAGTGTATGGGTTGAAGTCATATTTTCCTAAAAATGTATTAATACTGTATTTTTAAAGTATATATTTTCTAGTAAGTTTTATTAGTTTCTTTCTCATCAGTTGGACTAATAAGTATAATTTATTGAATGTACAATTGAGAGCATGTGTTCTTATCTAAGCATGTTCAAAAATATCCTCCAAGTCCAAAAGTGTATTATTTGTTGAAATAAATAAGACATCAAATACATTTTATAAACCATACCTAGAATAGAGAATATTTATAAAAGAAACATTTTTAATATATTTTATTAACTTTTTTACAGAGAGGAAGGGAGAAGGATAGAGAATCAGAAACATCGATGAGGGAGAGACATTGATCAGCTGACCCACACTGGGGATGTGCCCACAACCAAGATACATGTCCTTGACCAGAATTGAACCCAGGATCCTTCAATCTGCAGGCAGATGTACTATCCACTGAGTCAAACCAGTTTTGTCTAAGAGAAACATTTTAATTAAAATTCCCATAAATTATTATGCTCTCAAAATAATATTCCAGTTGGCAATTTAGTTTTCACTTTAATTTTAAGCTTTCTTAAGTTCTAAATATTGGGTGAGGTCTAAGTGAAAAAAAAAATAGGATTATATATAATTTGCTTTATATCAATATTTACACTTTCTAAATAGTTTTATTTTGTCATATTATCCCATGGGAACTGAAACCAAAGGGTCAGGTACCAATGCAGTCACTCCTATCACCAGGAGAAATAGTCATTTGTCTCTGACCCATGAGTCTTATGTCTTCTGCTAACATCACGAAACTGGCAAGATAATGCATTAGCTTGCAACTAGGGTAAAATCTGAGTCCCTTCACAGTCTTGACAATATGTTGTGGTTTCTTTTGAAGCCTCAGATGTAAATGTACTTGGGCCTGTGGGCCCAACTAGAATATACTTTTCTCACAATGTGTAAGTGATCCCTGTTTAGTCTCTGTTATTCTTGTTAGGTTCAGGGCTAGAGAAAGAGATGAACCCTAGGGAAGAGAACTCCATATTCCACAAAACCACAGTCAGTCACTTCTCTTTGCTGTAATACTAAAAACTGATAAAATTTTTAAGGAAGAAACAGGTGTTGTAATGAGAATTGTCACTGAGCTATAATGCCCTAGCTATAGAGGCCTGGAGGGGAAAGAGTGGAGAAGTGAGTAGGTACGGTAAAGCTGCTCAACGTGTATCTGCTTTTTTCAATTCCATATCCCAACAGAAATTTTATTTGCTCTGCTATTATTCATCCTACTGCACCCCCTTTAAAGAAAGCAGTATAATGGGTGACTACGTGCAGGAAAGGGCGAAGCAATGATATCCCAAGTCAACGCGTGGAAGATGCAGGAGATGAATTTAAAATAATTTAATACATCCTTTCATTGCTTCTATTTATTGCTCCCTCCCCAGGATGCAGCTACACATATAGCAGATTCTCCATTTCAGTAGTATATGCTTCCCTTCCCCGCAGTTTCCCACAGTGCTGTCATATATGTATGTTTCTGGAAACCATGTTTTACTCTGTAGTTCCCCCAGGAATAATTTTAGAGGAGGAAACCAGAGCACTTACTATTCCATCTCAAAATATGTGTAAATTATGAGTTATAACAATAAGCATATATCCTCGGCCTTGCAAAAGTCCACGCTACACCACTTTGCTTTTACAAAAAGACTTACATTATTGCCCGTTTCACTAACCAAAAGAAATCCAAAAGGAGTTTTTAAGTTTTATGACAAAAGGTGAAAACCATAAAAGCATTCAGCATGTGCCTTGCAGCGGCCATTACAGAGGCAGCACGCACTCTGCCCAGAGCAGCAAAAATGGCCCACTAGGCTCCAGGAATCACACTCATCAAGCCTTTGGAGCTTTGAACTGTGTCTGTGAGTTTACTGTGTGCACCCATTAGCAAGATGTGTCCTAAGGTATCAGAAAAGCCTAAGAGAGCTTGGAAGGGTTTTATACTTAATGTAAAACTGGACATACTTAAATATTTTTGGTATAACTTGGTAGGTTATTTTAGGGGTCTGGGAATGCTCAAAAGGCTTTCCATATAAATTAATGTTCATTGTTTCTTCACACAATTCCAGCTTATGAAAGATGTGGTAGGCATGCTCTACTTTTGGATCACGGGCAAGCCTGTATCCTTCTTTAGAGGAGGTTGAACCTATTTGTTCATTTGTGGGTTTTGTTTGTTTTTTATTTTAAAGAGAGGAAGGGAGAGACAGAGAAAAATAGAAACATCAATGTGAGAGAGAAACATTGATAGGTTTCTCCCATATGTACCTCACCAGGGATTGAACCCTCAACCCGGGTATGTGCCCTGACTACGAAAGGAACCTACTACCTTTTATTGTAGGGGATGATATGCCAACCAGCTGAGCCAGGGCCCAATTTATTTTTTATGAAGACAAGCCCCACCTCATGTTAACTAAATAATAAATGAACAATTTTTTTTCCATATGAAAATATTCCTCCTAAAGAAGAAATGGTAAGATTAAAACATAGGCATTTTGCAATCACTAATTATATTCGCCTGCTAGGGCTGCCATAACAAAGAAGTCCAATATCAGAGTGTCATCAGGTTGGGCTTCTTCTGAGGCTTCTTTCCTTGGCTTGCCATATGGCCACCTTCTCATTGTGTTCTCACATGGTCATTCTTCTGTGTGTTCATATCCCTGCTGCTCTTTGTATGCCTCATCTCCTCTTCCTATAAAGACAATAACCCTATTTGGATTGGTTACTTATATGTCCTTGTTAAACCTAATTACCTCTTTTAAAGACCCTCTATCCAAATAGAGCCACATTTTAAGGTACTGGGAATTAGGGCTTCAATATATAAATTTTACAGGAACATATTTTAGCCCATAAAAATGATAAAAGTAATAAGTAGTAGTAGTATGTCCCTTTGTTTAAAATAAATAACACCAAATTGTTGCCAAATACTATAATGAATTAGATCAATCCTCTGGATTTGCTAATTTATAGAAAATACAATGGCTAGAAAAACAAGTGACAGAGGGGACTTAACACAAACCAGACCTTGGGAAACTACAGAAAATATGACTAACTTTTCTTTGACACATAAATTGAAGAAACAAATGAAGAATAATGAATGGAGAACCCATTAATAAAAATGTGAACCATGGCCCTCACAGGTTTGGTTCAGTGGATAGAGCGTCGACCTACGGACTGAAAGGGCCCAGGTTCGATTCCGGTCAAGGGCATGTACCTTGGTTGCGGGCACATCCTTCTTAGGGGGTGCGCAGAAGGCGGCTGATCAATGTCTCTCTCTCATCGATGTTTCTAACTCTCTATTCCTCTCCCTTTCTCTCTGTAAAAAATCAATAAAATATATTAAAAAATAACAAAAATAAAAATGTGAACCATGGATCCTAATTTGAATAAGGACAATTTGTATATCAACTAGATATTTGATAATATTGAGAAAATACTATAAATTTTAGTGAACAAGATAATGGTAACATCATTGTGTTTTAGAAGATCTCTTAATATTCAGAGAGATATACTAAAATATAAATAAAATGATGCAATATTTGGCATTTGTTTTAAAATAAATCTGGGGATGGTGGCAATAGGGAGTAGGAGTTAACAAGATTGGAAGTGAGTTGACCATTGCTTAATCAAGTCCATGAGTACTTAGGCTGATGATTCAATTCTCTCTACATGTATTTGAAATTTCCCATAATAAAAAGTTGGAAAGGTTTATACTAACATTTTAAATTTTTCAAATGTTCACAAGGTAGTAGTTTTGTGCATCTTTTTAGATTTTTGTGTTTTTGTTTTTGTTTTGTGAAGTAACGATTTTTGTTAATTCCATTTATCTGTCTTCTAAATTTTGTTTGTAAAGTTAATTATGTGGATTAAAGAGCTGGATGATGTTAGCAAAGCAAGCTCTGAGTGAAAGAAAGTGTTTCTGTTCTCCAACTAACTACTTATATCAGTATTAAACTTTGATGCTATCCTTACTATTTTAGTTACCTGTGGTAACCTGTCCAGATATTTCTCTGATAGAGTTTAGCTCAATAAATCTAAACTTCACACAGTAGTGCTTGTCATTGTATGCCCTTCTGTCTCAAATATGTTTTAAAATATATCTAATTGATAATTAGTTTGACTTTATAATGTATTTATGACAATAATATTTTCTAGGATTGAGATGATGTTTGAAATGTTTCAAGAGTCTCTTCCCTCTGGATTAAAAAAGCTTTGTCAGAACCCAAAAGGAATGGCAAAATCCACAGTTTCTATCTTACTTTCCTCAATAATCTTACATTATAAAAATCATATTGGTAAAAAGGGTAATCTTCTATTGACTTATGTATTTAATGAAGAAGGATAGAATATAAGATGAAATTGTTCTATATCTCTACTTTGATTATCAAATAATAATTTTAATTTTCAGGTCAAAATTATAAAATTTTAGTAATTTTATAAAGCTTAGACTCACTTGTTTAGAACTAAAAGGGCTTTGTGATTACAATTAAATGAAATAATGAATGTGAATGCTCAGTACAATTTCAGGTGCACAGTGAACTCTCCCTAAATGGTGTAATATATAAGTTCAACTAGCTGCCACAACAAAAATTAAATTCATGAGACAGATGCTGGTGAAAAAAGAAAGAGATTTATTCAAAGGTTGGCATCTTAAGAAGAGGAGGGACTCTTGTTCAGAGCCTATCTTCACATCTCTATGTAGGCAAAGGTTTTCATAAGGGAAAGCAAAACAAAGAAATCTATGGGTGAGGGTTGAAAAATGCTCTATATGCAGGCCAGCACAGTCCATTCCTGGTTCTGTGGTTATGTCTTTCTAGTTCTATGGTTGAAGGTCAGCAAATCTCCCATAACTGAAGGTCAGACTTTGAATCTTCTGAAGTTAGATCCTAGTATTCTTATACAAACACACTGTTACCTGCAAGCTACATATTTGAGTCAGCATTTACAGAAACAATGTCAAAAGAATGGTGGGTTAGGTTACATTCCCCAAGTTATAGTAGATACATTGATTGTCATATTTTTTTCTCAAATATTCATATCTTAGACAGAATTTTAAGCCTATTTTATGTGTATCTGTGTTTTGAAAATAATTTAATATGTTTAAATCCAGAGAATTTTTCTTACTTTAACCAAATTAATACCTCTTGGATTTAAATTTACATTTTAACAAATCTCCAAAATGGTTTTCATATAAAGAAAAGAAGATGCTATCTCCAATTTTAGTAGAGGATTATATTTAAATGTTCATTATAATGACTGAGTCAATATTCCTGAGAAATAAACCTTGTTAAAGCTGCATTATACATGGAGAAGTTCTTATCTATTTCTATTCTGAAAATTTCAGAATTGTTATTATAAGTTAATCAGTTTCTCCCAGGTACATATATGTTGGATATAGTAAAGGGAGTTATTAATAAATTAGGTAATAATGATAATAATAATAATATCCCATTTTATTATATGGTGCACAAAATTCATAAATGTGATAAAATTCTAATATAGATTTTTTAATTGATTTTTTATTGTTGACTGTATTACAGAAGTCTCCCATTTTTGTCCTTAATAGACCTCCTCCTCCCAGTACTTGCCACACCCCAGGATTTTTCAAAATATATTTTTATTGATTTCAGAGAAGAAGGGAGATGAGAGAGAGATTAAAAACATCAATGATGAGAGAAAATCATTGATCAGCTGCCTTCTGCATGCTGTAGGGATGGAGTTTGCATCCTGGGCATATGCCTCATATGCCCTGACCTGGAAATCAAACTGTGGCCTCCTGATCCATAGGTGCTCAACCACTGAGCCACACCTGCCCAGCCCAGCCCTGAATTTTTATTAAAGAGGTAGAGATACTCCTTAAAAGGTATGGCTAAGAGAATGCTCTGTTTTTTGTCTGTTTATATTGTAAATTTTCATTCCAAATTTCCTGTATCTCTCTTGCATCTATGTCTTTCTTTATTTCTTGGCTTTTAGCCTTTATCTATCTGGTTGCTGTAGTCTTCTGTAACTTTGAAGAAAGGTTAATTTGTTTTCTGGGAGGATAATCTCTTGAGAAGCTCCCAGTTGAATACCATTTCTTCAATTGAACAAAACATCCCTTTATGAAACTTCCTTTGTTACCTCCTGAATAATTCCAACTATGTACAGAAAGTAAACATTGATTAATGATTTTATCTTCAATAACCTGTGATCTTAATTATTATTGGCCAAACAAGAATGATTCTTGGTTATTGATTCTTTACATTAAAGAAAGATGCCTTAAGAAATTTGTATGCTTTACATAGAGGATAAAATGGGAAAAATATATTTTCATAGTAAGGTTTTATTATATGTAACATAAGTGACCAGCTTTTAGTAAAGTTTATTCTGTCTCTTTACTTGCTATTTTAAGATAAATTATGAATTTAAATATAACATAATTGAATTAAAGATCAACCAAAATGTTGACTACATTAATATATTGATAAAAATATACATTGTAAAAGATATTTAAAAATATTTGAGGTGGGTGCACTTTCGCTCTCTCTGATTTCAGGATATATGTCTGACTGTAGGTAATCACACATAGTTTATTCTTTCCCTTCCACTTTCTACAGTTGACCTTAGAAATCCAAATAGGGATTAGAGTAAATAAATGAGAACTCTTTTTTTCTATATCACTATACAGTTTTTCAACATAGCAGATGAAAAGGTATATCTCAGTCTACCAATACATCTATTAAACCAAGTACAATGTATTAAGAATAAAGAAAAAATATTTTGAATCAAAACCATTTTTTGATTATCTACTATAATTTAGTAATACAAAAGTTGAAGATATTGTAATGAGTAAAAAAAATGACTCCAGCCATGCTAAAATTTCTGCTAGAAAAATAGACAAATAGGTAAATTCTAGAATAACGCTCTAGGTAATAAGTACCAAGAGAGACTTATTTGATAGGCACAGCAAGAGCAAATTCATTTTATTTGACAAGTGCTTTCTCAATTCTAATTTGTGGAAATTTGAATCAATCAATATGTGCAGAAAATCAATTGTCTCCAATGGATATGGATCTCCTAAAACTATGCCTTTCCCCAAAGAGATTACATTTTAACTAAATTCCATTGAAAAACTTGATATTAAAATGAGCATTTAAAATTGTGATCTGGCCAAAACCAGTTTGGCTCAGTGGATAGAGACTCGGCCTGCAGACTGAAGGGTCCCAGGTTCGATTCTGGACAAGGGCACATACCTTGCTTGTGGGCACATCCCCAGTAGGAGGTGTGCAAGAGGCAGCTGATCCATGTTTCTCTCTCATCTATGTTTCTAGCTCTCTATCTTTTTCCCTTCCTCTCTGTAAAAAATCAATAAAATATATTTTAAAAAATAAATAAATAAAATTGTGATCTGTAGTAAGTTGACTACCCCCTTACACTTAAAAAAAATAGATTTGTCTATGAACTAACCCCCAGACCTTATTAATGTGATCTTATTTAAAAAAAAAAAGATCTTTGTAGATAAAATTAAGATGAGGTCATTGTGAATTATCCAGGTGGGCCATAAATCCAATGACAGATGTCCTTATAAAGGAGAAGTAGTGGTAGATTTGCAACAGAAAAAGGAGAAGAGGTGATGGCCATGTGAAGATGGAGGCAGAGATAGGAGGAACACAGCTCAGGAATGCAGGGAGCCACCAGAGGCTGGACAAAGAAAGGAAAGATTCTCCCCTTGAGCCTTTGGAAAGAGTATGGCCCTGCCAATGCCTTGATTTCAGATCTATCTTCTGAAACTGCGACAGAACAAATTTATGTTGTTTTAAACTACTAACTTTGCAATAATTTGTCATGACAGCCATAGGAAACAAATCATGATCTAGTCTGCCTTCTTTTCCAAAGCACAGACAATTCTAAAAATGTTTCCATCAGGTACCAAAAAGATGAAAGTATATACAGAAATGTCTAACTGAATTGCAGTAAGGAAACATTTTTAAAGCTTTAAGATATAAAAATAGTATTGGTAAAATTAAAGGAATATCCCTAAAATATGTACAGCTTTATACTGCCTTATAAAAGCCTTGAATATCGAGTCAATTTCAAAAGCAAAGGTGACCATTGCACATCCATTAGCCATTTGTTCCAATTATTTTTACTGCATAACAGAACACCCCACACTTTAATTGGCTTAAAACAAAATCTATTTTGTTTCCAAGCATTCTGTGGTTTTGGTATTCAGGCAGAACTCAGAAGGGATGGGTCCCCTCTGCTCCAGGTGGTGTTAACTGGGAAGGTTCAGTTGGGGGTCAGAGGATCCAAGGTGATGTCACTCACAGGTCTGCCACCTTGGTGCTGGCTATTGGCTGGGACCCCTTAGTTCTCTTCCATATGACTGCTTTCATTACATAGTCTCTCATTATACAGTATTCTAGTCCAACCTTTTTCTCAATTGCTTGTTGGTTTCTAAAAAGAAAAAAAAAAAAGATTGCAAGAACTCTAGATGTCCAGGCCCTGAAATCATATATAATTACTCTTGCCATATTTTATGGGTAAAAGGAAGTCACAGAGTTAATCCAGATTCAAGGATGGGGAGGAGGGAAATGCACTCTACCTTTTGATGAAAGATCAGTATGCATGTACAGGCATAGGAGGAAATTTTCATGGCTATCATACAGACTACTGCATAGTGCTCTGCTTTTTAAATCATTTTGTTCAATGAAGTCTGATTCTTTCTCAGATATCTTCCTTCTTTAAGTGCAGAGCACTTATTTATATCAGTCTTTTGGAAGTTAGTAACATGCTGCCTAATGGACTTTCTTCATAAAAAAATATATATATATTAGAAAAACCTACAAGAAACTCCATTATATATATATTCTCATATATATACACATCTATATGTATATATAATGTCCTGATTTATCATTTCAAAAATATCACAAATTCTTTTTTTTCTTTTTATTAATTTTTATTAATTTTTATACATATCTCCCCATTGCCCCCCTCCCTCCCAGGAATAGCCCAACCCCCCAGTATCTGTGATCATTGGTTATGCTTATATACATGCATACAAGTCCTTTGATTGATCACTTATCTACCTCACCTAACTTTAATCTTTCTGCTGTAATTTCACAGTCTGTTTGATGCTTTATGATTTTTGTCCCCCTGAGAATATCAGTCTACTCCCTTTCTGTGCTCCTGATTCTATTATATTCACCAGTTTATTCTGTTGATCAAATTTTTAATTCACTTAATTTTTAGATTCACTTGTTGATAGATATGTATTTGTTGTTCATAATTTTTTGTCTTTTCCCTTTCTCTTATTCCTCTTCTAAAAGAGTACCTTTCAGCATTTCATATAATACTGGTTTGGAGTTGATGAACTCCTTTAGCTTTTTCTTCTCTGTGAAGCTCTTTATCTGCCCTTCAATTCTGAATGATAGCTTTGCTGGATAGATTATTCTCAGTTGTAGGTTCTTGCTATTCATCACGTTGAGTATTTCTTGCCACTCCTGTCTGGCCTGCATCGTTTCTGTTGAGAAATCAGCTGACAGTCGTATGGGTGCTCCCTTGTAGGTAATGAACTTTTTTTCTCTTGCTGCTTTTAATATTCTCTCTTTGTCTTTTGCTCTTGGTATTTTAATTATGATGTGTCTTGGTGTGGTCCTCTTTGGATTCCTTTTATTTGGGGTTCTGTGTGCTTCCTGGACTTGTAAGTCTATTTCTTTTACCAGATGTGGGAAGTTTTCAGTCATTATTTCTTTAAATAGGTTTTCAGTATCTTCCTCTCTCTCTTCTTCTGGCACCCCCACAATTCTGATGTTGGTACGCTTGAAGCTGTCTCAGAGGCACCTTACATTATCTTCACATTTTTGGATTCTTTTCTCTTCTTGCTTTTCCAGTTGAATGTTTTCTGCTTCTTTATATTTCAAATTTTTGACTTGATTCTTGCCATCCTCTAGTCTGCTGTTAGGACTCTGTATAATATTTTTTATTTCAGTCAGTGTCTCTAGTATGTCCTTTTTCATCTCCTCTTGGGTCTCACTAAATTTATCCAACTTTTCTAGCATATTCTTGAAAAACCTTATAAGCGTGGTTTTGAACTCTCTATCCAGTCATTTTTTTTCCTCCATTTCTTTTGTTTGTAATCCCTTCCCTTGTCTCGGCATTTTCACTATGCCGGGGAAACTTCTGTGTTGAATTCAGCTTTATAATACCACACTTGCAAAACTGAAGAAGCCTCTGTTGAGCTTGGGAGGGATGGAGTCTTAGGGCTTAAGGGACTGCCTTGCCTTCCAGTCAGCCCCGCCCTCCACGGCCCCTGAGTCTCACGTGACTGGGTAATCGCTGGAGCCGTCCTTGTTCTTGCACACCCGCAGTGCCTCTAACCGCTGCCTTTCCGGCTCCCCTGCGCACCAGGACCACACGAGTCTAGGTCCCCAGGATTTCGCCCGAAACAGGGGCTTAGTGGAGTCAGAAGTGGCACAGTTGGGAGGGTCTGTCTCCCGCCCACTCACGAAAGCCAGCGGCACAATCAGCAATTTGTCCTGTGCGCAGTGCCATGCGCGCCACCAGGCCTTTGATCTTTTGCGACTCCCTTAAATTTCCGTGCACTTCTCGAAAATATCACAAATTCTTGGAGGTGAAGGATGATATTCTATGTATCCCATGTTAGATGATAGTCTATGTAACACAAGTGAGGCAGATGTTTCATAAATATCTTCTCAATTATAAATATTGAGTGATGGTAATATAACATATCTACATTTGCACATGGTTGTAGTAGAGTCCACTAAATTATTTATTGCTAAATCTCTTGCAGATTATTATTATCAATAAATCCTGACTTCTTCCAAATATCCCTGACTTTTCCTATAAGAATAGCTAATAATAATCAATGGGAGTAAATATGTGAAACATTTAAAATCATTAATTTTTAAAAATTAATTGGAAAAGTACATAAATCCACCAAAAAATAACACTTTTCTGAAATATGCCAGCATACTTAAGCATGCCCTAAGTATGGACATCTCAATTGTTTAAATATTTGTGATATCTTGCAGTGGAACAAAAATTATCTTCAAAGCTGGTAAGGATGCTCAGAGATATAGTGAATTCATTTGGTGATTCACAGCTCCCCATGAAACTCAAGCACTTCTTCCATAATTTGAGCATAAGCAGAGGCATCTGATAAAAAGGAACAGGAAAAGAAGAAATTACAATGACTTAGACAAAAGTGCCATGTCAGTGTGAGCATCAGATAAACTATAAGCAATGGCTGATTTCACTGCTTATCATGAGAGTTATTTGGAAAATTTGAATGAGAAATTATCTTTTGCCCATCACAGGAATGAGTCTTGGTATATCTGGTCATATAAAACAATTGTAAAGTCACAAATAATTTTATGAGATTAGTTGATTTATCCTTCACCCTCAGATAAATCCTGCAGGCTACAAAATCCTGTGGGCATTAAGATTTAACTTATTCTTTGGAAAAATAAGACCCATTCATTTGTTCAACAAATGTTTATTGTATGTAAACTGTAGGTGCTAGGTATACATCAGTAAATAAAATAGCCAAAGATCTTTGCCTTTGTGGAACCTGCCATTTAGTGATTCTAATAGTTTCCCCTTTATCATTATCAATCATCTATATTGACCTTATAGATGTTTTGCCTATTTATAAGAAGCTATTCACAAATTAGATCCAATCACTAATAAGCTGCTTATAATTTATTTACATAAAAAAACACATTTCATTTTCAGATGAAGATACTAAGATTAAAAAAGGTGGATTCTTACTTGAAAAAAACCTAGGTTTTCAAACAACCAGCCCAAGATTCTTTACTATTTGCTCATTCTTTCAAAAATATCTTACTCTCCCTACATTGACTTCATTATAGAATGCCTTCACAAGATCTAGCAATGTCAATGTATATTAACTAGAAATCATTTGGTTCCATATAACACAAAATCAATTTGAATAGTTGAGACAAGAAAGAGGTTGTGTGTGTGTGTGTGTGTGTGTGTGTGTGTGTGTGTGTGTTTATTTTTTATTTTATTTTTTTATTAATTTTTTATACATATCTCCCCATTGCCCCCCCTTCCTCCCAGGCATAACCCAACCCCCTAGTGTCTGTGTTCATTGGTTATGCTTATATGCATGCATACAAGTCCTTTGGTTGATCTCTTATCTACCTCACCTAACTTTAATCTTCCTGCTGTGATTTCACAGTCTGTTTGAAGCTTTACTGCCTCTGTATCTATCCTTTTGTTCATCAGTTTATAATGTTCTTTATTATCCAACAAATGAGTGAGATCATGTGATACTTCTCCTTCATTGACTGGCTTATTTCACTAAGCATAAGGCTCTCCAGTTCCAACCAGGTTGCTGCAAGTGGTAAGAATTCCTTCTTTTTAATGGCAGCTTAGAATTCCATTGTGTAGATGTACCACAGTTTTCTGATCCACTCATCTGCTGACGGGCACCTAGACTGTTTCCAAATTGTAGCTATTGTAGATTGTGCTGCTATGAACATAGTGGTGCATAAATCCTTTCTGATTGGTGTTTGTGATTTCTTAGGATAAATTCCGAAGAGTGGGATTACAGGGTCAAATGGGAGATTCATTTTTAGTTTTTTGAGGAAACTTCATACTGTTCTCCACAGTGGCTGCACCAGTCTGCATTCCCATCAACAGTGCACAAGGGTTCCTTTTTCTCAGCATCCTGGTAAGCACTTGTCATTTGTTGGTTTGTTGATGATTGCCATTCTGACAGGTGTAAGATGGTATCGCATTGTCATTTTGATTTGCATTTCTAGGATGATTAATGACTTTGAACATGTTTTCATGTGTCTCTTGGCCTTGCTTCTGTCGTCTTTCGAAACAGTTCTATTTAGGTCCATTGCCCATTTTTTTATTGGGTCGTTTATCTTCCTTTTATTAAGTTGTATAAATTGGCTGTAGATATTAGAGATTAAACTTTTATCAGTGATAACATTTGCAAATATATTCTCCCATACAGTGGGCTTTCTTGTTGTTTTGTTAATGGTTTCTTTTGCTGTGCAAAAGCTTTTTATTTTGATGTAGTCCCATTTGTTTATTTTTTCTTTAGCTTCCATTTCCTTTGGAGCAGTATCAATGAAGAAGTTCTTTCGGCATATATATGAGATTGTGCTGCCTGTGGATTCCTCTAGTATTTTTATGGTTTCCCTTCTAATGTTTAAGTCCTGTGTCCATTTTGAGTTTATTTTTGTATTTGGTGTAAGTTGGTGGTCCAGTTTCATTTTTTTGCATGTATCTGTCCAATTTTCCCAACACCATTTATTGAAGAGGTTATCTTGGCTCCATTGAATGTTCATGCCTCCTTTGTCAAATATTAGTTGAGCATAGTGGTTTGGGTGGATATCTGGGTTCTCTATCCTATTCCATTGGTCTATATGTCTGTTCTTGTGCCAGTACCAGGCTGTTTTGAGAACAGTTGCTTTGTAGTATAGCTTGAAATCAGGTATTGAGATCCCACCTACTTTATTCTTCTTTCTCAGAATTGCTGTAGCTATTCATGGTCATTTTTTGTTCCAGATGAATCTATGAAGAATTCTTTCTAGGTCTGTGAAATATGTAATTGGTATTTAAATGGGTAGTGCATTGAATCTATAGATTGCTTTGGGTAGTATGGATATTTTAATGATGTTGATTCTCCCAACCCATGAGCATGGGATCCTCTTCCATCTGTTAACATCTTCCTCTATCTCTTTTTTCAGTGTCCTGTAGTTTTCTACATATAGGTCTTTTACCTCTTTAGTTAGGTTTATTCCTAGGTATCTTAATTTTTTTGGTGCCATGGTAAATAGGATTGCTTTTGTAGTCTCTCTTTCTGTAATTTCACTATTAGTGTATAGAAATGCCACAGACTTCTTAGCATTAATTTTATATTCTGCTACCTTGCCAAATTCATTAATTAAGTCAATTAGTTTTGGAATGGAGTCCTTTGGGTTTTTTATGTACAATATCATGTCATCTGCAAATAAGGACAGCTTTACTTCTTTTCCAATTTGGATGCCTTTTATTTCTTTTTCTTGTCTAATTGCAATGGCTAATACTTCCAGTACTATGTCGAACAGGAGTGGTGAGAGTGGCCATCCCTGTCTTATTCCTGTTCTTAGGGGAAATGGTTTTAGTTTTTGCCCATTGAGTATGATGTTAGCTGTGGGTTTATCATATATGGCTTTTATGATGTTGAGGAATGCTCCTTCTATTCCCACTTTCCTGAGAGTTTTTATCAAGAAAGGATGTTGGATTTTGTCAAATGCTTTTCTGCATCAATTGATATGACTATGTGATTTTTATCTCTCAATTTGTTTATGTGATGTATCACGTTTACTGATTTGCGGATATTGTACCATCCCTGCATTCCTGGGATGAATCCTACTTGGTCATGGTGCATGATCTTTCTGATGTACTGCTGGATCCGATTTGCTAGAATTTTGTTGAGGATTTTGGCATCTATGTTCATGAGAGATATTGGCCTATAATTCTCTTTCATTGTGTTGTCTTTATCTGGTTTTGTTATTAGGATGATGCTGGCTTCATAGAAGGTGTTTGGAAGTGTTCCTTCTTCTTGAATGTTTTTGAATAGTCTGAGGAGGATAGATTTTAATTCTTCCTTGAATGTTTGGTAAAACTCTCCTGTGTAGCCATGTGGTCCTGGGCTGTTATTTGCTGGAAGCTTTTTGATTACTGCTTCAATTACTTCCATAGTTATTGGACTATTGAGATGTTTAGATTCCTCCTCATTGAGTTTTGGAAGGTTATATTTTTCTAGGAAAATGTCCATTTCTTACAGGTTGTCCAGTTTGTTGGAATAGAGTTGTTCATAGTATTTTTTAACAATCCTTTTGTATTTCCACAGGATCTGTTGTTATTTCTCCTCTTTCATTTCTGATTTTGTTTATTTGGGTCTTCTCTCTTTGCTTCTTGATGAGCCTGGCTAGAGGTCCATCAATCTTATTTATCCTTTCAAAGAACCAGATCTTGGTTTTGTTGATCTTTTGAATTGTTTCTTTGGTCTCCAAGTTGTTTATCTCCGCTCTGATCTTTACTATTTCCTTCTTTCTGTTTACACTGGGCTTTTCTTGTTGCTCTCTTTCTAATTCTCTGAGTTGTAGGGTTAGGTAATTTATTACCATTGTTTCCTGTTTTTTGCAGTAGGCTTGTAGGGCTATGAACTTCCCTCTCAAGACTGCTTTCACTGTGTCCCATAAATTTTGTTGTGTTGTCATTGTCATTCGTTGCCGTGATGTTTTTTATTTCTTCCTTGCTCTCTCTGGTTACCCAGTCGTTGTTTAATAGCATGCTGTTTAGTCTCCAGGGGTTTGATTTCTTTCTATTGTTTTTATTATAGTTGATTTCCAGTTTTATGCCACTGTGGTCTGAGAAAATGCTTGATATAATTTTTATCTTCTTGAATTTGAAGAGACTTTTCTTATGACCCAACATATGATCTATCTTTGAAAATGACCCATGTGCACTGGAGAAGAATATAAATTCTGTGGCTTTGGGGTGAAATGTTCAATTATTTCCATCTGGTCTAGTTTGTCATTTAGGATTGATGTTTCTTTGCTGATTTTTTGTTTAGACAATTTGTCCGATGGTGACAGTGGGGTATTAAAGTCTCCTACTATGATTGCATTGCTGTCAATCTCTCCCTTAATATCCTCCAAGAGTTTTTTTTTATGTATTTAGGTGCTCCTATGTTGGGTGCATATATGTTTACCAGAGTTATTTCTTCTTGTTGGATTGTTTCCTTTAGTATTATGAAGTGGCCTTTTTGTCTCTTGTTATGTTCTTCACTTTGAGATCTAATTTGTCAGATATTAGTATTGCAACCCCAGCTTTTTTTTTCATTTCCATTTGCCTGAAATACCATCTTCCATCCCTTCACCCTCAATCTGTGTGCATCTCTTTTCCTGAGGTAGGTTTCTTGCAGACAGCAGAAATATGGATCATGTTTTCTTATCCAATCGGTTACCCTATGTCTTTTGATTAGAGCATTTAATCCGTTTACATTTAAAGTTATTATTGATAAGTACTTATCTGTTGCCATTTTTAGTCCTTACCCCCGAGTTCCTTCTTTGCTTCCTCTTTCTTTTTATTACAACAGACGCTTTAACATTTCCTGCATTGCTGGTTTGGTGGTAATATATTCCCTTAGTCCTTTTTTGTCTGTGAAGCTTCTGATTTCACCTTCAATTTTGATTGAGAGTCTTGCAGGGTACAGTATTCTTGGATTCAGACCCTTCCTTTGCATGACTTTGTATATTTCATTCCATTCCCTTCTGGCCTGATGAGTTTCTGTTGAGAAATCAGTAGCTAGTCTTATGGGGGTTCCTTTGTAGGTAACTTTCTGTTTCTCTCTTGCTGCTTTTAAGATTCTTATTTTGTCATCAGTGTTTGTCAATTTAATTATAATGTGCCTTGGTGTCAGTTTGTTGGGGTTAATTTTGTTTGGGACTCTGTGAGCTTCTTGGATTTGTGTGGGTTTTTTCTTTCCTATATTGGGGAAATTTCCCGTCATTATTTCTTCAAACAGGTTCTCTAATCCTTGTTCAGTTTCCACTCTTTCTGGAACCCCAATTATGCGGATGTTGTTTTGTTTCATGTTATCCCAAAGTTCCCTTAGGCTCTCCTCTTGCTTTTTAACTTTTTTTTTCTAGAAGCGCTGTACTTGGGTATTTTTTCCTACCATGTCTTCTAGCTCACTGATGCGGTCCTCTGCTTCTTCTAGTCTACTTTTGATGCTTTCTATTGAGTTCTTTATAGCAGAGATGTCATTTTTCATTTCTTATTGATTATTCTGCATTGCTTTTAGGTTCTTCCACATTTCTTCCTGCTTCTTTTGCATTTCTTCTTGCTGCTTCTGCATTTCTTCTTGCTTCTTCTTCATTTCCACTTGGGTCTTCTTCATTTCCTCTTGGCTCTTACTCAGATTGTCGATTTTGTCTTCCATTCTTTTCATCCACTTTATGATCATTTATCAGAACTCTTTCTCTGGCAGGCTTATTTCTGCTTCTATTTCGTTTACTTCCTTTTCTGGTGATACCTGCCTATCAGTCGTAAGCGGGCTGTTTCTTCTTCTGCCCGTGGTTTTTCCTCTCCTGGTGTCTGGTTATATAGTTCTCTCTCCTATGTTGATTCAAAGGCACAAACTACAACACGACTCAGTACAGCACACAGGGCACTGAACAGAAATGTATTCACGATGTTAATAATCACCAATAAGGTGACCACCAATGAAAGACAAATTAGGGGTAAGTAGAGAAAGAGGAAGAGAAAATTGAGGGAAAAAGAAAGGAAAGAAGTGCCAAAATCAAATTGGGAGAGGGAGAAAAAAATAAATAAATGAACTAAAAATAAAATAAAATAAAATTTAAAAAAAGGAGAAGAAGAAAAAGAAAAGAGAAAGAGAAACAAAGTCAGAGAGAAAAGAAAGCGGATAAGAGAGAAAAGGGGAACAAAATATAGATGTCAGGAGACAACTCCAATAGAAGAGTCACTACTCCCAATAAAGGCCAGCAACCAGTACCTAGAGATTAATACAAGCTACAAATAACAACTGGTATCGAGGGAGGCTAGGCAAAAGAGAGGTAAAAAAGCAAGCAAAAAGCAAAATAAAACAAGTATAATACGCTAAAACAATCTCACGAAAAAGTTAAAAAAATCGATATAATCATTGTGCAGGCCAATAGTAACAAAAGGACATAGAGAAAAAACAACTTTTTGGCTAGTGAAGACAAGAGGAGATAGGTTTGTATGGACTTGTAGTAGGAGATTTGAAATTAGATATGTAAGTGGGGTGAAATATTAACCAGGTAAAGAGAAAGAATAGGGGGAAACTAAAGTTGGAAAAGGGAAAGAGAAACAAGACAACAAAAGGGGAAAGTTAGGAGGAAAGTGTTGGCATAAAGGTTGAATAATCAAAAAGGTAAAATCAACTGAGGCGGAAAGAAAAAACTAGTCTTTTAATTAAAATATGTAAAAATTAAAAATAAAAAAAATTAAAAATAAAAAAAGGAAAAAGAAAAAAAAATTGAGTGGTCATTCACTTCCACTATTATTCTGCTTGGCACTCCTGTTTCCCAGTAGGGAAGGTGTTGACGTTTTAATCTCTTTATTCTTTTTTGGTTATGCGAGAGTCAATTTGTGTGTCATCCACTGGGTGGCAGTGTTTCAGAATTGATCTCTGAGACAAAGCACAGGACCTCTCTAGGCTGTGCTCAGATCCTGCTACTCTGTGGTTCTCAACGCCGGTTTGTGGGGATTTTGCAGCCGGGACACTGTAATAACTCCCAGGCTGTCCCTATGCCTCAGATAAAAAACGAGTCGTTTTCCAGAGCTCCCCTCTGTCAACAGCTTGGAGAGTTTGCCTCCACACTTAGGGATCACACCCTGCACACCTCCACGGACCTCTCCAGAGGCAGCTTTCCCGAAGCCCGGCTCCCACAGTGTGCGCATCTCTGTTCTGAGGGGCAGGAGATCTCACCTTATCCCAGGCAAAATCTGACCTTTCCGTGTGCTGTGTGGATCTCTGGATCCGCCGCGTGTCTGTGCCTTTTGGAGAGCGGTGCTCTGAATCCCCAGCTGTTCGGTGGGTATTTCAGCCAGCCACAGCTTTCAGACCGCCGCAGACACCCACCTCCCTCTGTAAGCTGGCTCGGTCTCCGCGTTCGCACTGGTGGCTCCAGCCGACAAAAACCCCGTGGCAGTGGGGCTGCCTGGCCAGGAGAGCCCCATCCAGCAGTTTCCCACCTTCTCCTGGAGGACAACTGAGTCTTAACTTGCCAACAAACACTCCCGTGCGACTCTCAGCTGCTCTCTCTCCCTCTGCCCAGCGACAAAGCTCCAGATGCGTCCGTCTATTCCATGGCCATTTTCTAACCCCTATTATTTTTTTAAATCTTTATTATTGAGATTATTACAGATGGCCCTCTTTCCATTCCCCATAGCCCTCTCCACCTGGGTCTCACCAAACCCCAGGACTTCATCACCCTATTGTCTGTGCCCATATGTAATTCATATATGTATATAAGATCTTTGTCTTTGTTTAATCTTTCCCCACCCCCTAACTCCCCCTCCCCCTGAAAATCATCAGTCTGTTCCATTTCAATGCCTCTGATTCTGTTTTATTCACAGTTTATTCTGTTCATTAGATTTTTTATTCATTTATTTTTATTTTTAAATTCAATTATTAATAGATATATATTTGTTACCATTTTTGTTATTCATATTTTTTTATCTTTTTTCTTCTTCTTAAAGAATACCCTTTGGCATGTCATATGATACTGGTTTGGTGGTGATGAACTTCTTTAGCTTGTTTTTTTTCTGTGAAGCTCTTTATCTGACTTTCAATTCTAAATGATAGCTTTGCTGGATAGAGTAATCTTGGTTGCAGGTCCTTTTATTCATCACTTTGAATATTTCTTGTCACTCCCTTCTGGCCTGCATAATTTCTGTTGAGATATCAGTTGACATTCATATGAGCACTCCTTTGTAGGTAACTAATTGCTTCTCTCTTTCTGCTTTTAAGATTTTCTCTTTGTCTTTAGCCCTTGGCATTTTAATTATGAGGTGTCTTGGTATAGTTCTCTTTGGGTTTCTCTTGTTCTGTGTTTCCTGGACTTGTAAGTCTATTTCTTTCACCAGGTAGGGAAAGTTTTTTTTCATTATTTCTTCAAATAGGTTTTCAATATCTTGCTCTCTCTCCTCTTCTGGCACCCAATAAAGTAGATGTTTATGCACTTGAAGTTGTCCCAGAGGCTCCTTAGACTATCTTCATATTTTTGGATTTGTTTTTCTTTTTACTCTTCTGGTTCAGTGTTTTCTGCTTCCTCATATTTCAAACTGTTGATTTGATTCTTGGGATACTCTATTCTAATTGAATCCTTGTATATTACTCTTTATTTCAGTCAATGTATGCCTAATTTCTGACTGGTCCTTTTCCCTGTGTTTGGCATTCTCACTAAGATCCATGACAGTCTCACTAAGTCTGTAGGAGGTTTTTAGAAGATTTTTGATAACCTTATAACTGTGATTTTGAACTCTATCCAGTTGTTTGCTTTCTTCCCATTTTTTTTTCATTTGTGACATGTTTCTTTTTCTCTGCATTTTGGTTATTTCCCTGTGTTTGTTTCTATGTATTGGGTAGTTGCTAAGTCTCCTAGAGGTGATAGATTGTCCTTGTATAATAGGTGTTCTATATGGTCAGTAGTTCACTGACCTAGAGTATCTAATCCCCCAAACACCTGAGGTGGATACTCTAGGTCAGTGGTCATCAAACTGCGGCTCATGAGCCACATGTGGCTCTTTGGCCCCTTGAGTGTGGCTCTTCCACAAAATACCATGGCCTGGGCAAGTCTATTTGAAGAAGTGGTATTAGAAGAAGTTTAAATTTAAAAAATTTGGCTCTCAAAAGAAATTTCAATTGTTGTACTGTTGATATTTGGCTCTGTTGACTAATGAGTTTGCCGACCACTACTGTAGGTGTACTCCTTTGTGGGTTGTGAGCAGTCTTGTAATTGAGATTTGATTGCTGTTGGTATCACTGGGAGGAATTAATCTCCAGGCCAATTAGTTGTGAGGACCAGCTACAAATACGGTGGGAGAGCTGCTATGTAGTAAACACCCATCTGAAGAAATACTTGCTTCAGTGGAGCTTTGATGCTTACTGAGTCTGCCCCTTGAGTGTGATGCTTATGGATATATAGAGTTGTAATCTGGTATGGTCTGACACTGACCACTGGGTCTCACACTGGCTCTTGGGTATCCAGAGAGCAATAAATACAGCTACTGTCTGGGGCCACTCAGCAGGAGCTACAGAGAGATCTGAGATTCCTCCTTTTTGTGTTGAGTTTGTCAGTGTCCAGATGAGGCCCAGCTATAAAGCAAGGCAGGCTGGTGCTGGTGCCGCCGGGTCTTGGGCCTTTCATTGATAGGTTTGGGCCTTTCATTGATAGTTTTGGGGCTCCCTGACCCAGATGCATCTTATTTGACAGGTTTTAGCCTGAGCAAGAAGGGGCCATTAATATGCAAAAGCCATTGCACATAGTTTGGGTGGGGCTGTAAATTGGATGGGGTGGGGTCTCAGAGAATCACCAGGGTGGAACAAACAGAAATGGCAGGCAGTCCGCCCTGCGATTGAAGAGGACCCAGCATAGGAACAATGATTCCTGCAAGCACTTCCCTTTGAGAGAAAGCCACCCCAAGTTCCTGCTGGATGACAGACAATCCAGTTCCTTCTCAGGTGGGTCTCCAGCAGCCTCTGTGTCACTGACCCCCAATCTGCACTGGTTTTTACAACTCATAGTTATGGGGACTTCTTTTCCTAGCTCTGGAACCCAGGACTGGGAGGTATGGTATAAGGCTGGGACCCCTCACTCCTCCTGGTGGTCTCCACAGAGACGATCTCTCTTCCAATTAAAAAAGCAGCACATGTGGTTGCTGGACCAGCCCATTCTGTGTCTCCGCACCTCCTACCAGTCTCAGTGTGCTTTCTTCTTTACCTCTCTAGTTGTAGGACTTCCATTCATCCAGCTTTTCGGCAGTTCTGGATGATGGTTTTTCTGTATTTTAGTTGTAATTTTGATGTGGTTGTGGGAGGTGGCTAGTATGGGTCTTTGCCTACACTGTTATCTTGGTCTGTCAAGGGTGTGTTTTTTTATAAGTTCAACCTCTAAAGGGCCCCAAAACACAAATAGAGCTAAACTAGGGAAATAAGAACACAAAGCCAATTAGGGTTTTTTTTCTATGTCTCTTCCTCTATTCTCTTCTGAAAAAGTATGCCATTAATTGAGGTCAAAATGACCTAGTGGATTCTGGGCTAACTGCCTCATTTCAAATCCTGGCTATTCCACTTGCCAACTGAGTGACCTAGAACAGGTCAGTAAGCTCTTTAATCCTATATTTCCTCATCTATTAAAATTACCATAATTAGAGTACTTCTCTGATAGGATTATAACAAAAAAGTGTAAGTGATAGCCAGAGTTTGGCATAATGCCTACCTCCTAGGAAGTCTTCAATAGAGGTGAACCATCATCATTAAATGAGAGATGTCAAGGGCTGAGTTAGGGAGAACTGAGCTGCCAGGTGTGGGAGTAGTCGATTAAGACAAGTTGAAATGAAAGTAACAATGAAGCTGTTATTCACTTACTGCCATAGGAAAAGCAAGCCTAGAGAAAAGGTCCAGGCTCTCCCAGTGCTCTGTTTCCCACCTCTCTCCCCACATACAGGAATGGCACCAGGCCATTTTATGTGCATAGATGGGGAGAATTGTCTCACTGCTGAAGGGAACCCTGATCTAAAGCTTCTCTCCAGTTTTTGGACGATGGATCAGGTTAGGGAGGGAGAAGAGAAAGGAGAGGAATGGGAAATTACTGAAGATTAAGACAGAGCAGTGGATGGCAAACTGCGGCTCATGAGCCACATGTGGTTCTTCGGTCCCTTGAGTGTGGCTCTTCCACAAAATACCACAGCCTGGGCAAGTCTGTTTTGAAGAAGTGGCCTAAAAAACCATTACAGATAATTTGTGCAATAAACATTAATCATATAAAATATAAATTAAATTATACTTAACTGAGATATTAGTATAAAAGAGAAAAATGTGATGCTGTATTGGAGTGATATGATTGAGCCTAGGGATAGGGACAGGTCATCAGAGAAGTTTACCCTATGTTATAGATGTTCACATTGAAACCTAAAGAATAAGTAAAATACATAAATCATTAAATAATGGTGATGTCTAAGTTTCTTCTAATCAAGGAAACTATGTTTCTAAAACCATTTTTTTTTTTTTTAAATTTGGCTATACTTTGGAATCATCTTGGAGATGGAATTAATATTAATTCAGGTATTTTTTTTAAGGAGGTGAAATTGGTAGATTTCAATTAATTAAATGTGAGAATTGGTAAGCCTAACTTCCTGGTTTCTGAGTAATGGAACTAGATGGATAGTGAGGAGTAGATAATGAGCTTCCTCTTTTAGGTATTTGAAGTGCCTTTGAGATATCTTAGCAGAGATGTTAAAGAGAGAGTAGAATATAAGAAAATTTTTTATCTTGAGATTTTTAGATTGGGAACAAAGTGCAATAGACATGCTTTACATAAGTAAAGTTTCATAAAAATAATTATTTCACTTGTACAAAACACTATAATAGGTATGAGATACACAGAGCTGATTAAGATGGTGTCCCTGATCTTAAGTGATTATTTAATGGAAAATATAGGAGAAAAGATGGAGAATTACAATGTGATTTTAAAATGGAGATCACCTTTAAAGCATCTCAAAGTAGAACCAAATGCAAAAGAAGAAAATTCAGCAACTTTTATCAGGTTGTAATCATTAAATGTTAATATATTACTAGAAAACATAATATTCTGATGAGAAAGAAAACAAAAGTTAGTAGAAGTTTAGTCTGGGGAATCACCCTAAAGAGTCATGAAAATTGCCAGGATTACAATATGATAGTAGCCTCAGATTGGGGATATTTTGTTTTCCTTTGGCTAGAACTAAAGAGCCAAAAAATAAAAATAAAAATAGAGTTTAAAGGATAGTAGGAATTTTAATTCATCCATTTTGTTGATTAGATATCTGTCAGGACATACTATGTACCAATATCCAATATGCTAATAGAATGATAAGGGGTGGGAGTATAAGAGTAGACATGGTAGCCATTATTCTGGCTTCACAGAATTTATAGCTTCCTATAATACTTAAGACTAGAGGCCTGGCACATGTATTTGTGCACCAATGGGATTCCTCAGCATGGCCTGTGGGGATGGGCCAAAGTGGCAGTCCAACCCTGCCTGCCACTCCCACTCATCCCATCCCTGCTGTGCCTGCTGCAGGTATCTGTCCAGTCAGTCCCGATCTGGAGAGGCTCGCACTTCCACAGCAGCGCTCACCAGCAGTGAGTACTGTATCTGGCACCTGTCAGTCAGCCTAGCAGCACTCCCACTGTGGGAGTGCACTGACCACCACAGGGCAGCTCCTGTGTTGAGCATCTGCCCGCTGATAGTTGGTGTGCATCATGGTGACCAGTTGTTTGGTCACTTAGGCTCTTAGACATATAGATAAGAAAAATAAAATAGCTTATTTATTTAAGAAAGTATCCCTAGTTAGAGTTTTCAAAGGAAGTCAGTAAAATTGATGTCTGCAGTCTGTAAGGTTAAGTAATCATCCTAGAAGATGGCAATCCTGGGTGTTAGAGAGTTTCAGAGCAGTGTTTCTCAATCTTGCCTACAGGATGAAATCATCTGGGAAGACTTAACAACCACTGATGCCTTGGAATACACCTGAAGAGTCTAATTTAATTGTTCTGGGGGGGAGGGGCTTAATCACAAGGAACAGTAACAGCCTGTAATTATTGGAATGGAGAGTCTAGGTCAGTGGTCAGCAAACTGCGGCTTGCGAGCCACATGTGGCTCGTGAGTCACGGTTTGCCTTGCCGCTCTGTTGACTAATGAGTTTGCTGACCACTGACCTAGACTCAATTCCAATAATTACAGGCTGTTGTTATTCCTTGTAATTAAGCCCCTGAGGCATCAGAGTTTTTGTTTTGTTTTATTTTGTTTTGTTTTTTGTGTGTTGTTTTTTTAAGCTTCCAGGTGATTCTAATATGCAGCCAAAGTTGAAATCCATAGTTTTGAGCATACTCCATCACTGAAACTAGTGGCTCCCAGGTGGTAAGGCTGAGTAAGGAGCAAAATACTAATTGTGTAGGAATCATAATGATCACCTCTTTAGTTTTTATGTACCAAGAACATGTCTAAACATATATTAAGTCAGTTAACACTCCCACCAGTCCTGTGAGGAAGTCACTTTTACTATTCCCATTTGAGAGGTGAGGAAACAGGCCCAACATCACATACCTGCCCAGCAGCTTCAGACTAAGTAGTCTGGGTTTATAGTTTCTGATCTTCAACACTACAGTATATTACCTCTAAATATAGGGTAACCAGAGGCCCAGTGTGTGGGATTCATGCACTGATGAGGGCATGGCCTGTGGGGATCAGCCTGCTGTGGGAGCACTGCTCATTCCAATCAGCCAAGCTGCTGTGGATCTGCCCTCTGAGTGGCTGCTCCCTGGCCCAGCATCTTCCGTGGGGCTGGAGCATTCACCTCTCCAAGGACTCAGTCAGGGCCAGGCCCAGGGACAATAGCACTGGGAGGGGGTAGATTAGGCCTCAGTCCTGTGGCAGCCACAAACTCATCTCCCAGCTTCTGGGGTCAGCTCTACAAGTCCAGCAGCAGTGCTGTGTGGCCTGTGGGCATCCAGAGGAGTTGGCAGGGAGTGAGGAGGAGGAACCTGGGGCGAGGAGGTGATGATTGCAGCCCGGGTACCTGCTTGTCAGCCCAAGGTTCGCAGCGGGAGCAGCTGCTCATCCTGGTCAGTTAAGCAACACTCCCACTGTGGTAGCACACTGATCACAGGGGGCAGCTCCTGCACTGAGCATCTGCATCCTGGTGGTCAGTGTGCATCATAGCGACTGGTCGACCAGTCATTCTGGTTGTTTTGCCCTTTGATCACTGGGCTTTATTATATAGGATAGTAATTTTGCACCAAGAATAGTTATAAAAGAAGAGAAAACATAAGAATAAAAAATATCATTAAATCAGTTAAATACCAGTTGATAACTGAGAGTGACTACTATGGCTGGCTGCATAACAACTTTGAGTTATTTTCATATATATAAAACAGCACCTTTGAGCTTCTTTTCTTTATATTCATTTGTGGAAATCAAGTTCATCTTATAGATTATTACATACAACAGAAGGGGCTTTTTTGTTTGTTTGTTTGTTTGTTTGTTTTTGTTTTTTAGTAGTAGTACAGGGAATATAAATGGTTGAATCAGGATATTTTTTTACCCCTGACTTTCAAAAGCATTTTATCCTGAAGAAAACTCTAGTGCCAATGCTATTGCACATAATCTAAAGAACAGCCACTACTTCATGGTAATGACCAAATTGTAGGAATAATCATCCCCTAGGGAGCAAGTCTGACAAAGTAAATTGATTTTGCAGGTGGAAATTCCATACAGAAAATTATTATTAGAGGAATTCCTGGCACATTACACTCTTACACATTTCCAAGAGGACACCATTCCAATTTAACTCTATAAATTGTGTTTTGGAATCTACCTGCCATATGTATTTTTTATACTTAAAATCCATTACAGAAGTAATATCTACCAAATAAAAGCTGCGCATTTCTAAATAGTTGGCTTTCAGCTGCATCGCCTATGCCTTTGTTTGTTCCTTCTTTTTCTTTGAAGGCTGAGAAAGCAAATAAAGGGAATGTAGTTGCTGGGAGCACACAGCCCTCAGGCAGTGGATACTTGTGTTCTGCAGCTTGTGATTTGGTGCTATGGCTAGGCTTCGTTTGTTCCATATGAATACAAGCTAATAAATGTAGGGAGTTCCATTTGGTGTCCAATTAAGATCTCTCTTGACTCCTGTTATTAAAGCCAACAGGCTATTGAGCGTAAAATTAAAGTTGAACAGTTCAGCTCTTTTTGACATTGTAACACTGGCTGAAAAATAAGGATGTAAGTCAAACATCATCCTTTAAAGCCCATGGACAAATGGAAAGTGAAAACATTGGAGGGAAAAAGAGTAAACATCTAAAATGTGAGCATTTACTAATTACATAACATGTTATGTTAAGAGAATACTACTATTCTCTTGCAAATACATCAACCAGTTTGTTGAACACAAGATATTACATTGATTTTAACAGAAAGCTACAAGATTATTATTGCTCAAGCTCCAATGAAGGAGATAATTAAAGCATTAAGCATTTTTAAGCTTTGAAGATGACTTTAGGCAATAACCAGAACATACTATAGGAAATCAATATACTTTAATTGAATGGAAATTTAATTTTTTTAAGTTGTTGTATCCCTTCTAAATTTTATCTGGATTGTCAGACCCTGGAAGATAGTGAATCTACTTTTGCCATCAGCAGTATGACTTTCTGGAAATATCATGTGGGGCCACTCTATTATTATTTTTTTAGAAAGAGCTCAACTGAATAATAGTATTGGGAGATTTTGTTTTAAATAATAAGAGGCAGAAAGAAAAACAAAAACACAACCAGACAAAAATAACCTTCTTCATATAACCAAGGAAGCCAAGTTAATGAAATTTCAAACAGTGAAAACAGGAAAGTTGTTAGGTAAGCCTCACACTTGAACCCAAGTGAAATTCTAGTTTTTATCAAACACTATGCCTATCAATTTTGCTGTGCTGCAAGGAATATGACCCATTGTAGATACAAATTCAATTTGCATCTATGTGAACTTATTTTTATTGCCTATCATTGGAGGAAGAGTTATTACAATTAAACAGAACAGCTTGAAGTGAACCTCTGGGAGGTGAATGGATATGAACAAAAATTAAAGAATCTTAAAACTTGAGAAATCTTTCAAAAAGGTGTAGATATTCATCATTTCCTCATGTGTTACTGAAGTTTACTTCATCTTTGGCCTTTGATATACATTCTGAGAACCACTGTCAGGCCTAAGAGTAAAGGATGTGCCATGCTTATATTTATACATTTGATCACACACAGTAGAGATTTCCAGAAATATTTTCAGAATATCTTGTCCACTTCATTTTTCTACTACTTTCCTTATTTTATTAAATGCCTCTTCACAAAATATATCATAGTGGAAAGAGCAAAACCTCTTGATACCTAACTGCCCCTTCAGTGAAATAATAATGATTGATACCTTTGTCATAGGGTGGTTCTGAGAAGTAAATTAGTATCAGCAAAGCTCTATGTACTGTGTATATGTCATAATAAGTTTTATAAAAATAATGATGATGATGATTTTGCCTTTTAAATTGTATTACCAAAATGTGAATTCATTAGCTATTATATTGAGCCAGCCATTTAACAGTTCTGAGTCTCTTGACAATAAAATAGGAATAATACCTTCTTTACCTACCTTATATAGATCATGTTGACAAAATAATTTTTAGTCTATAAAACAGCACCACAATTAAAACCACTGAGTCTGAACTTTAAAAAACACTACTTTAAATCCTAGTTTTCTCTCTTAGCAGATATGTGACCTTAATTGAGTACTTAGTTTCAATGCTTATAATGTAATAATGATAACAATACCTTCTCATAAACGTTTTTGAGGCTTAAATTAAATCTTGTGTGGCATGTAGAAAGTATTATAAAAACTGCAAAAATAATTGTCCTATACTATATAAGAAATATCTTCCAGGGTCTGACAATCCAGATAAAATTTAGAAGGGATACAACAACTTAAAAAAATTAAATTTCCATTCAATTAAAGTATATTGATTTCCTATAGTATGTTCTGGTTATTGCCTATCATTGGAGGATACATTCCTTAATACATTTTTGTTATACCCATTGTTGATATCCAATGAGTGTATATATTTTATTTCTAATTTTCTAGAGAATTTGTATCTTAAATTTTCTATACCTCAAAATTTAGTCTCTGAAAATACTATTTTTGCTGTCCACAGCTAACATTAAGTATTAGAGTTTGTGCATATGAAGAACTGAATTAAGTAAAAAGAATCACCAATCTAAAATACAGACTGTTGTTATTAAGAACAAGAATAACTTTACAAATGATATAATCTAAACTCATGTGAGTCTGATAGAGCAAAATAAAGAAAACAAGAGAGAAATGAATGGAAGGAAGGGGAAAAAAATAGAAAGGTGAAAAACGTTCATCAAGCAGAGGAGAAAATTATGTCTTATAATATATGTGGGAGAATATTGCCAAACATTAAAACATGTAAGTACTTCATATCAATTTATTTACTTGACCACCATGCACACACGTTACATTAAAAGTAAAACTTTTCCCAAACCGGTTTGGCTCAGTGGATAGAGCGTTGACCTGCGGACTGAAAGGTCCCCGGTTCCTCATTTCTTGGCTGCGGGCACATCTCCAGTAGGGGGCGTGCAGGAGGCAACTGATCGATGTCTGTCTCTCATCGATGTTTCTAACTCTATCCCTCTCCCTTCTGCTCTATAAAAAAATCAATAAAATATATTTAAAAAATAATAATAAATAATAAAATAAAATAAGTAAAACTTTAAGGAAGGACTTCGATTGGTTTAAGTCACATACACTCATAAGCAATTGCTCAACCAGAAAGTTAGAGTCATGAAAATATTGGATCAGTTGGAACACTTTTCTGGGATTAAACAGAGATAACAGTTATCCAAAGGTCCAAAGGGATGGGTGTGGTTGGTTAAGACATGGCCACTGGAAGAATCAATGGGAATAAAATAAAAAAAGAAGGAAGAAACATCGTATGTGGTACAAATAATGTTTAAAGTCATTGCCTAGGCCTGAAGACAAGATGTATCTACTACCTTACCTACTTCAATTACGTTTTTATTATTGTTAGTTCAAGTCCCCAATGATAGAGTATTTTAGAATTTTTAAACCATTGGCTGTATTTAGGGGAGGACAGAATTAAGAAGCTTGAAATTATACATTTTGAAATGTTTGTCCAAAGCATCGCTGAAATAAACTGCTCAGCAAGTTTTATTTATTCCAGCGGTAAATATTTTGACTAGTTAGTACATCAGGATACTTGTTCAAATTTGGCTCTAATATATGTCATTTATTTGGGCAAACTGACAATAAATTTACGGAATTTAAAAAAAAACTCAAAGGGATAAAAAATATGGATTTCTCTGTTTACTTTGCAGCTTACTAATAGACATATTTATCTCTGAAAAAGATGATGTATTAAAAGCTATTCATTCAGCTTAGAATTAAGTACTATAATTGTAAAATGGATAGCACATTAGAAATATAGCTCCTCTCTTAATATTGTAGATCACATTTTTTTCATGAATACTATTTGGTCCAGGAAAATAAAATCTTAAAAACGTAATTAGAAAAAGTTCATATCAGGAATATAATTGAGGATAGAATTTGGTTAACCTCAGGAGAGAACAAAAGCTCAAAAGAAATTTCATAATATTTTAACATTGGCAAGAGGACTACAATATCTCTGATAATTAGACTTTCAACACATTTAGATTTGCTAATTGGGTCTGTTATAATCAGACATTTTGTGTAACAGAAAATAACATATCATTGTATGAATTTAATGTGCTTTTACAGTTGAAACCAACAAATCAGCAGCATTTTCCAAATTATTTTAATATGAAAAATGCTGACTTTTTGTTTATTTTGTGGGATCTCCTTCTCTTAAGATATACAGCTAGGGTAGAAGTAGTTTACAGTTGTGCATTTATTCTTGCATTATTATGTATTAACTAGAGATCTGGAAGATGGATGCATGCACCTGTGGGGTCCCTCAGCCTAGCCTGTGCCCTCTTGCAATCCGGGACACCTTGGGGATGTCAATAGATGATTTAAGCCCGATCCCTGCAGACCTGATTCAAACAGGAGGGAACTCAATCCTGTGCATTGAGTGTCTGTCCCCTGGTGGTCAGTGCATGTCATATCGACCTGTGAACCCATTGTTTGGTAGAATACACACACACACACACACACACACACACACACACACACACACCCGAGACCTGGTGCACAGAATTCATGCATGGGGGGGGAGGTGTCCCTCAGCCCAGCCTGCACACTCTCCAATCTGGGACCCCTTGAGGGATGTTTGACTGCCCATTTAGGCCAATTGGGCAGTCAGACATCCCTCTCGCAATCCAGAACTGCTGGCTCCTAACTGCTCACCTGCCTGCCTTCCTGATTGCCCCTAACTGCTTCTGCCTGCCAGCCTTATCACCCCCTAATCACTCTCCTGCCAGCCTGATTGATGCCTAACTGCTCCCCTGCCAGCCCAATTTCTCCTAACTGCCTTCCCATGCAGGCCTGGGTCTCCCCCAACTGCCCTTCCCTGCAGGCCTGGTTGCCCCCAACTGCCCTCTTCTGCTGGCCTGGTCACCCCTTACTGCCCTCCCCTGCAGGCTTGATTGCCCCTAACTGCCCTCCCTTGAAGGCCTGGTCCCTCCCAACTGCCCTCCCCTACTGGCAATCTTGTGGCGACCATCTTGCATCCATATCTGGGCAGCCATATTGTTGGAGTCATGGTCAATTTTCATATTACTCTTTTATTAGACAGGATGACTGTATTATTTCCCATATGAACAACTATAAATCTATTTTTGCCTCACCCTGTATTATATATACACTTTAGTTTTCTTAATTCAACTCCTTTTGGGTAGTTCAAAGAGAAACTAGGGTTTTAATAGAAAGCACTTAAAGCATTTATTTGTAAGGAATAGTTGCCAATGTATTGATGACTTTGGAAATCACAAACAAAATGCAATACAAGGAAATAAATCACAGTCTTTAAAAGGAAGCAGCACAAATCACCATGTGCCCCTATAAACCATTCAGTGAATCCAAACAGTCTCTATATATGACTAAAGGTTGGTCACATTTTTAAAGCATCCAAATTTGAAAGCTCATGGATCTGGCATCAGGATTGATGGCATGACATTTCTTCCCAAGACATAGATTACAATGTTCTCTTTGTAGCTGTGCTTCTTGTAGCTCATGCAAGACACCACATCTCTCTTTTCTTCTTATTTCTGAACTGAGAGTCATCCATTTTTATCCTGTTGTGATTTATAGGTAGTAATTTTAAATCTGGTAGTCCTCAGATTTTGATATTACAGGAGATAAGAACTACATGAAGATGTAAAATTAAACTGGTATTTTGAAGAGTAAGGAGCAGTGAATCATGGCAAGACTAGGGGAAAGGCTGCTGCCAAAATTGCCCGAGTAAATTGATAGCACTGACAAAAAAAAAAAGGCAAATTATATTGTTTTATGTACTGTGAATATTTGAAACCGACAAAACAATATACATGACTTTTTCTCAAATAAAAGCAGTAATCCTTTTAAGCCAGTGGTTCCAGTGGTTCTCAACCTTCCTAAGGCTGCGATGCTTGCATACAGTTCCTCATGTGGTGGTGACCCCAACCATGAAATTTTGCTATTGTTATGCATCGTGATGTAAATATCTGCATTTTCTGATGGTCTTAGGCAACCCCTATGAAAGGGGTCGCGACCCACAGGTTGAGAACCAATGTTTTAAGCACATTAAAAATCTTGTGTTTTTTTCCCTAATAAAAGCAGTGTAAGATGCAATTAAAACCATTGAAACTGTAAAAAAATCTAACTTGTGCAGTAATTGAGCAATTAGAATTGACATGCTAGAATTATATGTGCTATTGTTTTTCCAGTTTATTACAAGACTTTTCTTGGTGTTTTTATAACTTCTCATGAAGTCAGATATCTTCAAATCTTCAATAAATCTCCTGAAGCATATATGGTCCAGTCATAGTCATGTGATAATATTTAAAAGCAGGAAATTGTATTTTTGATTGCTCATTTGCTAATAAAAAAAGAACAAACAAAACAAAACAAAAAAACCCTGCAAAGGACCCTTCCTCTATTAGTTATTCTAAGATCTATCACAACTTCCTCTGGAGAGTCTAGTCTGTACCTAGGTGATGAGATTGTTCTTCAGGCAGAAAAGTGACCAAGCTATTTGATCTTTCAGCTTGGGTGCTGGAATCCTGTCACAGGGCTGAATGGGTCACTGACTGACAAGAAACTGGAGAATAACATGCGCGGGGTGGTCCTCCGTGTGGTGACCGTGCTGGTAAGTCTGACCTGCGCCTTGTGGTTTTGGCTTCTAGAGGTTAATTTATTCTTTGTTTCTTTATGATTTATTAACTGATGTCATAATCTTAAAAGAGCTGCAGCAAATACTGGCTCTGCTCTTTCTAAAATATTTTTAATGGTTATGTTTTCTAGCCTTCAATTTATGTGGATCAGAATCCGATCCTTGCAGGCTCTTCTTTTAATTATACTACTTTTTGTCAGCAACTTTCATAAACATTTTAGGCTTGAATTCCCTCCTTCTGCAGTTTCTTACTCATGATAAAGTGAAGGGATCCCTCAGGCATTCTCTCACTGAAATCCTACACTATGCAAAAATGTAGGTAATTGTGCTGAAGGTTGACTTGATCAAAGTTGTACATTCAGTAATACTTAAACTGTAGCAATAGACTAAGTCAACATTTTTGCAGTAAGGACCTACTTCAAAGGAAAGGCCATCCAGTTGTTTAATAAATATTTATTGATTATCAACTGTATTCAAGCTCAATGCTATTACTGGGTAAACTAATGAATGAAATTAGTATTATTTTGTCTTTTAACTCTTAGCAATTCTGTGGATATTAAATGGGTTATACTTATGAAACCTGTACTGTAATTTCATTTACTTGTTAGGAAAACCAATAAATAGTAAATATTATTGATTTATGAATTATTTTTCTCCCATAATAACTACAAAATAAGATAGTAACAATTATTCTTAAACAGTGAAATTCTTAAATAAGCACTGTGTAAATGCCATAAAGCATGAAGACATGTGCTCTCCCAGGCTATTTTAATGAAGTTGGCCTTGTGCTACTTCAGCGTACATTTTGAAACCTAACAGTCCTTAGTTCTTAACTTTTTTTTTTCTTCAGGAAACCTTACTTGTTTTTTAATGATATGTGGAAAAGTATTTCTTATAGATTAAAACAATTGCAGAATTAGTAAACAGGAGAAGCAAACTGTCTTTTTTTATATGTTGATTCTAATTGGTTGTTTTTCAGAGTTTATCTTAGCACTGGCTGCCTTTTGTACATTGTTTAGTACAAATTAAGTAGACTCACTAAAATTTCATGGTATAAAATAATCTGTGATATTCTCTATAAAAGAATATAAGTGCGTAGTTTGCCACCTCCCTTATTGATGCCTATAACTTATTACTGGTTATTGTTTTAATATGATTTTCACTTTTTGGCAAATAATTAAACTATGAATAAACAATATCAAAACTTAAATGTGAAAGTGCTGCTATATGTACCCAAGGGTATAGATATTCATTTGCATTGATGTGTTAATACTGGAAAAAAAAAACACAGAAATTTAAAGTGCAGTAAACTATTAACAGTTTTTTCTCTAGTGATTAACAAGAATATTCAAGGGACAACTGAAATAAAAGTTAATATATATGCTTTTCTTTTGTCTTTGAGATTCATATTTTAAGGCAAGTTAACTTTGTTTAGTCATTAGGCAAATATTTAATATTTACCATATGATAGACTTGGTAATCAATAATACCTATTGTCTTATTCACCCTATAAGTATATTAGAGGACGGGTGCATGAAAAGTTGTGCACTTGGGGGCAGGAAGGATCCCTCAGCCTGGCCTGCCCCCTCTCACAGACTGGGAGCCCTCAGGGGAAGTCCTACGGAGCAGACCTAAGCTGCAGTCTGGCCTCCCTCTGCAGGAGGTGACCAGGCAGATCAGGTGAAGGCGCCACCCCATCACCCCTCTGCTGCTGCCACTGTTGGCCACCATGGCTGCTGGCTCTCCTCAGCCCTCGCAGCCACTGCAGCTTTGTCCAGAAGATGTCCGGTCTATCCAGTCTAATTAACATATTACTCTTTTGTTGGTATAGATTCATACCTCAAGGTAGGTATATAATCTGCTTGGGGTGAGACACATGTAACAATAAAGCTAAGATGTATTAAATGTTTACTACGTGATACATATCCTACTAATTCGTTTGCATGTATAAACTTATTCAGTTCTCACAGTATTTCCAATAAATAGAATTCTGATCTCAAGAATGTGGTAGAGGAAAATGAGACATGTGGAGGTTGAAAAAAAAATGTGTAAAATTACAAAGAGAGTAAGTAACAAAGAGTTGGGATTCAAATCCAGGAAGTCTGACTTCAGGTCTCATAACCTCCTCTTAACATCATATTATAATTTCCGTACTCCTATTGTGATAAGTGTCAGAACTGACATATTTATAGGATTTTACTTGACTTCCGAGTTCAAAATACTTAATTCTGAATAAGATGAAAGTGAGTTATATTGGGAAAGCTAATTATTTTAAATTCCTTTCCAGGCTGAACAAAACCATTGCTGTTTTACACAAGAAATGGTATCTCTTCATACAGTGTTAATGCCTCTATGCCCCAGTCTCACCTTTATGATTCATAATGGCCTCTGTTTCTTGCAAGCTCAGCCATGCACAGATCCAGAATACAGTTTATGAATGGAAATATAGAAGCAATCTGTTTCCTCCAAGTCCTCTGTGATGCAATATAGATTTATTAATTAGGTGCCCAATTGAGTAAAAGGTTGTTAACACTTATTACAGTCTCACAGGATACAGTCACTGTACTTAATAATTTTTCAGGCTTCTTGGTTCTTCCTGTAATTCCTACTTGAATGGAAACTAGCCATGACCTCCTTAATTTTTCCTACAAGCACCTTTCTGGTCTAGCTCTAAGTTATATGGTCTTGTAAGCTTCTTCCCCCCAACACTGAGGATTACTCTTTCCTCAACCCACCCAGCAACTCTTATATGCCCACTAAATTTGGAAACTCTGATTTGTTCTATATTTGGTTTGATTTGGCTACTCAAACAGTACCCTCATGGATTCCAACGCTTGAGAAGGGAGAAATAGATGGAAAGACCATGTGTAAAAACCCTGAGGAAAGGTCTTTCAACCTTTTTTTGTTCTGACTACAGTCTAGTCCCAATTCTACACACACACACACACACACACACACACACACACACACACATATACACACACACACGACCACTTTAATTCTTAGGAAATTTATGCTGCCCATGACACAGATCAATAAAATCAATTTTCCTTACCTAAGATTTGTAACTCCTAATGTTATCACTGTTAATAATATTTTATTTACTTGAAGGAAATAATCTAATATTTATCTTAAACTAAATAATTCAGTATTATATTGTTTATGATCCAAGGAACAAAAAGATGGTACACTCAAATCGTTGATTGAGGATAGTTGAGTAAAGGGATTATTAACAGAGAATGTAAATATGCTAAAGAAAATCAGCAAGGGATATTGAAATGCCTGGGCCTAGATACACAGCAAGCCTTGACAAGCCTGGAGCATCGGGAGGGAGTGGTATTAACACACCTGGCAGTAGTTAGACCATAGGAAATAGACCACAACATCGTAGCTGCGACCTTTGGTATAGAAATAGGATAGAGAAAGATAATCAATGCCAAAATCACAACCAGGCAGTGGGAAAATGGGTGAGGGGTTATCCCAATGTCACTCCTCCTGTCTTTTCATCTTCTTTCATTATCTTCAATTGCAAATCCAACTGTAAATCAAAGGGCAAGAGGGTCCAAGTAATGAAGACCATGAAGATCAGGTCACAGAGTAGGACAGTGAAGGACACACACTGTCTGAAGGGAAAAACAGAGAAACCAAAACAAACATCTAGTATTTGACCTGAACTGTTAAGAATTTTACAAGTGTTGCTAAAACCGGTTTGGCTCAGTGGATAGAGCATCGGCCTGTGGATTGAAAGGTCCCAGGTTCGATTCCGGTCAAGAGCATGTATCTTGGTTGTGGGTGTGTCCCCAGTAGGGGGCATGCAGGCGGCAGCTGACTGATGTCTCTCTCATCGATGTTTCTAACTCTCTATCCCTCTTCCTTCCTCTCTATGAAGAATCAATAATATATATATATATATATATATATATATATATATGTATATGTATATAAAAAGAATTTTGCAAGTGCTAACTAATTTAATCCTTACACAAAATATATAAGAGGGATACAACTTACATGAGAGGGGTGAAAATAGCACCCAAAAGAATAAACTAACTTTCCATGTCCATGTAACTAACAAGAGCCAGAAATAAATTGCAAGTGCAGAGATCCTAGTTCCAGAGGCTATGTCCTTAGTTACGGTGATATTCTGCCTTTTAAATCAGAATGAATTTGTACTAGGCTTACATTAAATATGATATAACTATTGAGATTGCAAATGTTATTGGGCTGGTAACTTACGAAGATTTTTCTAAATGGCATCTGCCACATAAGAATAACTTTGTAATTAACCATCACCAAAGCCACAGAAATGTCTTAAAAATGGAGGAAAAGCAAGAAAGAGAATAAAATCAGACCATAGAAATTTGGTCCCACTGTTAAATTACTTGTTTCCATATTTGGCCTACTGATCTCTACTTGTTTGTTGCCAAGTAGATTAAATATTACTACAAGGCAGTTTTTAATATTAATTTTTTCCCTTTTAACTTTCTAAGTGTTACATGTATGGAGAGTCACAAAGGATGAATTATGTCACTTAATTTTTTTTTCATGGCAATTCACAAAACATTAATGGAAACATCACTGAATTATAAACATCTTCCTAATAATTGAATACTTACAAAATGGAAAGAAGTTGGCAAAAAGAGAAAACAGAGGCAGGCTTGAGAAGCTATACTGTAAGAAGTATAAGATATCTGAAAAACATAAGCTGGCATTTAGTGAGCTCAGTAATTAGTAATTCCTATTTGTTTCATTGGATTTTGCTTCAAACAGATACAAGGAATTTCTAATAAAACATGAATTTACTCATAAACTCACATAAGAAGTATTTATTATATCTCCATGTAGGTACTTGGGGTACAAACAAAATAGACAAAGTTCTTATTTTTGGAATCCATTCTAGCAGGACATCTTTTAAAGCTTCCAGAATATTTTTGAAAACATGCAAAGTAATTGTTGTACATTAAATATACAGCACAATATCCCTTTACCTAAAATTTATGGTAAAACCATGATGGTAATTGTTTTGTATTTTGTAAATTCAAACCATACAATTTTTCATATTTTAATATTCCTAAAATCTGGATGCACTTTTCAGTCGACGTCTCCTGGCTATTATAAGTGGCAGTATTTTGTTTGTTTGTTTTTATTAGTGGTAGGTAAAATCATTGTGCATCTTATAATTGAAAACATTTTAGATTAAATGATATATGGATGGTATTTTCACAAAATTAATTAAGTGAATGGATATTCCTGGAAAGTTAAATTCAATAAAACTGGGCAAGAATCCATCATAAAAAGACAGACTACTTAAAGAATACATCCAAAAGAAAAGAGTTAACAGTAGGAAATGAAAGCAATTTTTTTTTAAAAAAGAGAGTAATAGCGACAAAAAGATTACTTTCTAAACTGAAATTGTCACTAGAGTCATAGAAAGATAAAAGTAGGAAGTACACAAAAGCAGCTTATTTTAAATTAATTCAACATAAAGCAAAGTGCAAACTATGTGTTGAGAGACAGATAAGTTTCCTCAAGCAACTCACCACAGGAAAGGTATAGCAGGAAGATGCCTACTGAGTTACTTTAAAAGTAATTTCCTTTTTCTAAAATATTTCTCGCTTATTAGTCTTATTGGAATTTTTTTTTAGCAGATCTTATTTCCTTGTGATAATATATATGTTATCTAAGGTCATAGAAAGGTAGAACAGTATTCTATAGAACACCCTAAACTATTAGCCTTGATTCATTAACTTGATTTATTGAGCAAATATTATAAGCTAAGCATTGTGCTAAATCTCAGAGAGGCAAAGATAAATAAGATATAATTCTTGCTTCAAAGGCATTCCGCATAAGCCATTTTATCAAAACTATTTCAGTTCTCTATCTGAAAATAGAACCTGTGTGTGAAGGCCTCAGAATTAAATATATTTTGGAAAGGCTGGGAAAGAATGATAAAGTTGAAAGAGAGAGAGGCAGAGAGGGAGGGAGAGACTACAGTTTTTTTGTGATCTTCATAGATTTACAGGACAGTTTAATTTAATTTCTTATCATTTAATTTAATTTTCTTTGTAACTCTCCTTTTTATATAACAACTAGAGTCCCAGTACATGGATTCATGCACCAATGGGGGTCCCTCTTTGTGATCTGTGGGGATTGGCCGAAACCAGCAGTCCAACATCCCCCCCACCCCCAGGGATGCAGTAATGTGCCAAAGAGTTGGCCACTGGGGAGGAGCCTGAGCCTGGGCCAGGTGCCACACTATTCTTTCTCATCCCCGTCCCATTGCACCTGTAGCCACCACTCAGTAAGCTTTCTGCTGTTCCACTGCAGGCACCACTGCAGCTGAGCTCACCAGCAGTAAACCCCGTGTCTGGCACACATCAGTCAACTGAGTGGCAGTCCCATTGTGAGAGCACACTGACTACCAGGGTGCAGCTCCTGCATTGAGCATCTGCCCCCTGGTGGTCACGCATCATAGTGACCAGTCAATGGGTCAACCGGTCTCTTAAGCTATCTCATTATATATAGACTGTATTACTGTTAGACTCCCCATTAAACTATAAGTACTAATAAAATACAAAGTTGGTTCTCACATGTCTGGTACATAGAAGCAGGTCAGTAAATATTTTTTAAATAAACAAAATTAAAATGTATTGATAAGTAGAGTTGGAGGGATAGAGAAAGAGAAGGAAAAAAAGGAGGGTGAGGAAGGAGAAAAGCAATAATTCTGCATGTGATTACAAAAATAAGAACAAGGTATATATAAAACTATGCTTGGTTAAATACTCTTAAGATTTTTCATTCTTTGATTTCCATCCACTAAGTTCAAATTTCCAAGAGAGATGGCAAAGGATCATTTAATTATTAAGTCTTTTGACAAAGTTGATATTAGAAAATAACTTCACCCATTCACAATTGTTGCTGGAAAGGGATCGGGCCCTGAGAGGATTTTCCTAGGACCAGCTGGTAGTGTGTGGGTTCTTCACTTCATGCAAGAAAGGTTTCACAATCTGAGTCCAGGTGACTGAGAGTATGTTTATTAGAGCAGGAGACAGCAAAACAAGGAAAGGTTTAAGTTAGAAGAAACAACAGGCGAGAACCTAGACAGGGTTGCTTTCGTTCACCAGGAAGTTAGAGAGAAATAGGTGTTGGTGACAGTTCAGTGTGTTAGCTCAGGATGAGCTGCTTGATGCCCATTGCTTGCTTGATTGCAAGTCTGGTGGGAACCTTTTACTTTAAAAGATGCATACCTGTGGGGGAAGAGAAGAGGTGGGAGGGAAAGGTCTGGCATGCTCCTAGGAAGGGGAGAGGGTTCTGGGCCCTTTGCTTTGAGGGATTTTAAAGTCTGGAAGTTTAGGGGAGGATCTCAATAGTCATCAGTTTTTCTATGTATGCCCTTTTAGGGTCATGGTCTCTATTGATTGGTCAGCACCAGAGCAGTGGGTCATTATTCAGTGCAGCTGGTCCTGATGTCACCCACCTGGTTTTGCTGCTTTTCTGGGCCTGGAGCTGAAATGAAACTGAAGCCTTGATGTTATTTCTAGGGAGGTGACCTTCTGTATATGCTGTAAATTGCCATGCCAGTTTGTTCAGCTACCTGTCTCGGTTTCCTCATCCTACTTGCCAAGGAATTTTCCCAGCTTCTTACTATCTTTCCTCACTATGTGTTCAAATAGCTATGTGCTTTTCAGGCAAAGTAGAAAGCTTTTAATTCAAAATACCAAGAATCATTATTACTAAATAAGACCACATTTGATGAGAACTTACAAATACTACAGAATTATTTTAATATTCTCTGGGTCTTAGCAGTAGTCATTGTTGTTTGCCCTTTGTTCCACAATATTTTCATTTCTATGTGGACTGATATTTCATAATTCATGCCCCCACAATCTGTGGAAAGCATAGAATTAGACAAAATCAGGGAAATGAATAAAGGGGGAAAAGAGTAAATTAGTATGTCATAATCTTCAAACAAAACAAACCAATTTAAATAGAAGAAAAGAATCTACCTTTTCTCTTGCATTAATTTTTAAAACTTAATCTGCTTAGGTTAAATACAGGTAAAAGTAAATTCAAGTTTTTTTTTACATTAAGAAACATGTAGAGAACAGGTTCTCAATTTTTACAATACAGGCAGTCCTCGGTGGACTCAATGTATGTCATTTCCCATCTCCCATTTATTTATTAAAAAAAGAAAGTTCTATCATTTCAATGTATGTACATATATACTTTATGTATTTTATTATTTATTTGCCACAGTAAAGGTCAGGGATTGTTATATTTCTTTTAAATATTTTTTACTGTTTCACTTCATTGCTGCTGTGTATGTGCGCCATGTGAGTGAGGTAGGTGCTTATGTAGGTGGGTTCCCACTTACGGCAAAAATTGTGTTACATTGTGCTGTAGGAACAGATCTCCCTTGGAACCCGAGAACCTACTGTACACAAATAAATGTGACAGATATAGTAACTATGTACATCATATCAAGCAACATACTTAGTTTATTCTGGATTTACCATTTAACAAAAATGGAAATAATATGAAACTAACTTTCTTATTGAAACTACTTCAACCAACTTTGTTACCTTTTCTTCACCTAGTCTCCTCACCTCAACTCATTCATTCTAAAAAGCATTTGACATATATTGCAAAGAATACTACACGTACTATCAAAGTACATCAGTTCAAGTTTCAGTTTTTCTATTTAAAAAATCATTTAGCTTATAGAAACCAAGGAGCTATTCTGAACTACAATTTTTTCTGCCTGTGAAAGAGGAATAATAAACCTGGCCACGCAGGGTTGTTATGAGATTAAGTTATGTGAAAGCAGTTAGTAAAGTACAGAGTGTTTCTAAATATAAGATGTTATTATATCTGCAGCAAAAAAAAATGTGTAAATTAACTAAAGAAAAAAAGCATGAGTGATTATGCAAACATAATTAATCATAGTCATCAATCTTTAGATTTTTTTTAGGGAAATTATTTTTAAAACCCTAAGACAGACAAGCAAACCTAAACTGCAGAATCATGACTTTTAGGCCCATTCACTGTTAAAATAATTTGAAAACCGGCTACTAAAAACTACAAGTTTCCAGCTTGTGAAGTTTATGCTTCTACAGGAAAAATGAACAGCAATACCTAGTACCAAGCAAAAAAAAACAAACAAAAAAACACTTCAAATTATAAATGGCATAGATTTCTAAATGATGTGTCAGTTATATTGTCTCACAGAAACTGTGTTTGGTTTTAGGCTAGCTTTAAATAGTCTTGAAATTGCACTGTCGTTGTGCTAAGTTTTTTTGCTAAGGACATTGTCCAAACTTTTGCTACTTGGAGACCTTCAGCATTTTGAACCCTCACAGAAGGTCAAGCTTTCCTAAGGTTTCAGTCTTTGAGTGTATGCCTCTAGAGGCTGGGAGAATAAGATTGATAAGAAATGCTACTGCCAGGCACTCACAGCAAGGAGATAGGGGGGTTGATGGCAAGGTCCAGTAGCTCTCATAGCAGTGTCTGAAGTAGGCTCCTTTGCAAAAGTCAATAATTAGTAAAGTTTGGTTCAAGGATCCAGGTAAAAAACACAACTGTGGCTTAGAAAATTTTCCAGTGGATGTTATATAAAATAAACCGAAAATTGCAAAAGTATGGTGACTGTCATGTAACAATGAGCAAATTTGAAGTATAGATTATAGCATTTTGGTTGAGAACACCATCCCTGGAGGAATTCCACTTTTGAGGTAGCAGTGTGAGAAGTTCCATGCAAAATTTCAAAAATCTAATAAATTACAATTATTTGAAGTCTCTGAACATTTTCCTAAGGGCCCACAGAAAATGAGATAATACTTATTCAAGAAAAATCTACTGAAACCAGTCTTTAGCATCTGATCTTATCCTACCCCTTTTCATTCCATCTCACCACCTGCCCTGCTCAGTTTAATGGAAACTCTTCTCCAAGAAGGTTTAACCAAGAAGGTGAGGCTCTCTCTGCTAAGTTACCAATCAAGTTTTATCTAACCTGGAGGGAAAGGCTATTAGCATTTCTCAAACCCTTCAGCTCTAATTTGAAGAAGCTAAATTTGGCCACCTATCTCAATCTATAGAATGCAGAACCTACTTCAGATGTGGCGAGTGTAGACTATTATAGGCCTCAATCGCCATCACTCCAACTTGCTCTAAGGGCAGAGGTTCCAAGTCAACAAAGGTATGTGGAGAAGACCAAGTGCTACTACCTAACTCAGTACTCAGAGTAATAACAGGAAGAGTTTTCCCAGAGAAGAGACAATTGCAAAGGGAAGAGTGAACTTTAGCATTCTCCAAGTATTTGAAACAGAGACTCAGGAAGTTCAAGTTTAAGGCTCTTCTTCATTAATAACAACATGCTAAATCATTAGCCAGATAGTTAACTAACACCTCTTCACCTCAAACTACTCCAAAAAATATAAGAGGAAGGAACACATCCCAGTTCTTTTTATGAAGCCAACATTATCCTAAATCCAAAATCAGATGAAGACATTACAAAGAAAGAGAATTACAGGCCATTATCCCTGATAAACATAGATGCTAAAATCCTCAACAAAATATTAGCAAATCAGATCCAGCAATATATTAAAAAGATTATACACCATGACCAAGTGAGATTTATTCCAGGGATATAAGGTTGGTACAATATTTGCAAATCAATAAATGTGATACATTGCATAAACAAACTGAAAGATAAAATTCACATGATCATATCAATAGATACAGAAAAAGAACTTGAAAAAATGCAACACCCATTTTGATAAAAATTCTCAGCAAAGTGGGAATAGAGGGAGCATATCTCAACATAATAAAAGCCATGAGTGGAAAACGTACAGCAAACATCATACTTAAAACTAAGACCATTTTCCCTAAGAACAGGAACAAAATAGACATGTCTGCTTTCACCAATCTTTTGTTGTTGTTGTTAATCCTCACCCAAAATTATTTTTTCCATTGATTTTTAGAGAGACTGGAAGAGAAAGGGAAAGACAGAAACATCCTTGAGAGAGAAACTCATTGATTAGTAGCTTCCTTCACCAGCCCTGACCAGGGCTTAGGCCAGATAAGAGCCTGCAACTGAAGAATGTGTCATTGACAGAAATTGAACCCAGAACACTGAGCCAAATTGGTGAGGGCTGCTTTCACCACTCTTATTCAACATAGTATGAGAAGTCTTAGCCACAGCAATCAGACAAGAAAAAGGAATAAAAGGCATCCAAATTGGAAAGGAAAAAGTAAAACTATCATTATTCACAGATTACATGATATTGTATATAGAAAACCCTAAAGACTCTATAAAAAAAACAAAACAAAACAACTTCTAGATTTAATAAAGGAATTTGGCAATGTAGCAGGATATAAATTTTAGTATATGTGCTGCCGAAGCGAGCACAGCAGGATATAAATTTAACACTAAAAATTGATGGAATTTTTATACACCAATAAGGAATTCTCAGAAAGAGAAACTAAACAAACAATCCCATTTACCATAGCAACAACAAAAAGTAAGTTATTTAGAAATAAACTTAACCAAGGAGGTAAAAGACTCATACTTGGAAAGCTACAGGATACTGAGAAAAGCGATAGGGAGATATATATAAACAAGTAGAAAAATATACGATGTTCATGGATTGATAGACTCAACACCATTAAAATGTCATACTACCCAAAGCAATGTATAGATTAAATGCAATCCCTATTGAAATACCAATAGCATATTTTACACATCTGGAACAAATATTCCAAAAATTTATATGGAACTAAAAAATACCTCAAATAGCCATAGCAATCTTGAGAAAGAATAACAAAGTTGGGGGGATCACAATACCAGATATCAAGTTATACTACAAAGCCACTGTAATCAAAACAGCCTGGCACTGGCACAGAACAGGCATATACTATAGATGAAAGAAATAGATTCGAAGCTCCAGAAATCAACTTCAGCCATTATGGTCAATTAATATCTGACAAAGGAAGCAAGAGCATACAATGGAATCAAGATAGTGTCCTCAATAAATGATGTTGGAAAAATTGGACAGATAAGTACAAAAAAATGAATTTAGACACTAACTTATACCATACACAAGAATAAACTCAAAATGTATAAAAAACTTTAAATCACAAAATCATAAAAATCCTAGATGAAACCATAAGCAGCAAAATCTCAGACACCTCTCATAACAATATGTTTATAGATATATCTCTTAGGGAAAAGGAAATTAAGGAGAAAATAGACAAAATAGACAAATGGGACTACATCAAAAGAAAAAGCTTCTGCACAGCAAAACAGCAAGAAAAAAAAAAAGCAAAAACACAACCATCAACAAAGTATAAAGGGAGCCCACTGTATGGGAAAACATATTTGGCAATGATACATCTGAAAAGTTAATATCCAAAATATACAAGTAATTTATACAATAAACAATCCAATTTAAAAAATGGGTAAAGGACCTAAATAAATACTTCTCCAAAGTGAACATACACATGGCCAAGAGACATTAAAAAATGTTCAAAGACACTGATCATCAGAGAGATCAAAATTAAAACAGCAATGAGGTAACACCTCACACCTGTCAGCATGGCTACTATTAACAAATCAACAAATAACAAGTGCTGACAAGGATGTGGAGAAACGGGAACTCTAATATACTGCTATCGGGAATGCAGATTGGTGCAGCCACTGTGAAGAACAGTTTCGTCAAAAAATTAAATATGGAACTGCCATTTGACCCAGTAATACCACTTCTAGGAATATATTCTAAGAAATCAGAAACACCTATCAGAAAGAATGTATGCACCCCTATGTTCATAGCAGGGCAATTTACAATAGCTAAGCTCTGAAAACAGCCCAAGCGCACATCAGTAGATAAGTGGATAAAAAAGTTGTGATACAATTACCCCATGTAATACTATGCAGCAGTAAAAAAAGAAGGGTCTCTTACCATTTGACACAGCATTGATGAACCTGGAGAGTATTATGCTAAGCAAAATAAGCCAGTCAGAGAAAGACAAATGTCACATGATCTCACTCATCTTGGAATCTAATGAACAAAATAAATAGAAACATAGAAGCATGGGATAAACTGTGGAATATTAGTGGGAAAGCAAGGGTGGATAGTATTGGTGGGTGGGAAGAGATCATATACATAATCCATGGACACAGACAATATGGTGGTGAAGCACTGGGGGAGAAAAATGGGAGTAGGCCAGAAGGGGTCCATGAGGGGTTAGGGGGATATATGTAATACTTTCTACAATAAATATTTTTTTTAAAAAAAGAAAGAAGAATATGGACCCAGAATATATTTAAATCCCTAAGTCAACTACCTGTGAATTTAGGCTGTCTTTAAACTATCATTTTGTTTCTTCATCTGTAAAATGGAGATGATATTATCTAACTCATAGAGCTTTTATGAAAATGAAAGGAACTAAAATATTACCAAATCAAAGGGCTTCTAACTTGAAGAGTTTAGCACAAAGAAAGTGCTTTATATGGATGTTAGTTCTTATTAGGCACAAAGTGCTAAAGGAGAACATAATAACAAGCATATCATTCTTCATGAGAAGGGAGGGCAGTGGGAGAGGCTTAAAGGATGACAAATATTTTTTTAAAGATGAACAGGGACTGTGAAGGCATAGGTCAAAGAAAATGAATATCCTACAATGTAAAGAGATATGCAAAACATTTGCAGATATCAAGCATCCTCAAAGTAAACTGGAGTTATCACCTGAAGTAAATGAAATTGAAATACCAAAAATTCAATAGCCAGTGTTTATGATATTCTTTATAAAGACCCCTTTAGAGATAATTCAATTAGAAATTTGTGAAAATGAGGTTAGCATTACTTTGTAGAGTTACAAAGGAAAATATTAGTAAACTAGAGGCCCAGTGCACAAATTTGTGCAAGGGTGGGGTCCTGGGAGGGGGTGGGCACGGGACACAATTGGCCCTCTGGGTAGGCTGGGGGATGCCGCTGCTGGCCCGGGATCTGGATCCATTCTGCTGACGTTTGTGTCAGTTGTTGGGAACCACCTGGGTCCACTTTTCTATCTTTTCTTCCTTGTGGAGCATCTAGGAAGGGGAAGTGGCTGTGTTACCCTAGGCCAACTTCTAGGAGGACTGTAGTGCTTTTGGATTGTGCTGGCAGTGCTGATCCATCAGTGTCTGGCCCGTTCTCTGGAGATTGGACCTGTAGGACTACTGGGGGGTGAATGGCTACTGCTAGGCTGGTGGGGCACTGGGACGGGTCTGTCAGCTAAGCAGCACTCCTACTGTGGGAGTGCACTGATCACCAGGGGGCAGCTCCTGCATTGAACATCTGCCCTCCTGGTGGTCAGTGTGTGTTATAGCAACCTATTGACCAGTCCTTCCCATGGTTGTGGTCATTCCAGTCTTTCTGATCATTTGGTCTTAATGGTTGCTTAGGCTTTTATGTATATAGATTAATAACCATTAAAACTTATAGATATGTCACCAGCTAATATTTAGGGCACACTCACTATTAAATCTTATTTTTGGTGTTTTAGTATCTCCAGTATTCATGGATCCCTCAAGATTATTATTATTTGCGTTCTGTGTTATGTCTTAGTTCTGCAGTCAGTTCAATATCTTCTTCAAGTTACATGTGTGATAAAATAAGCATTGTATCCTTCTTTGTCTAACTCCCTGCAAGTCAGAAAGAATAACAAGGACTGGATCAAATTCCTGCAATAAACAACTAGAAAACCAAGAAAAATATGGGGGCAGAGAGGGAGATTCCCTTGCAGATATGGCTCAACAGGTAAAAAAAAAAAGAACTTTGATTCCTACGTAGTGGAAATCACTAAGTGATCCTAACTATCACCTGAGATTTCTTGTTGCTGGCAATTTCCATACTGCAGACACAGGAATATGGATTCAAAATAGTTTGTTAACCTTACAGAGTTGAGAAATGATATATCATATTTGGGAAGGCCAAGGTGGCTTGCATTTTTGGTATATGTTCTGGAAAAGCAGGAGCTCTCTGGGAATATACTTAAAGAAATTTGCTTAGGGGTCTTGGCTGACTTACATACATACAGACAGACAAACTCTGCAAAGCTGGGCACAGAGTGACTTCCCAGAGCTTGGATATGAATTAGAGACTAGAGAAAAGTTTTATTTGGGGGGGATCTTATTGTACCAACTGGAGGCCCAGTGAATGAAATTTGTGCAGGGGATGGGGTGGTCCTTCAGCCCAGCCTGCATCCTCTCCAATCCGAGACATCCCTCTCATAATCTGGACTGCTGGCTCCTAAGCTGCCTGATCATCCTTAACCCCTCTGCCTGCCTGCCTGATTGCTCCTAACCACCCTCCCCTGCTGGCCTGATTGCTTCTAACCACTTCTGCCTCAACCCCTGCCACCATGACTTTGTCTGGAAGGAGGACCGGACAACTGGAAGATATCTGGTTGGCCCAGTCTAATAAGCATATTACCCTTTTATTAGTATAGATTACTTAAATGGCTATGTGAAAAACATATATTTACTTTGAATTATGTAGTAGTAGTTAAGGTATATGTAGGTGAGCAAACTTATATAAAGTAGGATACTTCCACAATTTTTCTATTTCAGTTTTAAACATTGCCTTGACATCTCTAAAAGATCCAGCTTTCATTAGGAAGATGCATATCCATCTGCCACTCCTGACCACCAAGAGCGGATCTGTTGATATCTTACTGTTCTAGAGCTGGCATACATTAGTATTGGGCAAACCAAGGCAAAAAAGAAAAAGAAAAAGAAAGTCACAGTAGTTGTCTTAGAAATCTTCGCAATCAATAAGCAAAAACAATGTTTGAATTAAAATACAATAATTAGATTTCAGTTTACAAAGAAATCAATTTTGAGAAAGCCTTGTATGCTTTCCTGGTCTCTCTCCAGAACCACGGAGTCAAATGGCAGCATTACCAATGAGGAAGCTAAGCCTCAAGTGGGATTTGGATTCTTTCAAAGACACGGTCACAGGTTTTGACTAATAGGGGACAATTTATCAAATCACCATCCATAGCATTCAATGGGACTCTAGGGTAGCCTGAAATGAGAACAGATATCTCCTAAAAGAAGAGTTTACTCATCTTCCAGTTTCTAGAACATGAACAGCTATTAAAAGTCAGCTCCCTATGAGGAAGTCAGAGGCAGTCAAGGAGAGAACTACCATTCTGCATGGAGGTCCCTGAAAGAGAAAAGTTGATCAACGAAAGGAAGTAAATGAATACTATTTCAGAATATAAACCTCCTTGGGGCTTTTAATGATCAGTGGAAATACAAAATAGTTAATATTAGGTGTCATTTCACAGCATCTCCATGTAAACTGGATGCCAATTAGTTTAACCTGAAAACAAAAAGATCATCATGCTGGAAAATTAATTTGTGATTCCTGCATGTTTAAAATCTTTCAGCAAAGAATTTCGGGTTTTCTAGATGAAGTTAGCATGAGGAAATGAACTTCACATTTTGGGGGTTTATTTTTCCTTTGGTAAATATAAAGGAATTTTTTTTCTTTTTTTTTCTTTTTTTTTTACTTTTTACCTTTGCTAGTGGCATGATTTGTGAAATGGGGAAATGAAATGTTCAAACTGACTTTTTTCCATCGATTCTTATGTAGGGTAATGTACTCTGTAGTTCAATTAGAAATAACAAGCTGCTATGTTGTTCTGAGCCAAATGTAATCTCCAAGACCATGGTCAATAAAGCACTCAAGAAAATGAAGTATTGAGGCTGAATGGTCTAAAGACTACTGGGGAATAAAGAAGCAACTGATCAGCATTTGAAAGAAAGGTCTTTTTTTTAATTTTTATTTTTTAAGTCAATGAGAATACAAAAGGATCCCCCATCAAGATCAAAGAGTTTGAAAAATATCTCACCTTTGTTTTACGAGTCCTTTCAAAATTTTAAGAAAGACCTTTAGTCATCAGCCCCAACAACTAAGAAGCATTTCAATGTAAAGTGATATTCCATTTGGGAACACTCCTGGAGAATCTGCTGAGGAATGCAAGAATAAATAGGGCCAATGCTTTTTGTTGTTGTTGTTGTTACTCCTAAGTGACATTCGCTCCATTTCATGAAGGACCTCATAGGGGTAAGTGTCAGGGCTTCTTTAGAATAAGCCTTCCAATTTATTAGGCAACAAAATATAGCAATGGGGGAAAATGTTTTGGGTTATCATTACATTTTCTAGTAAATTGTGGGAACCTTCCTCTCACTCCTTAATATGTGTCCCTATAATTAATTAAACACTGTAGTACACATCTACAGTCCTAATAAGACTGATACAGAAGTCATTTTTATGTACCTTATTAATTTTACTGACATGTCTAGTAATTTTTATATGCTGAATTTTTGAAACACAGGATATTGTCTTTGTAGCTTTAAGTTTAGAACTCTCTACAATGTGTAAATCCCCACAGATTTGTTTCTTGCTTTTAAAATCAGCATCTTTCTGCTTTCTACTTTTATGTTTCTGCCTTCTATGCAGGAGATCTTTTCTTTTAAGTTCCCTACTGTGCTTCGTAATAGAATCAAAAGAAAAAGGTATATCCTTCAGAAAGCATTCAGCTCACTAGAAATAGAAAACCTGTCTCCTTCTTCTTAAAACCTTAGATCAGGCAAGCCAAGTAGCAGAAATAGTGTACTTTCTACAAAGGTTATAGAGTGGGTTAGTGAAAGTATTGTGTGCCTGTTCTCTCCAGATCTCCTTTTAGAAAAGAGAGTGTCTTTGTTCAAGAAAAAGACTTGAGACTTTTGAGAGAGAACTATTTTTTACCTGGTTAGGTTTGTTTGATTTGAGGGGGTAGGGTGGGGAGAAACTATGAATTAACTGGAAATAGATGAACAGGAGAAAAGCCAAGATTTATTTACAAGTCACTCAGTAATGAATATCTTGCTGACTACCCAGAGATAAAGATTTACATACCAACTTAACAAAACAGTAGTGGTGGGAATAATTTTGGCATTTATAAGAAAGTATGGCAGGATCTATTGTTGGTTTTGTAATAATAGGAATGAGAAGTCTGTCTCCTTCCTGGACTTAGCAGGAAACTCCCTCGGGAGTAGAGTTGATGGCAGCTGTATCTTCAGGAGGCTCTCCTTCAATCAAATAAAGGACAGGCAGATAAGATTTCAAATGTTTTTACTTTAAAATAATGTTTATACCAAAACTATGATCCCATTATCATCAAAATCAGTTAGTTATTAATATTAATTATAGGAAGAAAGCAAAGGGGAAGATGGGCACATGTACAGTGAAGTTGCATTGACATAGGGAAGGTGATTGTCTATCAGTCTAACCCTGGAAAAAGATAATTGACTAAGGAGGTAAAGCCCCTTCGAGCACAAAAAATCCTGAAGGATTGATTGGTTAAATTCTTGGTTATAATTCCCAAATGAAGAATTCTCTCTTTTGCTTACCCCTTGCTCTCTTACTGTCTCTTGCTCCATGACCTGAACTCACCTGTGTGCTAGCCTGCAAGCTTAAGCAGCTTCATGGCCCATGGCCATGCAGACCTTACACACAATGGACTGCAGCTGGGAACCCAAGCTAAACCAGCCAGATGGTGGACTGGAACATGTGCTTTAATATGGAGGGCAGTCTCTGGGCAGTGTCTTTAATCCTATACCTGCTAAAGACAAGACTGGACTTTTTCCATGGCGAGACTGAGGGAGATAGGACCTTGGAAGGGAGCCCACTTAATTTTGCATTATCAGGAAAGCTTTCCACAAAATCCCGTCCTCCCATGAGGGCCTCAGGAATTCTTTTTCCAGGAGCACCCCAAGAACTCCAATTTCACCAATAACAGGTGGGGACACAAAGGGCACCCCACTGATAACAATCCCATCAACATGCTGGCTAAAGTTGAAGTACAATTTAGCTGAAGAACAAAGTATAAATAATAGCTCTATTCTAGAAAAGAATGGGGACTGAGGAATACAGAGTGGAGAACAAGCGAGATTGATTTTGATATCACCATGTATTAAAACACTGTGGCTCAAGCTCTTTCTCTTTTATCTACCATGCAGTTTCTATACCTCCTCCACACATCCCTGAGTGCTAATGAAGGCCATCTAAATTAATGATTAGCATCAGATAACACTGGATTTAAATTTCAATCTTTCTTATGAGCTTGTAAACTCAGGCATATTATCTATTACTAGAGGCCTGGTGCATGAAAATTCATATACTGGAGGGGGTCCCTTAGCCCAGTCTGCCCCTTCTCATAGTCTGGGATCCCTCAAGGGCAGGAGGCAACCCAGCAATCAAGGGAAGGTGATACCCCTATCACAGCTCTGCTGGTGCCACTGCCGGCAGCACAAGCCTCAGCCAGCCCTGGTTACCTGAGCTTTGGGCAGCCCTGGGCGGCTGAGCAGCCTCCATCTGAGTCTTGCCTGCACCTCGGGCCATCCCTGGGGGGCTGGGGGTTTCAGGGGACTGGGGGACTTCAGAAACAGTGCATGGTGCAGCGGGGCCTGCCTAAGGTTGGGCCAGGCCATGCCACACACCTGTTGATCCAGTAAGGCTGAGGGGACTGGGCACTGCCATCTTGTGATTATGGGTGCCGCCATCTTTGAGGGCATGGAAGTCAATTAGCATATTCCTCCTTATTGGCTGTAGATGCCACCATCTTTGTTATTAGCATATTCCCTCTTTATTAGCCCACACCAGTTTGGCTCAGTGGATCAAGCATCTGCCTACACACTCAAGGGTCCCAGGTTTAATTATGGTCAAGGGCATGTACCTTGGTTGTGAGCATATCCTATCTAATAAAAGAGTAATATGGAAATTGACCATACCTCCTCTACACCAACAAGCCATACCCACCAACCACGCCCACCAGCCAATCAGAGTGAGTATGCAAATTAACCCAACCAAGATGGCTACAGCCACACAGAGAGGAGGAGTGAGGCTTGGGTTGCCCCTAGTGATGGAGGAAGACAAGCTTTCCAGGCTTGGGTTGCCCCTAGTGATGGAGGAAGCTAAGTTTTCCCCAAACCTTGACAGGCACTTAAGGCAACAAAGTTTCAATGTCTGTGTGAGCAGAAGGCTTGGCTCCCCACCAGGCTACAAAGTTTCAATTGTAGAAGATAAATAAATCCCAGATACCAGGGCCTCCACTTGGGTCACCCAGAGGTATGGCTGGCCTGCAAATCACCATAGGCCCCTTATCCAGGCCACCCCATGCCTCAAGGGAACACCCAACCTAATCCAGGACACCTTCAGGGCAAACCAGCTGGCTCCCACCCATGCACCAAGCCTCTATCCTATCTAATAAAAGAGTAATATGCAGATTGACCATCACTCCAACCCACAAGATGACTGACCCCATGTGGTCAAAAGATCCTGCCCTAATGTAGACACAAGATGGCTACCACAAGAAGGCCAGCAGGGGAGGGCAGTTGAGAGGGACCAGGTCTGCAAGGGAGGGCAGTTGGGGATGACTGGGCCTGCAGGGAAGGGCAGTTAGGCATTAATCAGGCTGGCAGGGGAGTGGTTAGGGGGTGATCAGGTTGGTAGGCAGAAGCAGTTAGGGGCAATCAGGAAGGCAAGCAGGTGAGCATTTGGGAGCCAGCAGTCCTAGATTGTGAGAGGGATGTCCGACTGCCCATTTAGGCCCAATCCAGGTGGAAATCCCTTCCCTGATCTGGGACATTCTTCAGGGCAAACCAGCTGGTCCCAGGAGGGATCGGGCCTAACTGGACAGTTGGACATCCCTCAAGGGGATCCTACATTGGAGAGGGAACAGGCTGGGCTGAAGGACACCCTCCTCCCCATCCCCATGCATGAATTTTGTGCACCAAGCCTCTAGTCCTATCTAATAAAAGAGTGATATGCAAATTGACCATACATCCCCTAAACTCACAAGCCTCGGCCACAAGCCATGCTCACCATTCAATCAGGAGCAAATATGCAAATAAACCCTACCAAGATGGCTGTAGCCAAGGAAAGCAGGAGGGAGGCTTTGGTTTCCCTGGCAATGGAGGAAGGCAAGCTTTATCCCTGCCCTTGCCTGCCCAGGCCTCCACTTAATGCTACAAAGTTTCAATGATAGAAGATGAATAAACTCCAACAAAAAAGGTGGCAGTTACGGAGCTGGAGAGAGCAGGAGGCTTGAGTTGCTCCCAAAGATGGTGGAAGCTAAGCCTTCCACCTGCCCTGGCGGGCCCAGTCTTTCAATCAAGGCTACAAAGTTTCAATTATAGAAAATAAATAAATCCAAAATACTAGGGACTCTGCTAGGGTTGCCTGGGGGCTTTGCCAGCCTGCAAACCACCAAGACCCCTCGCCCAGGCTGCTCCACACCTCAAGAGAATCCCAACCCTGATCTGGGATGCCCTTCACGGCAAACCAGCTGGCCCCCACCCATGCACCAGGCCTCTATCCTATCAAATAAAAGAGTAATATGCAGATTGACCATCACTCCAACACACAAGATGGCTGCCCTCATGAGGTCAAAGATCCTGCCCCCATGTGGATACAAGATGGCCACCACAAGATGGCCAGCAGGGGAGGGCAATTGGGAGGGACCAGGCTTACAGGGGAGAGCAATTGGGGGGACCAGGCCTGCATGGGAGGGCAGTAAGGGGTGGTAATGCCTATAGAGGAGGGAAGTTAAGGCCGACCAGGCCTGCAGGGGAGGGCAGTTACGGGTGACCAGGCTGACAGAGAGAAGTGGAGGTAACCTGGCCTGCATGAAAGGGCAGTTGGCAGGACCCAAGCCTACAGGGGAGAGCAATTGGGGGGACCAAGCCTATAGGGGAGGGCAGTTAGGAGTAAATAGGCTGGCAGGGGAGCAATTAGGCATCAATGAGGCTGACAGGGGAGTGGTTAGGAGCAATCAGGAAGGCAGGCAGGCCAGCAATTGGGAGCCAGCAGTCCTGGCTTGTGAGAGGGATGTCCGAGTGCCCATTTAGGATTGGGCCTAAACGGGCAGTTGGACATCCCTCAAAGGGTCCCAGACTGGAGAGGGTGCATGCTGGGCTGAGAGACACCCCCATCCCCATGCACGAATTTTGTGCAATAGGCCTCTAGTATAGGATAACCCAGAATCTCAGTTGTCTCATTTATAAAATGACAATAATAAAACTATAGTATTTCAAGACTAAATGAGGTGATGAATGTGAAGTGATAAGGATGATGACAGGCATAATGTAAATTTATTGTTGTCATTTTTCTTTTTTTTCCTTTTAGCCTGAAAATATATGCTCTGGGTAAAAAACATTCTTTGTCCCTGAATTTCCTTTATTTTACTTTTTTTCCCCCCTTATTTCAAGTGTCTCAGATTTCAGTTCTTTCTTCCCTTCATTATTTATCTTTTGTCTTCAAACCACTGACTTGTGAGGGGCATGACGGTCAAAAATCAATAGAAATTGATTTCTATTTTCACTTTGCCAAAGAAACTGCTTTTCCAAAGGTCTTCATGATCTCCTATTTAAATGAAATGGATTACTTAAGGCCTTATCTTTCTGGACTTCTCACTGCACTGGAATCCACCACAACTTACATTTAAAATAAATTTATAATTTTTAAATTTTGAGTTGACATTCAGTATTATATTAGTTTCAAGTGTACAGCATAATTACTCCTTTTTGAAATCATGTTTTCTTTTGCATCTTCTTTCAACAGTATCTTCCTCTGATTCTCCCCTGCTCTCTATTCCTTCTGCCTCTTGCACTGGAGTCTCCTTTTCCAGAATTTCATCCTGACTCTTTCTATACTTTACCCCTGAGTGACTGCATTTACTTTCATGAAAATTATAAATTTTTATTTCCATCCTCCCTCATGCTTCACTCATTTAGCTAACAAGTGTTGAAACAAATATTATATATTCAATGGCAAAATATTAGAAAAGGTAGAAAATAAAAATTAACAACACAATCACCCATAATTCTTATATCAATAGCTTATTAATATTTTAGTGTCTGTCACTTACTAGTTAAACAAAACTAAGATATCTTATCCATAAAAATGAAAATAATTATGCTTCTAAACTCATAAGACTATTAGGCATAAAACTACAGAAATTACCAGAAAGTGCCCAACTCATAATAACTCCTATATAAATGTTTATTGTTATTGTTATTGCTGTTGTTATTTTTTAAATTATAAACATGTACACTGTTACTGACTAAATATTAGTGTTTCCTCAAAACTCATATGATAAAGCCTATGGTATTTGGTGCAGGGACCTTGGAGAGTAATTCATGAGGATGGAGCCCTCATGAATGAAAGTATTGCCTTCATAAGAAAAGACATGAGAAAGATGATCTCTCTGCTCTGCCATGTGAAAAAAGGAAGACAACTCTCATCAGATATGAGATCTGCCAGCACATTGATGTTGGACTGTCCAGCCTCCAGAATTATGAAAATAAATATGTGTTGTTTAATGGGATTGTTTGTTTTAGCAGCCTTAACTAATTGATACGTAGACACACTCATTGAGAGTTTTGTACATTTTTCTTTCGGTTTAGCAATATTCATGAATATTTTTAATTTAAGTAAATATTTGTTTGCAAAATGGATGTGATTCATAGTTTTTTGTTTGTTTGGTTTGATTTTAGTTAGTTAATGAATTGTCTTTTAGTTTCCTCAAACTTCCATCCATTTATTCAAGGTAGTATATAGATCCCAGCATGTCAACCAAAACTCAGCACTTTTATTTCTCATTTACTGGAATATGTTGGAATGCAAATGAAAGTTAAGTTTTTCCAGTAGTATTTTTAATCTCTCTATAAAACAAACCAAACAATCCCAAACCTCAATTTGTCATTCTTTGTTTTAAAAAAGTACCTGTGGTCCAATTTTGAGCAGATGATCATATATTAGGGCATTGAGACCCTGAGGTTGACAACTGAATGTGCTGTGTAGTAGTCTTATCATGCAAACAGGCTTTTTAAATAAATGCAACCCCTAATTATTGGGCATTGAGTTTGTTTTCCAGTTTTCACAACAGAAGTTGCAATGAAAATCTACTTTTTAACATGCTTGCTGGTAAACATTAACATTCTTTTTTTGACTTTGCCAATCCAGTGCATAATAAATAAAATAACTCATTTTAATTTTATTTACCAAGTGTGTTAAGAAAACAGAAATAAATAGTTCCTCCTCATTGTTTGCCTATACTTTCAAAACATTTGACTTCTCATCAAATCCATCTTATTACCAAGTCTTGATCAGCTCAACTTCTTGTTTATTGCAAAGGAATTTTAATAGATTTTCTAGTTTCTGTTCTTGCCCCTTCCATTCAGTTGTCAATAGTCAACTGTGTAGTAAATTGATAAATATATCAGACTAGGAACCTGGTGCACAAACTTGTGCACGGTTGGGTTCTGGCCAGGCCAACCCAATCAGGGCCAATTGGACCAGGCCAGCAGATTATAGGGGTGGTGGGTGGTTGGCTGGCCCCACCCCTGACCAGAAAGGCAAGGGAACATGACCAGGGTTGGGGTTAGCTGGAGGAAGGAGCTGTAGGTGGTTGGCCTGTGGGCCCTGCCCCTTAGTCAAAATCTTGGTTGAACTTTGGTCAAACTCCTCGTGGAGGGGAAATTTGCATATTAGCCTTTGATAATATAGGGTGATATTCCCCCTTTGCTCACAGCTCATGAGTTTGTCCATCTCAGTTTAAGAAACAGCTAAGGTCATCACAGGGTCTTAAAGCTCCACCAGAAATACAGCCTATACCTCTCAAACATTTCCTATATGACCCTAGTTCACTCAGTTCCTGCCACAGTTGTGTTCCTTCTCATTCTTAAAAATATCAGAGAAACTCCTACCTGACACATTTGCACTTACTCTTTCTTAAGTCTAGAATGATTTTCCCATGGAACCTTTTCCTAACTAAAATTGCAGCCTGTCTCACATGATCTTTGTTCTTATTATTTGTTTAGTTTTCCTTCACAGTACTTATCAGCATCAGGTGTGACACACACACACACACACACACACACACACACACACCCATCACTCCCATTAGGTTGTAGATCTAGAACAAGTATGTCAAACTCAAAGGCTAACATGGGCCAAATAAACAAGGTTTAAGTTTATGTGGGCCACAAAAAAAACAAAAGCTTAAATTTATTTCGATAGAGACATGCTGAGTACAAAGGGATGAAATAAATGATTAACCATTGACATAAAATAATACAACATTTTAATAAAAATTAATATTTTTCCTTGAACATTAGCTTACCAGACACTGAATAACTATATAAGTTAATAAGCGTGACACAAATAAACCTATTTTTCTTGTTCTCCAAAAGCGAAATATTTCCTGTTTGGCACACTAAATAAGTCAGTCCAAGATTAATGCCATGGCAATTGGCTGCTAAAATATTCACTTCTAGTATTAATGGAGAGAAATGATGCACCTGCGTGTAAGGCATGTAAGGAGAATTAATGCAACATGATTATAGTAATCAGTCTTTAGTAAACATGTAGTTCATTATTAAGAATTTATATATATAAAAGCCTAAACAGCCATTTGACTGTTCGACCTTTCAACCAGTAGCTATAACACACCATCAGGGGCAGACACAGGCATGGAAACATGGGACAGATTGATGAATCTAGAGGAAAGCGAGGAGGGGGAGGATTGGAAGAAATCAATCAAAGATTTTATATGAATACTAGAAGCCCGGTGCACAAATCATGCACCAGTGGTGTCCCTAGGCCTGCCTTGCAGGGATTGGGCCAAAACTGGCAGTCTGACAACCCTTGAGGGGTTCTGGATTGCAAGAGAGCACAGGCCAGGCTGAGGGACCCCACCATTGCATGAATCCATGCACCGGGCCTCTAGTTATATATAACAGGGTATTATAAAAATTAAGTTATAAAATTTTTATTTAAATGTTTCTTACATACTGTTATCTTGGCTGGGCTTCAGAAATATTTATTGTGGGCCACATTCAGCCCATGAGCCATGAGTTGGACATGCTTGGTCTAGAAGAATAGAGATATCCGTTTATTCTTTGGTTTGTTCACTACCATATTCTTAGTATGTGCCTGACAATAACACTTTTGAATGACTGAATAAATATCTGAAGTTCTGCTACTTTTCTGTAAGGAATATTATTTTGGATAGAAATACCACTGGTCCTAAATATTCCAAGTTTAATTTTATATGGCTTTTTACTATATTCTAATATTTAGTTAGCTTTAGTTTATATTAAATGTTTTTATATACTAACAAAGAATAAGTCTTGTAAGCCAACACTGATATTTATTATTATTCCTGACAGTATTGTAACAGGAATATGATTGCATAAACCAGAGGGTTTGTAAACTTCACATCATCATTCTGAAGTCGAATGTTACCATGTTCTTCAATTAAATAGTTTGTAGACTTCTGACATTTAGTATAGTCAATCACTTCTTACAGCTATAATATGCTCTATCTTAAAACATATTCTTGATAGTTTTTCTTGAGATATCTGCCTTTACAAAGTACTCTGTGTCTACAATACTTATGCAATAGGATTGACTCTTACATGTGGCTATGCACTTCTAAGAATCATTTAGGTGTTAAATTTAGCAAAGTAATAAAGACTTGGTAAAAACAAGCAAATAAAAAATCTTATCCAAACTCATATACAGAAAGCAAACTGAGAGTCTGATATTTCTATGTTTATATATGGTAGTTCATTGCACATCCATGTGACTTGCTTTTCTTCTCTCCAGGAAACTCAGATATTATTTTCCTTTACAATAAATAAACTCTTTATTCCTCTCCTGATTTTTCTCATTTGTTTTGCAATCCTGTTGTCTTGATATCTTTTTAATAAAAAAAAATTTACACTTTTCACCTTTTTTAATTTATAGAAATTTCTAATATTCATATGTGGTCTGTAAAAAGTAACAAATTTTTTTCAGATAATGGTGATCATTAATTCCACATGCATTGGAATGGAATGTATTATCTCTAAGCAAAATATAAGTTCATATACTCTGCATAAAGAGAACTATTGTTTGCTTCACTCAAGAACATGTTTTATGGGAGGGAAATTTTTAAATAGGCTATTAAGAAATATTCACATTCTTTTTTAATGTCTTTGAGTTGTGTGACTGAGCAGAATTGTAAGGAATTTCCAGTGACTCATTCCTGGTTTTAGCTATCTGGCATTATGTGAAACCATGCATATTAAAACCTCTTAACAACTCTCAGCAAATCTAGAGCTTGTCTCTTGTACATCTCAAAAACTTCAGGTGCTTTTTTTTCAAGCTCTTTCACTAGCAAGCAATCCATATATATAAAAGACTAATATGCAAAGTATTCCCCCGAGAGTTAGATCAAATATCGGGAGTTTGATCACTTGCTATGATGTGTGCAGAACACCAAGGGCGGGCGTGTAATGAAGGAAGGCCCAGGCTGGTAGCCAGCAGCCACTAGGGACCCTACCCATGCACGAATTTTGTGCACTGGGCCTCTGGTATTACATGGTTATTAAAATACAAGAACTAACTACAAAATCTGAGTTGCAAATGGTGTTGTAAATCACTAAGCAATTAGCATGAGATTTTTTAAATGACTGAGTATAAATTCTGAATTATGAAGTTATTATCTAATAACCCAACAAGTGATGTGAATAAATCTATGGTAATATGAAAATTATCAACCACTGAAACACTCTTTTTTACAAGCAGGTCTATGGATCCTCATGCTAATGCACTTAGACTGATAAGCTACAGGCATTCTGTGAAAGCTTCATTTATTCCAGTTGCTGAGGATTGTGCTTAGAGAATTTGTCATCTAAATGATAAGCAAATCGAAATATGTCACTTGTTTTCATTTAATAGCAGGCAGGTTTTCATCAGCTTAGACTCGGACTTATTATTATTCTTTGAAACTAATTGCCAGAAAATGAATTTTGTTATTTTCTTTTAATGTTTTCTTTTTCTCTTTTTGTCCCTATAATGGAAGACTCAAAGCCATCCACATACACTTTGAAAATATATGTTGAGCCGAAACCGGTTTGGCTCAGTGGATAGAGCGTCGGCTTGCGGACTGAAAGGTCCCAGGTTCGATTCCGGTTGGGGGCATGTACCTTGCTTGCGGGCACATCTCCACTTTGGGACATGCAGGAGGCGGCTGATCAATGTCTCTCTCTCATTGATGTTTCTGACTTTCTATCTCTCTCCCTTCCTCTCTGTAAAAAATCAATAAAATATATTTTTTTTAAAAAAAAGAAAAAAAAAGGAAATATATGTCGAACATAATCTCCTGTCAACTGTGTGGTTGCAAAGGCCCCCTAGTCCTTGATTCTGCTGCAATTTATTATGTACTCAGCTCTCAGAATTACTTTCTAATTATGTTATTTCCCTTTCATAGTGCTTCAGTTCCCTGCCATATGGAACAGAAACTTTCATATGACTTCAATGCCCTCTATTATCCAGTCCCACTTAAGATCCTTTTCTCTTTATTTTTGTTTATATCCTATATAATAAAACCCAGCAACCAAATGGCAGAATGACCACAATGACTGGTTGACCAATGGCTATGATGCACACTGACCACCAGGGGGCAGACGCTCAATGCAGGAGCTGCCTCCTGGTGGTCAGGGTGCTACTGCAGTGGGAGCACCACTTGGCTGATCAGGAAGAGCAGCTGCTCCCACTGTGAACTTGGGCTGCAATTGTCACTTCCTCTCCCCAGGCTCCTCCTCCTCCTTGCTCCCTGCTGCCTCCTCCAATGTCCGCAGGCTGTGCAATGCTGCCACCAGGCTTGCAGAGCTTACCTCAGAGGCTGGGAGGTGGGTTCATGGCCACTGCAAGCCTGGTGCCTACACCGTCACCTCTCAGAGCTATTGTCCCTGGGCCCAGCCCTGACCAGGTCCCCTGGAAAGGCAAGTGCTCTGGCTCCACAGAAGATGCTGGACTAGGGAGCAGCCACTCAGAGGGCAGGTCTACAGCTGACCAGAATGAGCAGTGTTACCACAGCAGGCTGATCCCTACAGGCCACACCCCCCACCAGTGCACAAATCCCATGCACCAGGCCTTTAGTTCCATTATAATAGCCATACAGGAAAAAAAAAAGCTTAAACCATTTATCAATGAATAGTAAGTAAAGTCCACCTAATCACTGCCCAGAATAAAAAAATAGAATATTGTCATTACCATGGCAGCTATGTTTCCTTGTGCATGTTTCTCTCTGTATCCTTAATTATCAGACTGCTTCTCATTCTGCTTCTCATCTCTTTACTTTTTCTTTGGGATTTTCTATTAGTTTATTCCCTTATATCCCAGGTTTTAACTCTGAACTATAAAAGGTCACTAATTATTTCTCCAGCTATTTCTAATCTGCTGATATACTCAGTCATCAAGTTGTTAACTTTGATCATAATCTTTTCTAATTCTCAAATTTCTATTTAGTTCTTTTTAAATTCTGCAGTGACATATCCTATAGTCCAATTTCCTGTCAATTAAAAAATCCCCTTTAAACATAATAAGCATGTTTATAATATGCATCTGAAAATTTAGTGTCTGAGTTCTCAAAGACCTATTTTTTTTTTTTTGGATATTATTCTGCTGGTTCTCTAATTGAAATGTAATCTCCTTTTATATGATATCTTGGACTTTTGCTTTGAACATTGTTCAAACAACTATTTAAAGCAGGGGTGGGGAATGCCTGGCCCAAGGGCTATATAAGGCCCACAAAATCACTTGGTCTGACCTTGCCATGGCATTAGAGGTGAGTTAATTATGAGTCTATCCACATATAGCAGGCTAATTTTTAAGTTGATAATTTTGAAGGGCACACAAACAATGTTATTAATATTCAAATAGCCCTTGGAAGAAAAAATGTTCCCTACCCCTGAAATTTTAAAGGAATAAAATATGATATAAACTGAAGACACTTTCTTCCATAGAGGATTGGGTTTTATTTTCTGTCATGCATCTGAAATCTCTACCAGTCTCATGTCAACTTAAATTGCATTAAAATTTGAGACAAATTATGTTATCCTTATCCTAGATTTTAATTCATAGGTTGAAAAATTCGAGGTCACAGGAGATAAAGTTGAAGTAAGTAATTATGATGCCTTCCTCTTCTGTAATGTGTTGTGTGACCTTGAGTTGAAACTTTTGTTTCTAATTTTTCTTATCTGTTAAAATAGTACAAAGTGGGTAATCCCAAAATGGTGATTTTCTTTTTATTTTAGAGTCTATTTTCTTTCTCTGGTGTTTTGTTTGTCTCAGTTATGTTGTACATTGCTTTTGTATTGCCTTACATTTTTTGAGTCCATGATTTTTCCCAACATTACATTAAAATTATTTTGAAAGTGGTACTCATGAGTTTTTACCATATCTCTCACTATGTTGAGTAGCTGCTCAATGCGTGCTAAACAGATGAGTCAATGAATGAATAAATTGGCTTTTTAACTGTATTTCTTTGAAATAGGTGCACAAATAAAAATGATTAAACCAAGCTCAGTATGTTGCCTTAGAAAAGGAACAAATTTATTTTATATTACAGGTTCCAAATCTTCACTGACAGTTATATAAGAGTATAGCACATATAACTATGTATAGTACATAATACTTGATAATGATAATAAATAACTATGTTACTTCCTTATGCACTTACTATAATATATTTATTATTGTTTTATAGTGTACTCCATATGTTCATATAAAATATGTTTTCTGTAAAAGAGTATTCCACATTTTACCTGCAGCAGCCTCATACATTTTGTATTTACCAAGTGTGTTGATTGTATCATTTTTTCCTGTGCTTGATTTAATTTTGTGTTGTTTGTACAGTAACATACCAAAGAGGCTTGTATCATATAGCCTATGTGTATAATAATAGGCTATAACATCTAGGTTTGTTTAGGTATAGTTTATGATGTTTGAACAATAACAAAATCGGTCAAGGACATATGTCTCAGAACATATGCCTGTCGTTAAGTGGTAAGTCTATAATTAAATGAGAGCTGACAAGAAATTGGGTAATGTAATTAAACATTTTTTAGTAATATGCTACTTTAACAACACACAACTTATATTAGCAACACACAGTTATATTTATAAGTTACTTATTTCAAAGTGCAAAAGCAATTTTTAGACTATAAGCAAAACTCGTAGAAAAATTAATCTTTGCTTTTTAAGGAGCAATATAAATTACATCATGGATATCTCTTATTTCCTTACAGGAAGAACCTTTTGTAATGGTCTCTGAAAATGTCCTGGGTAAGCCCAAGAAATACCAGGGCTTCTCCATTGATGTTTTGGATGCCTTATCTAACTACCTGGGATTTAACTATGATATTTATGTTGCACCGGATCATAAATATGGAAGCCCACAGGAAGATGGGACATGGAATGGCTTGGTAGGAGAACTTGTCTTTAAGGTAAGAATTTACATTGTTATTTACTATGTATCTAAAGGTTGAACTATAACCCCCAGAAGCTAACTTAATATAAAATAGATGCAAAGCAAAGTATTAAGTGGTGGTGTTGAATGCCAGAGTCTTAGCCAATACTACTTTTTGATCTTTGTTGAAAGAAAAATTAATGACAAAATAAAGCTAGATTTTCAGATATTTCTTCTTAGAGACCTGGTACATGAAATGGTGCATGGGTGGGGTCCCTCAGCCTGCCAGTGATCAAGGCCTATCAGAGAAATACCAGAAGGTTGGCCAACCAATCGGAGTGGGTGGGGGGAGCCTGCTGGTCAGGAGGAGGAACTGCAGGAGGTGCAGAAGGTTGGCCAATGGGGGTAGGAGTCGTATCAGGTTGGCTGTGGGGGCACAATGACCACCAGGGGGCAGCTCCTGCATTGAGCATCTGCCCTCTGATGGTCAGTACATATCATAGCAACTGGTCAACCAGTTGTCCCAGTTGTTCTGGTTGTTCAGTCATAATGGTTGCTTAGGCTTTTATATATATAGATGATAAAAATGTATCTAGAACAAAGAATTACCTTTGCCAAATTTATACTTCAAACATTTTGTCAGTATATGGTACATGATGAAGTCACAATGAAATTTACAAACATAAGTCATGTCATTGTTTTCTTTAAAAAAAAGACATTATTTGTTTAAAAGTAGATAAAATTCTTATCACTTAAGAACTAATCATTTTTACTTTTAGGATACAAATATATAAATAAGGTAAATCTATTTTTACTGATATTTTTGTCCTTGGCCTTTCAATTATTAGAGAGGTGTTTAAATTTCTGTCTTTTTATTTTTAAACATTTTTAAAAGTATCTTTATTGTTGAAAATTATACAGATATAACTCATTGATCCTTTATAGCCTGCCTCTTCCACGAGCCTCCTCCCACCCTAGGCCTTCACCACACTATTGTCTGTGTCCATGGGTTATGCATATATGCATATAAATTTTTTAGTTAATCACCAATCCCACAATCTCCACCCTGCCTTCCCTCAATGATCATCAGTGTATTTTTTTTTTCCTCTGATTGGTTTATTTCACTTAACATAATATTCTCCAGGTCCCTACATGTTGTCTCAAAGGATAAATTAAGTTAAGAAACCATAAAAATCTTGGAAGAAAACATAAATTTCTCTGTCTTATTCTATATTTCTATAGATTTATTTTTTAAGTTCTTTTATTAATTCATACACATTTATAATTATTATGTCTTCCTGAATAATTGTTAAGTAGTCAGATTTAGGTCTATGATTTACTATTTGATTTATATGTGTCATATTTTCTTGCTATGTTCCTTCTTTTATTCCTTTCCTTTGGACTAATTGAATGTTCTTAGTGTTTAATTTTATTTTTTTCTTTTGGCTTTTTAGCTGTATTTCTTTGTAGTTTTATTTGTCTGTGGTTAAAACATAATATGCATTCTTAACTTATCACATTCTATCTAGATATAAAAAGTAATAAACTTACAGCAATGTAATTCAATTTACACCCACTTTATCTTTTGTGCTATTGCTGCCATATATTTATATTTTATGAGCTCCACAGTAAAATGCCATAGTCTTTTTAAAAATATATATATTTTATTATTTTTTTACAGAGAGAGAGGGAGAGGGATAGAAAGTTAGAAATATCGATGAGAGAGAGACATTGATCAGCTGCCTTCTGCATGCCCCCAACTGGAGATGTGTCCACAATAAAGGTACATGCCCCTGACCAGAGTCAAACCTGGGGACTTTCAGTCTGCAGGCCAACACTCTACCCACTGAGCCAAACTGGTTTTGGCATGCCATAGTTTTTTATTTAAACAGTCATTTGTCTTTCAAAGGTACAAATCGGGAACTAAAGACAGTCTCCAGTACTGGACCACTCATCTGCTAGTTCTAGGTCTCTTTATGCCTTTCTACACATGTGAATTCCTACCCAGAATGATTTATTTCAACCTGAAGAACATCCTTTACAATAACTTAAAGTGCAGCCCTACAAGTAGCATCTACTCTCAGCTTTTGTTTGCCTTAAAATGTCTTTGTGTAACTTTGTTTTTGAATAGTACTAGTAGAATACATTAAACTCTGAGTTGACAGGTCTTTTTTTCTAGGTACTTTTTAAAAAAATAAATCTTCATTGTTCAGTTTATTACAGATGTTCCTCTTTTTTTCCCCCATAACTCCTCTCCACTTGATTCCCCATCCCCTACTTCATGCCCTGCCACTGTCCTCATCCATAGGTGTAAGATTTTTATCCAATCTCTTCCCACACCCTCACAGCCCCTTCCCCCCTGAGAATTGTTAGTCCATTCCCTTTCTTTGTCCCTAATTCTATTATATTTACCAGTTTATTCTGTTCATTGGATTATTTATTCACTTGATTTTTGGATTTACTTGTTGATAGGTATGTATTTGTTATCATTTTGTTGTTCATAATTTTTACCTTTACCTTTTTCTTCTTCCTCCTCTCTTCAGCATTTCATATAATCCTGGCATGTTGGTGATTAACTCCTTTAGCTTTTTCTTGTCTGAAGCTCTTTATCTGACCTTCAATTCTGAATGATAGCTTTGCTGGGTAGAGCACTCTTGCTTGTAGGTTCTTTCTATTCATCACTTTGAATATTTCTTGCCACTCCCTTCTGGCCTGCATAGTTTCAGTTGAGAAATCAGCTGACAGTCCTATGGATACTCCCTTGTAGGTAACTAACTGTTTTTCTCTTGCTGCTTTCAAGATTCTCTCTTTGTCTTTTGCCCTTGGCATTTTAATGATGATGTGTCTTGGTGTGGTCCTCTTTGGATTCCTTTTGTTTAGGGTCCTGTGTGCTTCCTGGATTTGTAAGTCCATTTCTTTCACCAGGTAGGGAAAGTTTTCTTTCATTATTTCTTCATAGGTTTTCAGTATCTTGTTCTCTCTCTTCTTCTGGCACCCCCATAATTCTGTTGTTGGTACACTTGAAATTGTCCCAGAAGCTCCTTACACTATCTTCACATTTTTGGACTCTTTTTTCTTTTTGTTTTTCTGGATGGGTGTTTTTTGCTTCCTCATATTTCAGATCTTTGATTTGATTCTTGGGGTCCTCTAATCTGCTGTTGGATTTCTGTATATTATTCTTTATTTCACACATTGTATGCTTAATTTATGACTGGTCCTTTTCCATTTTCTTGGCATTCTTATTAAGATTCTTGAAGGTCTCACTAAGTTCCTCAGAGGTCTCACTAAGTTTCTTGGCAGTTTGTAGAAGATTCTTGAGTAACCTAACAAATGTGGTTTGAACTCTATGTCCTGTAGTTTTATTTTCCCTTTTTTTTTTTCATTTGTGACATATTTCTTTGTCTTCGCATTTTGGCTGCTTCCCTGTGTTCATGGAGTGGCTTTGTGTGCTAGTTGTCCTTTGGGGCCCAGTAGCTCTGCCTCCTCAAACACTTGATGTGGACATTCTTGGTGCACCCCTTTGTGGGCTGGGTACACAGTCTTGTTGTAGTTAAACCTTGATTGCTATTGGTACAACTGGGAGGAATTGACATCTAGGCCAATTGACTATGAGAATTAGCTGTGTCTATTAATGGAGGAACTGCTGTGCTGAGAGACACCCCTATGGGGCAGGACTTGCTTCAGTGAGGCTCTGGTGCTCACTGAGTCTGCCTCTTGAGTGTTATTTATGTATGTGAGGAGTTGACATCTGGTGTCATCTCACACTGACCTTTAGGTACATTGGTTCCTGAATCTCCAAGGAGGTGCAAGTCAGCTAGTATCTGAGGCCACCTAGCAGGAGCTACAAGAAGATTTGCAGATTTCTCCTCTTTGCTTGGAATTTGGAAGTTTTGGAGTTGTCTGACCCAGTTGCAATTTGTTAGTTTAAGCTGCTAGTGGCCAGGCCATTCATATGCAAAAGCTGCTGCACACAGCTAGGTGGGTTTGTAAATTGCGTGGGGTGGGGTCTCAGGGAAGCACTAGGGAGTGGTAGACAGTGCTGGCTGCCAGTCAGCCTCCTCTACGTCTCCATGTTTCCGCAGCCCCGAGTCTCGCGTCCCACGCCCCAGTGCAGTAAACAATGATTACTGTGTGCACCTCTGCGAGAGAGCCACCCTCCCTTTCCGACCCAATGGAAGACAGTCCAGTTTCTCCCTGTATGAGTCTGGATCACCAGAATCTCGCTGGAAACGAGTTCAAAGAGTCAGGAACTTGTAACTCCCTCCCAATTGAAAAAAACAACAACGCATGCCAGCCTGATTCCTGAGCTTCTCTGTACTTCTGCCTTTCTGAGCCTTTGCACATCGTCCAGGTTTCAATGCACTTTTTTTCTTTCCTTCTAGTTGTAGAACTTCCACTATGCCAGCTTTCCCATGGTTCTGGGGAATAGTTGTTTTGTCTTTTAGTTGTAGTTTTGGTGTGGTTCTGAGATGTAGCACGTATAGGTGTATACCTTATGCTGCCATCTTGGTTATCTCCACTATGTACTTTTTGTCGTTGTAATTTCAAATAGGGACAATGTTGGTTTTTATTAACATTTAACCAGAGCACTGAGAGTCTCATAAGATAGTCACTTATAATCAAAATATACTTTTCTTCATAATTTTAAATTGTCTAAGGGGAACTTACGGTTAAAATCTTATTTATAAAATCAAGGCTGGCAATTTTAAAATAAGAACAACCTTTTATTATAAAAATCAGAATAAATTTAACATTAAATACTTTTTGTTTGTTTGTTTTATTTTATTGTTTAAAGTATTACAAATAGTAGTACACATGTCTCGTTTCCCCCCTCCCCCCTATTGACTTTCCCCTGGCCATCCCTACCCCCCAGTACATTCCCTCACCTGCCCCACCTCCCCCAGTGTCTTGTATCCATTGGCTCTGCTTATATACATGCATACAAGTCCTTTGGTTGATCTCTTATAGCGCCCCCCCGCCAACCTCCCCTGCCTTCCTGCTGCAGTATGACAGTCTGTTCATTGCTTCTTTGCCTTTGTATCTGTTTTTCTTTCCCCTGATTCTTTTCTTTAAAAAATCTTGCCTCTGCAGACTAGACATAAACCTATAAGAACAAAAATGTTTGAGTCCCAATTTCAATGTCCAACAGTTCTGAGTCACAGTTTCAATGTCAAAGAGTACCTTATGTATACACATCAGTAATGGTATTTGAATGGTGGACAAATGGTGGCAATGCAGGTCTGACCCTCTCTGATTTGGCCCTAGGCATCTAGTAGTGACACACAGCTGCTTGCATGGCAAGGCATTGTCAGCATCTTCCATCTCTGGACTGTTTCTCCTTTTGTCTTCATGGTTGGAGCAGACCTGTCTGATTCCTCTCTATTGCAGGAGTCCACTTGGTCTTAGAGTTGTTTTCTGAAAGCATAGAAACATATCCTCAACCAAAAGTTAATAAAAGAATCTTTCAATAAAATTGACTTGTGGTCCTTTTTATTTTTGCCCAAATGATTTTCCTTTGGCTTATTTTGATACCATGTGTTTTTCATGGGTGTCTTTGCTATTATCATTATAAATGAAAATTAATTTTCTAAAGTAAAAAGTTTCTAGATGTAATTTACTTATTGAATATTTTTTCTTACATTACATTATCCTACTATCCCTTCTTTTTTGATTAATGGAGACTTTTGTAAAATTTTTAATGAAATCTTGATAACTTTAAATTGTAATTTTTTTTGCACAAAAATATGACTGTTTATGTTCAAACTCCCCCCCCCCAACCTTGCAGGGGCCTAAACCCTTACCCCTTCTGAGGGAGGTCTCTTGCCCCCTTGACTGCTTCGCTTCCCATGCCCAGCACAGATCAGGACCCAGGTAACAGACAGAGACTTGGCCCAGCTCAGTTCAGGACCCAGGTTACAGACAGAGACTTGGCTGACAGCAGCTGCCCTATATCTATATCCAGCCTAATACCAGGAATGCTCAGGGCCTATTCAAGAATGCAAATACTTCTTCCCACTAATATTGACAGGGTAATCTTAGATTGTTGGTAGAGTATTAAATTTGACAGTAAAAGAATAATCAAGCTTTCATGTTAATTTAAATTGGCTAATTGAAATAAGTGTATATTCAGGAAAATTTAATTGTACTGGACAAAGAGCTGTTCCTAAAGTATTAACTAAAATTTCTACTGGTAGTTCATCTTATGGTAAAATTGCTTAACATTCAATAGTTTATATGTAATAACAAATTTATAAAAACTGAGATATAATTGATATATAAGATTACATTAGTTTCAGGTGTATAACATAATGATTTCCTATATGTATATGTTGAAAAATTAAAAAGTAATCACACAATAAGTCTAGTTAATATATATCACTGTGGGAACCTCTTTCTACCTCCTGCGTGGTTCAGGGTTCCCGGTTCAGGGTTCGGGTTCTGAAGGAGGCCGCACGCAAACTAAATGAGAGACTAGAAAATATTAATTTGGCAATATTGGAGGGCCAAGCAGGAGCCTTCCTCTAGTGGAAAGGACTGCCACTTGCTCTGGCCTTTTTCTCCTTTTTATTAAGGCTTTGGGACACACCCCTAGCTTTTAGGCAGGAAATAACAAAAACAGAAATTAACATGAAACAAACAGATAGAGGTTGCTTCAACCAATAATGTTTCAACTAAATAGTGAGTAATTAGCTCTGACCTTTCAGAGCAGTTAAGGTTGACCAGCCTTCTGGCCTCCTGTTTACATCCATTTAGTGAGAACAATATTTGGTTTCCGACATCTCCCCCGTTTTCTTTTCCTCTAAAAAATCTTGCATCTGCAGACTAGGAATAAGTATTAAGAACAAAAAATAAGACAAGCAACAATGGCTATGCTAAGAGGTAAATGAATAAGTCTATAGTATCTTTCTTTCTGGACCAACAGTCCTTTGAGTCCCAGTTTCAATGTTCAACAGTTTTTTGAATGTACATGTTAGCAATGATATTTCAGTTCTGGATGATGGACAAATGATGGCAATGCAGGTCTGACCCTCTCTGGTTTGGTCCTGGGCAATCTGCATCGATGCACAGCTGCTGACTGTTAGGATGGCAAGGTGTCGTCAGCATCTTCCATCTCTGGACTGTTTCTCCTCTCGTCTTCATAGCTGTAGCATTCTCTGTTGTAGGAATTCACATGGTCTTGGAGCTATTTTTCTGAAAATATATAAACATTCTCGACAAAAAGTTAGTAAAGGAATTTTTGCTATAAATTTTACTTTGGATCCTTTTTATTTTTGCCCAAATGATTTTCCTTTGGCTTATTTTAATACTATGTATGTTTTTCATAGGTGTCTTGCTGTTAAGTAAAAAAAAATTTTCTAGATGTAATTTCCTTACAGGATACTTTTCCTTACATAATATTACTGTACTATACCCCCTTTTTGATTTAATTATGAGGCTTTTGGAAAATTTTTATAATGCAAATATGACTGCTTTATGTTTATTGCATGTTAGTAATTTTACCATGCAATGAACTACCAATAGAAATTTAAGTTAATACTTTAGGAACAACTGTTTTCCAGTACAATTAAATTTTCTTGAATATTCACCTATTTCAATTAACCAATTAAATTAATTTGAAAATTAATTTAACTACTATTTTATTGTTAAATTTAATATTCTAACAACAATCTTAGTTTTATCCTGTAAATATTAGTGGAAAGGATTATTTGCATTCTTGTGTAGGCCCTGAGCATTCCTGGTGTTAAGTTGGCTTTAGAATATAGGGCAGCTGTCAGCCAAGTCTGTCTGTTGCTGGGTCCCAATCTGAGCTGCACCAAATCTTTGTCTGTCATCTGTGTCCCGAACGGAGCTGGGCCAAGTCTCTGCTTGTCACCTGGGTCCCGATCGGAGCTGGGCATGGGAAGTGAAGCAGCCATGGGGCAGGAGACCTCCCTCAGAAGGGGCGAAGGTTCAAGCCCCTGCAATGTTGGGGGGGTGAGGATCTGTGCCTCACCTCTGTTGATCCCCAAGTTTTCTCCTGATAGCCCCTCTGCGACTGTGCCTGTCTTAGGTTGTTCCTCCTCTGAGGAATCTTACCCATCTCTGGCTAACCAGCCATCCTCCGGGGCCAAGCAGGTTGATGTGAGGGTCAGTTCCATCTCCTTGGTAGCCGATGCCGTTGTGGCCTCCATGCCCAGTACCTGCCTTGGGATCCCCTCGCCTGCTGGCATGGTCCCAGCACTGATCACATATCTTGGGGAAACCAGGTTTCTTCTCCAGGGAGGGCCCAGCTCACACACTGGGTGAGAGACAGATTCATGGTACCAGCCAACACCAGGCTTCAACCTCAGCATGAACAGAAAGCTCAGGGGACAGCTGTGGGAGGGTCCCTCTTGGCAAAAAGAGCAAGAAAAGCCAATATAGAATGCTCAAGTGCCTTCTCACTGCCTTAATTCCTTTTATGTTATTTTTTTTTAATTGCTACCAAATATTCAGAGAATAAGATTGTAAGTTTGTTTGGGATTTTGTCAAAAAAATTATAATGACATTGTAGACTAATATTATGTAAGGATATTCTTTTGTTCTAGGCCATGGCAATTCAATTTCAAACTGGCTATCAATTTCTTTTTGTATAGACAAGGTCTTAGTTACTTTATTAGAATACTTAATCAAATTGCTTACAAAAACATTGGTTCTTTATTTAGGTGAAAACTTTGATTTTTATTTAAAAAGCTAATTTATTAATTAAAGTAGGTATCTCAATTTAAAAAGCAAAAGGAATTTAGTAAATGTTTATGTCTGATTCACAAGCCACAAATGTTGCCCCGCCTCTAGCTTAAGAATACAGGTGGCTTTGGGCTTTTTGTCATTTTAAATTCTAATGTTGGAATTTTAAGAAATATTTACTTAATTTTGCCCTTCTTAGAGACTACAAGAAACAGGGGAATCAGCACACCTAAGGGTTCTTACCCATGAAGGATCAGGAATATAAGTCAAAAATACTTCCCCATGTGCCCCATGTAATATTACCGTACAGCTGGTAACTGTTGGTATTACAAGAAATATGTTCTTAGGCATCTGTACCATCCTCTTTACTGTGCTCCCGGTGACATAGGACCCCAAATTCCTGTAGGAATAGCTTGCAGAGCAATATCAGGAGTCAAAGTGACCGCTATAGTGCTGTTAAGATCCAGGCCTGTGCTTCCTAGAGTTGCTGGGATGAGGGAATCCACTGTGGGCCTTGCAGGACAGGTTTCCCCTATTAATAACGGGACTGGGGGGCACCCCTCTGGCCGTTTCCCAGTGGTTGACATACCCTGAATCTTGATTTAGAGGCTGCCCATTCTATGAAATTTTGATTTACACTGTCTTGCCCAATGGTTACCTCTCTGACATCTAGGACCTCTCAGAGGCTGAGTGTTTATGCCTCTCCCTAGAGTGCTACCTTGTGTCCTTCTTAGAGGCCAAAACCTTCACAACATTTAAAATATAGTTTTTAATTCTTATTTGATAAAGTTTTCCATGCAATTTCAAGTATATTAGATTGGTTAAATTTAAGAAGCTGTCCTTTAAAAAAAGAAAACAAATTTATTGTATTACTCTGGGCCCATGAAGCTTTACAAGAATCATCTCTGTTAAAACCTTGAAATTTTAACATGGAAAAAACCATCAAATATATATATTCATATATGATTTAAAGATTATAATATTTTTTATAATTATCTTAAGATATCAATTATATTTTTAAACTGTCAGTTGGGAATCACAGAATTAATCCTTTTTTATTAGACCAATCTACAACGTATTTTGAATTCCTAATTATTAGAGAAATTTTATTTTCTCCCAATTTAATTTGCATTTAGCTGAAAACCTTGATTAATAACACAAAATCTTCTTTTGGTTCCTTTACGCCATTTTTCTTAAAAAATAAAGACCAGTTCTGGGTTTCTCTTTTTCTGCAGCTTCTGCGGAGAGATTCCAGCTTAAAACCCTGTCTAATATGGCCAAAAAGGTGGACAATTGCGCACATTTCTTTTTAAACCGGCTTCTCTCCTCACGGAGTACAGAAATTCCAGACACATCTCTAAATTTTTAAAACTTTTTCATGGCGAGAAAGGAGACTTTAGATTAGTATACTGGGAGAGTGGACTTTCATACTGGATTGCCACAGTGTCTCTCTTCCTTCCCCCACATCCTGCTTACTTCAGGGGAAAGCATCAGTAACAGATCTGGCCGAATTTCTTTTCATGCTTAAAAGATAAAGACAGATCTTAAATTTTTTCTTTCTTTTTCACTTTACGAAGTAATAACTAGCACCTAATTTGGCCAAGATTAGCATTTCCCTGCGATTTCTCTTATAATTTTTAAATGAAACCTTCAGTAATCTCATTGCAGGAGAGCAGAGAGCCTTGCCCTCTCCTGCCACCTTTGAATTTCTCCACACCAGAGGCGGTTTCAGCAGTGGAGTTTCGCTTATTACATATTTCAGATTCCAAATACAAACTAAGATTTTAATTTGAACAAGAAACCACATTATTTAAGCATGCAAACCAAAAGTCTATAATAAAGTTTACTTTATATTTATAACCTAATTCTTCCCCATTAGCCTGGCTGCAAAAGACGTTCCCACCCTACTTACAGATCTCGACTCTGTAGTTAATCCGTGGGCTTTGTGTACTTTGAATTCCCCTCACCTTTTCCTAGGTGAATCTTCCCTCACCATTTTCCTTGGTGAATTTTCCTTCCTTCGCTCTTAGGCGAATAATACCTTCTCCTCCAGATGTCCCGCGGTCAGGCGCCAGATGTGAGCACCTCTTTCCACATTTCCTGTTGGGCGCCAGATGTGGGAACCTCTTTCCACGTCCTGCGTGGTTCAGGGTTCCCGGTTCAGGGTTTGGGTTCTGAAGGAGGCTTCACGCAAACGAAATGAGAGACTAGAAAATATTAATTTGGCCATATTGGGGGGCCAGGCGGGAGCCTTTCTCTAGTGGAAAGGACTGCCACTTGCTCTAGCCTTTTTCTCCCTTTTATTAAGGCTTTGGGACACACCCCTAGCCTTTAGGCAGGAAATAACAAAAACAGAAATTAACATGAAACAAGCAGATAGAGGTTGTTTCAACCAACAATGTTTCAACTAAACAGTGAGTAATTAGCTCTGACCTTTCAGAGCAGTTAAGGTTGACCAGCCTTCTGGCCTCCTGTTTACATACATTTAGTGAAAACAATATTTGGTTTCCGACATATCACAACATATAAAAGTTTTTTTTTTACTTTTTTAAAGATTATTTTATTTTGAGAGAGAGAGAGAGTAAAAGAGAGGGAGAGAGAGAAAAAAAACATCCATCTGCTATCCCTGCACACTCCTTCCTAGAATTGAGCCCAGGGCCATAGCATGCTCCCTAACCAGAATTAACTGTCAACCCTTCAGTGCATGAGATGATGCCCAATAACTGAGCCAGGGCATAAATGCTTGTTGATGTTAATTGTTTTGTTTTGTTATTTTAATACTAGAGGCCTGGTGCATGAAATCTGAGCAGGGGTGGGATTCCTAAGCCTGGCCAGCATCAGGGTTGATTGGGACCAGGCCAATCAGGGCCAGGCCAGAGAGGAGGTGATGGTTGCTGGACCCGGTGAGAAAGGCACCCCGACACCAAATGCCAATGCCACCACTGTGCCATTCTCCACCTCCTCTCTCCTCCTTCCCTTGCTCTGCCACTGCTCTGCCACCATGGCAGGTGGGCAACAGGCCAATAGGCCTGCTGGCTAAGGGGAAAATGGGGCACAGGAATTTGGCTGTCAGCCTTAAGGAGGGAGCCAGGCCTCAGCCACCCTGGGAAAGGGGCTATGTCCTCAGCCACCCCACCCCCAGTTCCCAGTCCCAGCCCAGGGCCAGCCCAGATTGGATGATCAGGGCTTAACCAGATGCAGGGAAAGGACTGCAGGAGATTGGCCAGCCAGGGCAGGTTGGCTGTGGGAGCACACTGACCACCAGGGAGCAGCTCCTATATTGAGCATCTTCCCATGGTGCACGTTATAGTGATCAGTCATTCTGGCCATTCCAGTAGTTCCTATAGTTTGGTTGCTTAGGCTTTTATATATATATTAGTGGACCAGTGCATGAAATTCATGCATGGGTAGGGGTGTCCCTGAGCCCAGCCTGCACCCCCTCCACCCTTGGGGGGCTATCCGACATCCTCTCACAATCCAGGATTGGTGGCTCCTAACCCCTCACCTGCCTGCCTGCCTGCCTGATTGGCTCTAACCATTCTGCATGCTGGCCTACTCACCCTCAGCTGCCACCTCCTGCTGACCTAATCACCCCCAGCTGTCCCCTCTTCAAGCCTGATCATCCCTAACTGCCTCCCCTTCCTGACTGCTTGCCTCTAACTCTTCTACCCCTGACCTGCTTGCCCCCAACTGCACCCCCCGCTGGCCTGCTCACCCCAACTGCCACCCCTGCCGACCTGATAGCCCCCAATTACCCCCCATGCCTTCCTGCTTATCCCCCCTAACTTCCCCTCCACTGGCATGCTTGCCCCCAATTACCCCTCCCCTGACAACCTGCTCAACCCCAACTGCCCCTCCCACCACTGACCTGATCACCCCCAGCTGCCCTCCTCTGCTGGCCTGATTGCCCCTAATTACCTCATCCTCAGCCCTGCCACCATGGCTCTTTCCAGAAGGACATTCAGAAAATCTCCTGGAAGATCTCCTGATCTAATTATATTACCCTTTTATTAGTATAGACTAGAGGCCCAATGCATGAAATGCATACGAGAGTAGGCCTTCCTTCCTCCCATTGCTGGAACTGGCTTCCCTCTAGCACCTGGGACCAGGGCTTCCCTCTGGCACCTGGGACACGGGCTTCCTTTGCAGCCCCATCTTCCTCTGGAAGGACATCTGGTATAATTAGCATATTATGCTTTTATTATTATAGACTAGAGGTCCCGTCCATGAAATTCGTGCACAGGAGTGGGGGTGGTATCCTTCAGCCCAGCCTACTCCCTCTCCATCATAGAGGGATATCTAACTGCCCATTTAAGCCAGATCCAGGTAGGACATCCCTCTCACAATCCAACACTACTGGCTCCCAACTGCCCACCTGCCTGCCTTCCTGATTGCCCCTAAGTGCTTCTGCCTGCCAGCCTGATCACCCCCTAACAACTTCCCTGCCAGCAGGATTGATGCCTAACTGCTCCCCTGTCAGCCTCTTTGCCCCTAAATGCCCTACCCTGTGGGCCTGGTCACCCTTAACTGCCCTCCCCTGCAGGCTTGGGTCCCCCTCAACTGCCCTTCCCTGCAGGACCAGTCACCCCCAACTTCTCTCCTCTGCCAGCATGGTCATCCCTAACTGCCTTTCCCGGAAAGCTTGATCACCCCCAACTGCCCTCCCCTGCTGGCCTGATCACTCGCAACTGCCCTCCCTTGTAGGCCTGGTCCTTCCCAACTGCCCTCCCCTGCTGGCCATCTTGTGGTGGCCATCTTGTGTCTACATTGGGGGCAGGATCTTTTGGCCACATAGGGCAGCCATCTTGTGTGTTGAAGTGATGGTCAATCTGCATATTGTTCTTTTATTAGATAGGATAGAGGCCTGGTGCATGGGTGGGGGACAGCTGGTTTTCCCTGAAGGGTGTCCTGGATCAGGGTGGGTGTTCCTTTGGAGCATGGGGTGGCCTGGGCAAGAGGCCTGGGGTGGTTTGCAGGCCAGCCAGGCTCCCCGGTGACCCAAGAGGAGGCCCTGGTATCTGGGATTTATTAATCTTCTACAATTGAAATTTTGTAGCCTGGAGGAGAGCCAAACCTTCTGCTTGCACAGCCATTGAAACTTTGTTGCCTTAAGCGGAGGCCTTGGCAGGCCAGGGTGTGTGGTAAGGTTGGCTTCCTCCACAGCCAGGGGCAACCCAAGCCTCCCTCCTGCTTCTCTGTGCCCACAGCCATCTTGGTTGGGTTAATTTGCATACTCACTCTGATTGGCTGGTGGGTGTGGCTGGTGAGCATGGCTTGGGGTATAGCAGAGGTATGGTCAATTTGCATATTACTCTTTTATTAGATAGGATATTCATTACTTTAAAGATGACATTCTATTATCTTTTGACAAATATTGTTTATGATTAGAAGTTGACTGTTTGACAAATATTGTTTATGATTAAAAGTATATTATTTATACTTTTGTTTCTTGTTGTTTTGTTTCTTTAGTGTGGGGATTGCCTTTTTTAAAATTCTCTTTTCAATTTTTTTAAGTCCTTAATTTTTCTTTGTATTGAATTTATTGAGATAACATGGTTTTAAAAAAATTATACAGGTTCAGGTATACAATTCTACAACATATCATCTGTACACTGTATTAAGTATGTATACTCACTCCTGATTGGCTAGTGGGTGTGGCTTGTGGATATAGTGGATGTATGGTCAATTTGCATATTGCTCTTTTATTAGATAGGATAATGGCTGTTTTAAAATCCTTGTCTGTTATAATTTTGACATCTCTGCCTTCTTTTTGTGATTACCCTCTTCTTGCTACCCTGGCTGCCTCAAACTCTTTCTTCTAACTGACTTTCTCCTTGTGTTCTAGCTTCCCCTTATCACCTAAACAGAGATAGGCCCTCCATGAATAAGTCATTTAAAAGTGGATCTCACTCCATGCAGTTAGTATTGTTTAATGATTGAATAGCCTACAGTTTCTGCCTGACTTTAGTTAACCTTCAGAGCTTTAATTTTTTACAAAAATTTATCCAGAATTTACAATTGTTATTATTTGTTGGGTTAATCCAATAAAAATTATCCCATCATTGCTAAACTAGAATTATTTCTGAAATAATTAAATTGTTCAGAAAAATAAAGTATCTGATTAAGTAGTTTCTAAGAGATGAAGAAGAGAAAAAAAAAATAAAAGATTTTAAGGTAGTGGTAGGAAAAATAACAAAGCTGTTTTCATATCCTATAATTACTGCAATTAATTTACTTAATGATTCAATTACATATGAAATTTTATTTGGAAAAACATTAGTTTCAATATTTTTATTAAAAAAGAGAATGATCATTTCTTATCCTTCTTACAATTTATCTTAGATTTCTTTATTGTAAATTCACAAACCTGTGTTCTGTCTTTGTATTCCTAAGGGGTCCTGCCAGATCTGAACACAGATAAGCAATTACTTCAAAATAGGGTAAAGAAAAGAAAAAGGCATTATACAAATTTATTGTACAGAGAGAGTGGATAAAATCTTTAAGAGGTATTATGCTAACAAACTTCACAGTAAAAAGCATTAGAATTAGTCTAACATTGGTGCTGCTTTTAATATGGTTTGTGTGCTTGCTTCCAGTTAAATTTTTGAGACTTACTTCCATACCTGTGAAGTGAGGAGTACAAGTATATAATGGAAAGATCACTTCCAACTGCACTTTGTTTTAACATTTTAGGAATTTATTACATCACAACCAATCAATAGTATGTTGTTCTTCATAAAAAATTAATATAACTGTTTTCATTTGTGTGTAAGAACATGAATTTATTTAATGATAAAATTCCCCTGGGTCCTTTTACACAATAAAAGGAGTTAACTTAGGAATGTATAAACTATAAAGCTATTTATTCCAACTAGATTTTTATTTTATTCAGGAAGTATTTAGTCATTCTGATTAGGCTTTGAGAAGCACTTGTTGAGCAGGGGGATAAGGATAAACAACCATGAGATTTTGGGGAGTAGACAGAGAGATAGAGAAAAAAGTGAGAGAATGTGGTGCCATGAAAGCCAAGGGAAGGTAACATTTTAAGAAGGAAAAGGTAGTCAATTTAGATTATCCAATAAGATTCATTATATTAAAACTTATCAGGCTTATTAACTGCTCTAAAGCAAAATAACACTGTTGAAATGGGCCAATAATGTTATGACAGAGCTCCAGAAAAATAATTTATTATTGTGTAGTTTTATTAAACATTTTTATGAATCTAAGTATATTTTAGATAATAGTAAATATTGCCAATGAATACCTCCATTTATTACAATGAGACTTCTAAAATTAACAAGGGTAATTGTCTTTCTTCCTAAGGGGAGACAAAAACTAAAAGAATGTTTCTCAGATTCTTTGTCATGATGATGACTATAGACAGACCATCATATTAAAAAAGAATCCAATAAGAAACATGGAAAGTTTCTGAGTTCATATGATTATTCCAGAGATTTCCAGGGCTGGCACTAGGGCTTCAGAGTTGGTCAATTTCATGTTAAAGTCCTTCCCCATTAAAACTAGGTGTCAAAATTTTAGTACATACATAATTTTTAGAGGAGAAATTACAGCCAGAGAGAGCACATGATTGTCTAAATATGTATATGGAGTCTATTCAAAAACTAAAAATAGAGCAAAGTCTCCTCCATTTCTTATGTACCTTGCTACGTTTTTAACTTTCTGCAATTAATGTGTCCTTAAAATTTATGAGAACACAGATATGGCCAAAGGATGTTTCAGTGTGAAATAGATAAATGGGACCTATGTTCTGCTCAGTACAGGAGCAACTGTTACGGGTGAGTTAATATGACTGATAAATTATATTCTCCTGGTTTAAAGGGGAAAAGCGAAAGTAAGAAGACCACAGAAAACTTTATATAGGATATAAGAAGTATATCACTAATGCAAGATGTTAATAACAGGGAAAAGTAGGGTGGAATGGAAGGGTATGGCATGGCAGGGATACAGGGTGGTAGAGAGGAATTTTCTGTACTTTATTAGTATGTTCAATTTTTCTGTAAATCAAAACTACTTTAAAAAGATAAAGTCTATTTTTTAAAAATGGCCCACAATGATTGTTATAAGAGACAGCTACATTGAGACTGACATCTATTAGGAAGTTTGTAGGTAAAGAGGAATATTTACCTCCAAATCTACACGCATGTAATTAATAAAATACAAGGGAGGTCACATACATAGAGTCTCATTAATAGAATCAGAAATCCAGTATTTGAGAAAACAAATATACTTCATAGTCTCTAGTAAATCAGGAAAGTGATAGAAGTAAATTTTTACTCAATGGAAACTCAAAATAAGGATAATTTCCCCCACAGTCATCCTGAAGCTCCTGATCTTTTCCTGTGCCTTCTGTGTTCATTCTCATGTCCACTCTATGATCTTACATATGAATAATAGGTTACTGCTATAGAAGTTCACGGTATTTGGCTGAGTGAGTTCATGTCTACATCATCGTAGCTAAGTTACCAATAGAGCCTTTACTGATTCTCCATTGCCCTTACATTCATTAGATATTAATTCTTTATTTTCATCTCTACAATGGCTATTCCACACATTTCCCATTCTTTTAAGTTTCCATTTATAGCCCCACTCTCCATCCTTGATACCCTTCTCATTTTTAGTTGTTAAAGGTCAAAGTTTGCTGCAAATACTATGAGAATCTAGTGTGAGTTTCTTGTTTTCTTACTCTTCAACCTCAAAATCCTTCCATGTATTCTCTTTTCCATATATATATAATTGATTTTTTACAGAGAGGAAGAGGGATTGAATGTTAGAAACATTGATGAGAGAAACAACGAGCAGCTGCCTCCTGCAAACCTTCTACTGGGGAGGTGCCAGCAACCAAGGTATATGCCCTTGACAGGAATTGAACCTGGGACTCTTGAGTCTGCAGGCCGATGCTCTATCCACTGAGCCAAACCGGTTAGGACTTTTCTTATCCTTAAAGGTAACACAAAGACTTTGGATTAGAGCAGAACATTAATTGTTGATACCATTAACACATTTACTAGCCACATGAGCCTATGAGAGTTTTTAAACTTTTTGAAACTTTATTCACATCTGTAGAATTGTGATTATCAAGAAAATGCATTCAGGAATATGTTTTAGGGAAGGCAAATAAGCCTCTTCGTAACAGCTAACTCTGACAAATTGGTAAAATTTTCCTCAGGTTATATATTTTAAAAATGTAATGAGTTCAACATATATTTTTGAAGGCAGATTGATAGGATCTGTTGACAGATTAGATGGGGAAGAGTAAAGAGAAACAGAATTTGCTTCTAGATTAGACAAGGAATAGCAAAGCCAACGATGTCTTCTCACTGAAGTTTTTGTATCTTATCTTTTTAGCCACAGAAACAGAGAAAGACTTCCTATGTTCCCATTTCCCCATCTCTACTCCCTACATTACTTGTAGCCATGGGCATCTCTCACTAGATTTCCAGTTATTCTTCCTCTTTCCACTTCTGACTGCCTTCAATACATTTTAACACAGCAGTCAAATGATTTAGTCACTCTTTGGCTGAAAGCCATTTGATAACCTTCCCATCCAACTTGGAATAAAAACCATCCTTAAAATTATGACCTCCTCTGTTTCTACCTCATTCCTGTGCTCCATGCCCACAGTCCTTCTTCCCCTTACACCACTTGCTGAACTTGGCCTTTTGAACTTCTTGAATCATTTTCCTAGAATGATCTTCCCCTGGATATATTTCCCTCCACCTCAATTTTCTCTCACCCCCAGGCTCTGCTGAAAACTTATTATTAGAGAGGTCTTCCATGGCCAACTTATTCAAGCAACCCTCTGCACTACCTATCTCTCCTTAGCCTGGTTTATTGTTCTTTATAACACATATCACCATCTTGCTATGTGCCTTACATTTCTCTGCTAAGAGTTTATACATCTGCTGTACTACTAAAACTTCATATCTAGAAAATAGTTTTGCATCAAAGAATGAATAGCAGTCAAGTGATCTTTTATGATATACATTAGATAATAACATTCCTGTTATTAAAATATTTCAATGGTATCTCATTGTTCTTTAATAAAATCAATCAACCTACTAAGGTTAGCCTTATCTAAAATAAATTTTAATATTTATTGCAAGGCTAAATTTTGAGCTCTTGCTCTTATAATTTTAAGTTTTTTAATCCACATAGCTTACTATATTTAATCACTCCCACTTCACTACAATTGAATTGAGAGTGGGATCATTTACTAGCATAAGAACTAAAGAAGGGATATTTGGGTAGAGAGTAGAGAGTGCAGAAGCAAAACTAATATTTTGGAAATGAGTAATAATAGTAATTAGCATTTTCAAATAGTTGAACACTATTCCAAAGCTTTATGAATACTGACTCCTTAAATCCTCACAAATATACTCAAAAATACTTATAAATATATATAATTATATCCCCATTATGTAGATAATAAAACCCAGGCACAAAAAGTTAAGTAACTTGTTCAAGGTCACATAGCTAATAAATAGAAGAACTCAAATATGAGTTCCAGTTGTTTGACATCAGATCTCATTCCCTTAACTACTATGGATACACCTTCCTGGAGCTATCCGAATAGAGCATGAACTAAAAAGCTTGATATGAGTCTGGAGTTCAAGTAAGTAACCTGGCTGGAAAGACATCTGAGACTAATTAGCGTAGAGTGAAATTAAAGTGCCCCTCTTTCTTTACTTTGTTTCTCTTATATCTCAACCTTTCACATTTTCATTCCATTCTCAGGGCTTAAAAATAAATCCAAGTTATTTTCTATCTTAAAAATAATCTTTCCATACTTTCCAATCTAAATTAATTAGATGTCTTTGGTTTCAAATGATGGTCCAATTGAAATGAACAGGTACTTGAATAGCTTATCACTCCCTGGGATGAGATCCAGGCTTATCTCTTCAGGCCTTCATATCTGCTCTCTTCATCTCAGCTCTGCTTTTCATTGCATTGTCCCAGTTCTCAGGCAGGCCCTCCTTTTGTGTCAGCAAAGTGATTTTCAGCAAGTCCAGACTTAGATTTCATTCTCTTACCTATCCCAATATCTCACTTCTTTTTTTAATCCTCACTCAAGCATATGTTTTCTAATGATTTTGAAAGAGAGAGAGAGAGAGAGGAAAACATCAATGCCAGAGAGAAACACTGATCTCCAACCAGGGATCAAGCTCCCAAACTACGTATTTTCCACGTATAAGATGACTTTTTAACCCAAGAAAATCTTCTCAAAAATCAGGGGTCATCTTATACGCCCAGTGTCATATTATAGGGCGAATATATCCCAAACTCTATATTTTAACTGGAAAAGTTGGGGGTTGTCTTATATGCCCAGTCATCTTATACGCTGGAAAATATGGTAGGTATATGCCTGACTGGGAAGCAACCCAAAACCTTTTGGTACATGTGACTAGGCTCCAATCAACTGAGCCACCCAGCCAGGACCATAGATTCTTTTTATTCACAGTTCCAACAAAGAACCTCAGTTTTATACAGTTTCAGCACTGAGATAGCTGGGAGGGCAGTGTTTTCAGCACTAGGGCTACACATGTGGCCACTTAGGGTAGTAGTAGCTCACTGTAAACACCTGAAGCAGCATGGGGCAATGCTGATGCTCCAATGAAGTTGGGATGCTGTTATTAGAAGGGAAAATACGGTTCAGGCAAAATGAAAGGTATCTTTCAGAGGCTTAAAAATAATGGTTTACTTTACATGGATACCAACAGTGGTTACATGGACACAAATATTTAAATCATTAGCAAATAAAAAAACTATAATAATTAAACAAGTCATAAAGAGGTCATAAAATCCATAAGAAAATACTAAGCCCCCAGAAGGTAATACTATAAAGACATAAATTTAGAGTTTTAAAAGAGGAAACTGATAGACAATATAAACCTAAAAAGAAATCTATTGTAATGGAATGGGGCAACTAATAAAGGTTAAAAAAAATAAGGTATATATGTAAAATATAAATAGTGATTTTGTTTTGTTTTAATTTAATAAATCTTTATTGTTCAGATTATTACATTTATTCCTTTTCCTCCTATAGCTCCCCTCCACCTAGTTCTTACCCCATCCTCTGCCCTTACCTCTGCAACATTGTCCTCATCCATAGGTGTACAATTTTTGTCCAATCTCTTCCCACTCCCTTTTACCCCTTCACCCCTGAGAATTGTCAGTCCACTCCCTTTCTATGCCTCTGATTCTATTATATTCATCAGTTTATTCTGTTCATCAGATTTTTTATTCACTTGATTTTTAGATTCACTTGTTGATAGATATGTATTTGTTGTTCAGAATTTTTATCTTTACCATTTTCTTCTTCTTTCTATTCATAAAGATTATACTGGTTTGATGTTGATGAACTCCTTTAGCTTTTTCTTATCTGTAAAGCTCTTTATCTGATCTTCAATTCTGAATGATAGCTTTTTGGGTAGAGTAATCTTGGTTGTAGGTTCTTGCTATTCGTCACTTTGAATATTTCTTGCCACTCCCTTCTGGCCTGCATAGTTTCTATTGAGAAATCAGCTGACAATCCTATGGTTGCTCCCTTGTAGGTAATTAACTGTTTTTCTCTTGCTGCTTTTAGTATTCTCTCTTTTTCTTTTGCTCTTGACATTTTAATTATGATGTGTCTTGGTGTGGTCCTCTTTGGATTCCTTTTGTTTGGGGTTCTGTGTGCTTCCTGGACTTGTAAGTCTATTTCTTTCACCAAGTGGGGGAAGTTTTCAGTCATTATTTCTTCAAATAGGTTTTCAGTATCTTGCTCTCTCTCTTCTTCTGGCACCCCCATAATTATTATGTTGGTATGCTTGAGGTTGTCCCAGAGGCTTCTTACACTATCTTCAAATTTTTGGATTCTTTTTTGCTTTTTTAGTTAAGTATTTTCTATTTCTTTGTATTTAAAATATTTGACTTGATTCTTATGTTACTCTAGTCTGCTGTTAGGTCTCTTTATAACATTTTTTATTTCAGTCAGTGTATGCTTAATTTCTAGTTGGTTCTTTTTCATATTCTCGAGGGTCTCTCTAAATTTATTGACCTTTTCTAGGAAATTCTTGAAAAACCTTATAACTGTGGTTTTGGACTCTATATCCAGTCCTTTGTTTTCCTCTATTTTTTTTCGTTTGTGGTTTCTTTCTTTGTCTCTACATTTTGGCTGCTTCCCTGAGTTGGTAGCTTTGTGTGCTAATTGTCCTATATGGCCCAGTAGCTCCGCCTCCCCAGTTACCTGTGGTGGACACCCTTGTTGGACTGTATGTACAGCTTTGTTGCAGTTAAGTCTTGATTGTTGTTGGTATCACTGGGGGGAATTGACCTCCAGGCCAATTGGCTCTGAGGATCAGCTGTGTCTACTTGCTTGCACACCTCCACATCTCTGCCTTTCCTGGTTCCCCTGAGTTTTCGGGTACTCCTCCCTTTTCCTGACAGTCCAGACTCCCCCCATATGAGTCTCACACAGAACTGGGGTTCAGTACAGTTGGGAGTTTCCATCTCCATCCCACTAGAGCAGTGGTTCTCAACCTTTTTTAATGCTGTGACCTTTTAATACAGTTCCTCATGTTGTGGTGACCCCCAATCTTAAAATTATTTTCGTTGCTACTTCATAACTGTAATTTTGCTACTGTTAATGAATCATAATGTAAATAGGCTCTACAGCAGTGGTTCTCAACTTGTGGGTCACAACCCAGAGGTTGAAAACTGCTAGCAAGGTCACCTAAGACCATCGGAAAACAGATATTTACATTATGATTCATTAACAGTAGCAAAATTACAGTTATGAAGTAGCAACGAAAATAATTTTAAGATTGGGGGTCACCACAACATGAGGAACTGTATTAAAAGGTCACAGCATTAAAAAAGGTTGAGAACCACTGCACTAGAGGAAGTCAGCCAAGCACTCCACTGCCAGTTCTCTCCACATGCGTGTCTCCATACCTCAGCTTTTTGCAGCTCCTCTGAGACTCTGTGAGCCCCTTTCTTTACTTCTAGTTGAAGAATTTCCACTCAGCCAGCTTTCCTCTGGCTCTGGATAATGTCCATTCTGTCTTTTAGCTGTAGTTTTGATATTGTTGTGTGAGGCAGCAGCTTAGGTGTTCACCTATGTTGCCACCTTGGTTTCTCTAAATAGTGATTTTATAAAGAAAAAGCTACAGCTCTGTGTTATATAGCTTGGAACTATTTTATATGCTATATTTTATAATAAAAATAAAATATTACTGCAATTAGAGACTTATATTTTAGTCAGCAATCATCTTGACTGCACTGGCAATTAACACAGGTACCTGAGGACATTGCTGATAAAGTCTACATACTATGCATTTATTAGCTCTCAGTATCCACAACATCCCTGTGAGATAGATACTGTGGAAATGAAACAGAGAGATCATGGGACTTGACCATGGTCACTTAGCCAAGTTGTGGAGAATTCATAATTCAAACTCAGTCAGTTTGAATCCATAATCCAAGTGCTAAATTCCCTTAGGAGTTTACATAGGGTAACAAAGTTTCAGTGTAAGTTTGGTTTTAAAAGCGTTTAGTAAACCAAGTCATATGACAGTGATGAAAATATTACTCAGAAACCACTCAGCACAGGTTTTTACAACCTGCACATTCAAAGAAGACTCAGATGGAGTTTGGATGGGTATGAGTAGAAGACAAAAATAAGATTACATAAAGAAGGATTTGGGGAGTGACTAAAAATATTTGCATCTCTAAACTTCTCAAAATATCCCAATTCTTTCTTAAAAACCTGTCACTTCTTTCTTGTCTAAGAAAAACTGAAACACCTTAGAAAGGCATGCATTATTTTTTGCAGTCTGTGTCTCACTTCCCACTTACATTTTGTCACACTCCATATAGATCACATTCAACTTCAGTCTGCCTCATTTGTCCTTACTCACTTCATCTTCCTAAATTTTCAACCCCAGTTAAACTCCTGCTTTGCTCCATAACTCTTTCAAACCATATCCACCCCCTGGTAATCTTGTCTTCTAAAATCACCTATTTCACTTTTTTCAAACTAGATTTTTGAAATATGAGGTTGTAGGTATAGGTATACGTATAGCTATAGGTATAGCTATGGGTGTAGGTATACTAGATTATGATATAAAGGCCTTTTCTTTACCTAGTCCTCTTTTGGAAACCAGAATGCTGAAGTTTTTGTTTTTGTTTTTTGTTTTGTTTTTACTTTGTATACCAAGTTCAATGCCCTATATTCATCCATTTATCCCCACACATTTTTGAATGCATGCAACATTCTGGGCAATGTGCCTAGCATCATAAATTCAAAGGAGTGGAAGACATTGTTCTTGCCTTCAGAGATCTCATAGTGTACAGGGAAGACAAATGTGTAAATAAATAATTAAAATGCAGGCCTATAAATGCCATAGGGTAATACATACAAGGTGCTATGGCAACCCGGGGGCGGAGTGGCAGCCTTTGCCAGAAGAGTTGAAAAGATTTCACAGAAGGGGAGAAATTTAAGCTAGGTCTTGAAGATGAGTGGGAGTGGGAAAGACAGCAATAGGGATAATTATAAAAGCACGTTTTCCATGCTAAAGAGTTTGGACTTAATCGTTTAGACAGTGAAAATTATAAAAGATTTAAAAGTTTTTACATAAGAAAAACTGAGGTTTAATTTAGCTTTAAGAAAGATAGCTGAGATAGATCCAAGAATGCATTGGAGTAAAGAAGGAAACAGAAAATGGCTTTTTCAACAGTGTAGAGAGGAACAAAGGAGTGTCTAAACCAAAACAGTAATGATCGGAGTTTAACAAAAAGGATGATTTTGAGAAAACAATATTCTAAGATATAATTTCTGGAACTTAATAACTTAGAGGAGAAGATAATGGAGTTGCTGAGACTCAGTGAGAAATGTATTGGAGGAAAATGAGCAGATGGACAGTAAGACAGAAATAGGGGCTACAGAAAGAGCAGATTGGAAAAGGGCAACAGAGATACAGAGTTTGGCTATAGACATTTTGATTTTGTGGTACCTAAAGAGTGTCCTAATGGAATTATCTAGGAACAATTAAATGTGCACATGAAACCATGTGAACGTTGTTTATGACTAAAAAACAAACAAAAAGCAGTTTAGGAAATACAATATTCCTCACACTCCATCACAAAAAACTAAATTGGGAATGTTGGATTAACATGAATATCATGCACAGAATGGTTTTGTAATGCCCTAAATTATTGAACTTGCGCCCAGATAAGGAGGATAGGCATAATTACTTTTGTTACTAGGAGATACAAAAAAGCTAGAGGAAGAAGAGAGCTTACTTGGGAAGAGGAGTTTAGGGGATCTGTACTGGAAAGGAGGATGCTAGGGGGTAATTGGGAAGGCATGAGGCATAAAGACAGGTCCATGGAGTTGGGCCTGTCTGGGCAACCAGAATAAGTTTTATGAGGCACAACATTTATCCCTATTCTCCTCTCCATTTCCTAAGATGTTAAATTGTAATAATCCCTTTACTCTGAAGGAGGCAGAGCTAATTAGTTAGGACAAAGACCAGATGCTGCCTCTCGAGCAAACCACCCACTGGGTTCAGTTAAGAAGGCAGAATCTGAGGAGCTTGTGGATGAAGAGAGTCTTCACTGGGGTGCCTGAAGACTACTACATAGCCCCATGGTTACCAAAACAAAATTGTTACATATTTTCATTATATTTTTTCCATTATTGCAAAACAGTCTTGAAAATATCTGTATCCACCAGTAAAACTCACTCACCAAAGAACCCCTCCCCCTACATATACTTGCCCCCTGATAAATGCTTGGAAGCCTTGTGACATAAACACTAAGCTTTGCAAAGGGAGTCAGGATCAATATGTGTGAAGAGAAAAGAGGCCATTATAGACCATTTTAAATTGGACAATGAGTAGGATTTTAAATCTTAAATTAGACTAAACAAGCATTAATGGACTGATTGAATTTCCCAGAGTATGTCAGCTATAGTCAGGTAGGAAGTTAAAAAAGTGAATGTGGTCATAGCAATGTATGCTTGTATGTCTGAATGATGAGTGTTCAAAAGAATCCACTTGATATAAATATAGGAGTATAGATGTGGGAGACAACACAGCTGTGTATATAAGTAGAAGAGAAAAAAATGACCAAAAACATTTGTTGTTTATAAGGAAAGATTTAACACTGATGAAAGAGGAGATCTGTGAAAGGAAATAAATTATGTAGATGTAAATTACTTACTGAATGGTTGTAGCAGCAATTTTCTAAATTTGCAGGTGATATTTAATTGGCAGACATTGCAAACAGTAAGGAGCAATTCAATCAGATAAAGAACTTGAATCATTAAGCACTTGGTCTAATAGATGGCAAGCACAGATAAGTAGTGTATAATCATTCTTGAATCAAAGCTAAAGAACAGAGAATATTTGCCAATGGGTATGATGCATCTAGAAATGACTCTGCGTTTTAAAGAGAACTTACAGAAGAAGACAAATAAAAAGTCAGTAAAATATTTAGAATTAAAAAAAAATGTGTTGGGTTATAGGATATAAATTAACAGACTACTGAATTAGTCAAAGCCAAGGTGACATAAAGACTGGTGCTAAGATGAAAAAATAATCTCATAACTTGAGGCTACATAAATCCTGAGATCCACTATAGCCTATTCAAATGCCATCTATTACCTGGAATTTCATCTACCTACAGTCATGGTATAGTGTAACATTAGTGAAAAAGATAACTTCCAGGTATAAAAAGGAGTGCAGATTTGGGTAAGGATATCCTAAGTAACTTTTAAAGAGCACTTGAACCATGAAATTCTTTATGTACCTATAGGCATTGTGTTTAGATTATTTGGCCATATTTATTTAGGATGCTCATTTCATAATAGTCTATGTTAGTCTAGAAATTGTAAACAGAGAAATATGCTACAAGTGAAAGAGGAGAGTAAAAATGTACCATGATCTACTGACTAATTAAAAAAGGGAAATGGAGACATTTGTAAAACTTTAGGCAATAAAAAAAAGAGGTGGTAGAATTAACAATTGGGTGAACACTATCTGCTAAATGAGTGATATTTTGTGAGCCTGAGCTTGGAGGTTTTCCTAAAAGTAGTGACTTTGAAGTCACTGAACTTGGGATCTAGGTTTTGTAAAACACAAGCTCTCAATGGAAAATATGGGAAATGGGAGGAAATTGAAATGGTCTATATTGTGTGAATGGGAAAGCAAAGTCTGAGAACTTCAGAAATTGCCTTAGCAGATAAACAGGGTCTTTTTGTTCTGGGGAATTATTTCTATTGTAATAAATGCTAAATTACTAGCCTCTAGTTGAGTCAAGATATTGGTGTCATTAGATAAAATGAAGTAAAGAGCAAGATTTGGAGAATTTATTAGGTAAATCCATTAAACAAAACTTTGTAAATTTGATCATCTCTGAGTTGAGAAACCAAGTGAATTAGTTTGTTGGAAAATATGTTCCAAGGGAAATCTCTGAATCCTCTAAAATACACAGCCACGTTTAATATCTGGTTTAGTACTTACTTCACGTTCATCTTCATTTCTGTAGTTTTGTACAGTTGGGGGATTCTTCTATAATATGATAATTATAGAATTAACCCTATTAGTTAGCTTTCCTGGACATCTTAGTGGTTTGCTATGATTTTTCCCCATTCTGTTAAAATTACATTGCTAGTTTTCCAAGACTAGAATACAAGCCAGCCTGAACTTCTCTCTCTTTAGCTAATAGATATGATTTTGTTTCCCCCTACTGGGTTAAAAACACCTAGTTCCTGAATGGGAGATGTAATTGTGTGCTGTATTTTATGATGAAATGCTTACAGAATGTAAATTAAAATAATAATTGATGTTTGACCCCAATAAACTATGCAGTGCAATGATATGGCTGTTCCTATACTCAATGTGTTATCAGTAGTCCATACTTTTGAACAGGTTGTTGTAGGAAAGACGATTGTCCTAACAAGTCTATATTCTTTTGGGGCAGTTTTATGTATTTTTTCATTTATGTTTTCGTACTCTGTGATTTAAATAATAAACATTAGCATTTTTATAGGAATAAATTAGGTAGCAGAAATAATTTATCAAGGTCCTAGAGGCTGGCAGATCAGTTTGACCTAGGTTCCCCTTCATCCAGTTATTTCTGTGTGGAATCACCCTAAGTTTTGGCAGTTGAGTTTTTGGGCAAGTCCACAAATACATGTCCCATAGTGTAGTTGAGATATTGTGCTTGTGCGATGAAAGAGGGCTTACATTCACAAAATGTAAAAATATATATATATATTCCTAAAAAAAGAAAAGGAAAAAAAATGTACATAGTCTAGGAAAGTAGTTGATATAACAGAGAATGTAGCCCCTCTTTCCTTGTACTTTTGCAAGATTAAGTACCTGAACTGCTCAGCACAAAAGTTAATGTTAATATTAAAAAGAAATAACATCCTTTCCTACACATCAAAACCATATTTGGAATATTAAACATTCACTAGTAGTTAGCAGTGAATGTACCAACTGCATTAGAATAATTTGATTTAAATTCACTTATTATTAGAATGTAATATCAGAATAATAACAGAATGAATATTTAGAAGGAGAGCCATAACTTGAAAGGTAATCATGGGTTTACTCTTTTTTTTAAATTAAACATTTATTATTCAAATTATTACATTTGTTTCTCTTTCTTCCCCTCCATAGCTCCCCTCCACCCAGCTCCCACCCCTCCCTCTGCCCTTAGCTCCCTCCCATTGATCTCATCCATAGGTGTATGATTTTTGTCCAGTCTCTCCCTGTACACCCCTCACCCCTTTCCCCCTGAGAATTATCAATCCACTCCCTTTCTGTGCTCCTGATTCTATTATATTCACCAGTTTATTCTGTTCATCAAAATTTTAATTCACTTAATTTTTAGATTCACTTGTTGATAGATATGTATTTGTTGTTCATAATTTTTTGTTTTTTACCTTTTTTCTTCTTCCTCTTCTTAAAGAGTACCTTTTAGCATTTCATATAATACCTGTACTGGTTTGGAGTTGATGAACTCCTTTAGCTTTTTCTTATCTGTGAAGCTCTTTATCTGCCTTTCAATTCTGAATGATAGCTTTGCTGGATAGAGTATTCTTGGTTGTAGGTTCTTGCTGTTCATCACGTTGAATATTTCTTGCCACTCCCATCTGGCCTGCATCATTTCTGTTGAGAAATCAGCTGACAGTCATATGGGTGCTCCCTTGTAGGTAATGAACTGTTTTTCTCTTGCTGCTTTTAATATTCTCTCTTTGTCTTTTGCTCTTGGTATTTTAATTATGATGTGTCTTGGTGTAGTCCTCTTTGGATTCCTTTTGTTTGGGGTTCTGTGTGTTTCCTAGACTTGTAAGTCTATTTCTTTCACCAGATGTGGGAAGTTTTCAGTCATTATTTCTTTAAATAGGTTTTTAGTATCTTGCTCTCTCTCTTCTTCTGGCACCCCATAATTCTTATGTTGGTACACTTGAGGTTGTCCCAGAGACTTCTTACACTATCTTCATATTTTTGGATTCTTTTTTGCTTCTTTGCTTTTTTAGTTGAGTGTTTTTTATTTCTTTGTATTTAAAATCTTTGACTTGGTTCTTATGTTCTGCTAGTCTGCTGTTAGGTCTCTTTATAACATTTTTAATTTCAGTCAGTGTATGTTTAATTTCTAGTTGGTCCTTTTCATCTCTAGTTGGATCTTTTCCATCTCTAGTTGGTCCTTTTTTATCTCCTCTTGGGTCTCGCTAACTTTATCCAACTTTTCTAGGATATTCTTGAAAAACCTTATAAGCGTGGTTTTGAACTCTATATCTAGTCATTTGTTTTCCTCCATTTCTTTTGTGTGTGATCACTTCCCTTGTCTCGGCATTTTCACTATGCTGGGAGAACTTCTGTGTTGGATTCAGCCTTATGATACCAGACTTGAAAAACTGCAAAAGCCTCTCTGTTGAGTTTGGGATGGGTGGAGTCTCAGGGCTTAAGGGACCGCCTTACCTTCCAGTTGGCCCTGCCCTCCACAGCCTCTGAGTTTTACGTGACTGGGTAATCGCTGGAGTGGTCCCTGTGCACGAGTGCTTTCTCCCAGTGCCTCTAGACTGCTTACCTCTGGCTCCCCTGTGCTCCGGGACCACATGAGTCTGGGTCCCAGGATTTTGCCCGAAACTGGGGTTTAGTGGAGTTAGAAGTAGCACAGTTGGGAGGGTCTGTCTCCCGCCCACTCGTGAAAGCCAGTAGCACAATCAGCAGTTGGTCCTCTGCACGCAGTGCCGTGTGCGCCACCAGACTTCTGATCTTTCGCGACTCTCCTAAATTTCCATGCAGTTCTCCCCCTTTACAGTCCAAACTCCCCCCATATGAGTTTCGGCTGGATCTGGGGTTTAGTGTCATAGGATAAGGGGGTTCAATGCCTTTGAGAGTCTCCCTCTCCCTCCTGCCAGAGAAAGCCAGCCAGGTTCTCCGGCACCCACTCTCTCCACATGCTTGTCTCCGTACCTCAGCTTTTTGAAGCTCCTCTGGATTTCTGTGAACCCCTCTCTTTCCTTCTAGTTGTAGAATTTCCACTCCGCCAGCTTTCTTGTGGTTCTGGATGATGTCCATTCTGTCTTTTAGTTGTAGTTTTGAAATTATTGTGCGAGGCAGCAGTGTAGTTGTTTACCTATGCTGCCATCTTGGATTCTCCATGGGTTTATTCTTGCTTGCCATTTGGATACTCTAGATTTCAATTATTTTAAGTCTTCATGATTCTGAGTTTATCTCTGTAATTTGATTATGTTATAGTGACATACTTTGAAATAAGTAAAGACTTCCCTGATTAAAACAAGCAAACAACTGAGCACCTAACATGGCTGAAGGGTATCAAAGGAGAGGGTTGACTGTAGAAGTGCCCAATGAAGGTCTTCTGAATGTGTCTCTTATCTTGTATTTCACTTAATGCTTCATAGACTCACTAGGAGCACAGCCAGTGTAGGTTTATTTCTCATAGAGACAAACTGTTTCTGGAAGCCAGTTCTCTCTCATTTACAGATAACTTATATTGCCCCCTTGCAGAGCTATAAAAAACTTCTAGAATAGCAATCTTGAGTTCTTAAATGATGGGAATTTTTTTCTGTAATGAAAATAAAATTCACTCAATTCTCTTCATTATCCTTGGTTAGCATTTTATTGAAGTGTGGATTTGCAGTTTGGGTGTTTCAGGCAGAGATTGCTTCTATATGCTCTATGCACAAGCTACTTTAAGATGGCTTCTCAGAAAGTTGAAAAAGTCTCTACCACTAAAAAGTTCTTTCTGATGGTTCTTTTCTTTGAAGATTAAGTTATTTCCTCTCGGGAACTGAGAAATAATGTTATTTTCAAATCTCTTTTAATTTGGTAGGATAATGCTGGAACTACTTCAGTTTATAAATAACTTGTAGCTTGCTTCCTACTTGGCATTCAGTAAGCATTTATTGTTACCTAATGTGTGGCTGGTATTGTGGGGATCACACAAAATATAGAACACAGAGTTCTTGTTCTTCAAGAGCTAGATAGTGATGAGAGGTGAGGGTGGGGGAAGAGAGGAAGAGAGAGAGAAAGAGAGAGAGAAAGAGTCACATCCAACATTTTCTTCCAGTCTCAAGGATTCAATTATTATCTACTAGAGGCCTAGTGCACAAAATTTGTGCATGAGAGGGTGGGGGTTGTCTCTCAGCCCAACCTGCACCCTCTCCAATCTGGGACTCCTCCAAGTAGGATCAGGCCTAAACAGGCAGTCGGACATCCCTCTCACAATCCAGGACTGCTGCTTCCAACTGCTCACCTGCCTGCCTTCCTGATTGCCCCTAACCACTTCTGCCTGCCAGCCTGATCACCCCCTAACCACTCCTCTGCCAGCCTGTCTGCCTTTAACTTCCCTCCGCTGCAGGTCTGGTCTCCCTAACTACTCTCCCTGCAAGTCTGGGTCCCCCACAACTGCCCTTCCCTGAAGGCCTAGTTGCCCCCAACTTCCCTCTTCTGCCAGCCTGGTCAACCATAACTGTTCTCCCCTGCAGGTTTGATTGCCCCCAAATGCTGTCCCTTTCAAGTCTGGTCCCTCTCAATTGCTCTCCCCTGCTGGCTGTCTTGTGGTGGCCATCTTGTGTTCACATGGGGTCAGTCATCTTTTACCACATGGGAGAAGCCATCTTATGGGTTGAAGTGATGGTTAATTTGCATATTTTTCTTTTATTAGATAGGAGGATTAGATAGAATAGAGGCTTGGTGCATGAGTGTGGGCCAGCTGGTTTGCCCTGAAGGGTGTCCTGGATCAGAGTGGGAGTTTCCTTGGGGAGTGGGACAGCCTGGGTGAGGGGTCTGTGGTGGTTTGTAGGCCAGACATGCCCTCCGGCGACCCTTGTAGAGACCCTGGATTCTGGGTTTTATTTATCTTCTATAATTGAAACTTTGTAGCCTTGAGTGGAGGCCTGGGCCAGCCAGGGTGCGCGGAAAGCTTGGCTTTCTCCGTTGCTAGGGAAACACAAGATTCCTGCTCTCTTGGTGGCCATAGCCATCTTGGTTGGATTAATTTGCATACTCGCTCCTGATTCTTGGTGGACATGTCTTGTGGGTATAGTGGATGTATGGTCAATTTGCATATCACTCTTTTATTAGATAGGATAACCTGGCCACTTTTCAAACTTGCTTCTACAGCTCAGACCTCTCACCTGAACTGCAGACATATTTCTTACAATCATTCAGCATTTCCTATTAGATGTCTAATGGGTACCTGAAACACAACATGTTCAGAATGAAATTTTGATTTTACCCCCACACCACAATCTGCTCTACTCAAAGCCTTCTCTGCCACATTTTATGGCCTCTCCATGAACATTTGTCCACAAACTTTGAATTATATCTGAAACTGTAAAGGATATTTAAAGGAATGACTCATAGATTAAAAATTCATATCAGTAAAAATTAAAGATTGAAAATAAAATATATTTAATTTCATCTCCAAAAGCTAAAAAAAAAAAAAATGATAATTTTTAACAGGAGATAAGAATAAAAGGAGAAAATAATAAGGTAACAAAAAATAGTAAAGTACATTCTTGTTCTTAGAAAATATCAACAAAAGAGACTAGTTTCTAGCTAATCCAATCAAGTGAAAAATAGAGAGCCTAGACCAACTTCCACCAAAAAAAGTTATCAAGGAGCTCCTCTTCATGAAAGGTCCAGACTCAGAATGTTTCACAGGAAACCTCACCCAGTCCTTTGAGAACAGAGGTTTCAGTCCTATTCTAGAGCATGCAAGACATGATCCTGGATTCATTAGTTAGAATCCAGAATGAAGGAGTCATTTCAAATCAGGAAAAGAAATTATAGATTCTTCTAGAACAATAGTGAGGTAGTTGTCTAATTATTTTAGGGTGAAAAACTAGTTATGTTGACACAGGAGATAGCCTGTCTGGGTTGAAATCCTGGATTTTAGCTATTTGACCTTAGGCAAAGTTGCTTAATCTGTCTGTGTATCAATTTTCTTATCTATGGAATAGAGATAATATTTGCATTTCGCAGGGTACTTGTGACGATAAGTTAAATTAATTATTGGCAAGTAGGGAATAGTAAGCACAGTCTAAATTTTAAATAGTGGTAGTAATAGTCGAAGTAATAAAATATCCTTAATATTCATCTTTGATTTTATTGCTAGTTGTCATACTATGATATAAACAAATTAATACCATCTTTTCAATGAGTTTACAAATACCTTAAATAGAAGTTTAAAAGTAAACATCTGAGAACATTAAGGGAATCCAATACTGGTTGCTTTATTGGGATTTGAAAGACTTCTTTATAACTTTTTGTTCTTTCAAATTTTTCTGGATTTATTAAATGTGATCTTTATTTCTGAATAAAAGTTATTTTAACAACAAGTTAATTTATTCTACCTGATATTGTGTCATATGTTTGTAGTTAAAAACTAAAATATTAATTTATAACAGTGACATATTAAAACAAATATACATTTTTTTCAAATAAATATATCAAAATTGAGAAAATTAATGCTTTGTAATTAATTAGACAGTTTGCTCATTTTTCTTACCCTCAGTACTTTATAGTTTAACTTATACTTTGATTAGTAATAACTAATGTGCTGTATTTACTTGAAAAGTTCTGTTGACCTTTAAAAATCTTTAAAGTATTAGGAACAAAATATTTGTATTCTTATATTAGCAAAAATGGGGCAATTATATAATAAGGTCTCAATAAAGAGTTTTAGCATAAGTCATCTAACTTGATGAAGGTTTGGCTACTTGCCCAAAGTCATGTCATATTCTATTAATAAAACATGAATACATTCTTCCTTCCCTCCCTCCTTTCCTTCCTTCAGTCCTTTCCCTCTCTCCTGCACCCTGTATTTCTCCTTTAGCATTTCTTCAGTAACTACTTTTCCCAAGCAAACCTGGAATTTTTACACTAAAACCTTATTTGAATGCTAAAGAATATACAATGATTTTTTAAGAAAACTGTTAAAAAAAGTTTGTAAGTCTATGAACAACTTATTCTTATGAAGAGCGACAGAATATGTAAAGTTTAAGAAGTTGAATAGGCAGAGATAGATCTAGTGCTTGTTAAACATGTGCCACAACTCTTCAGTAATTAATTGTCTTCCACTTTGTGCAAAAATATTTAAGGTGTGAATGATATGGGGGCAAATTTTAATAGAATTGAAGCTTATGATAAGTACTCTTAATAAGTTAAAATTTCCAGGTCCAAACAAATGATTTCCTGGGAAATAAATGCCTTTCCTGGGGTGAAATATGAGTTACTATAAATAATATGTACAAAACATGAAAAAGAGAGATGTTATAGAGATTGGCATATTCAGAATTAGAAAAATAAATTTATTCTGACAAGGCACTGAGTTTTATCAGAGTGGATTATTAATCAGACATGTTGTAGGTGGTAAAAAATTTTAACAGTTCATTTTCTGTTTTGATAACATTAACTATTCATGAGACAATGCATATCTGATTACACATGTATTTTGAGTTCAATAATGCTTTTACAAAGCACTTAACATGGAGAAACCTGGCTGGATGATAGTGCAGTAAAGCATGCTCATAGGTGATTTTTAAAAATATCTAGAGTGTTAACTAATGAGCTATCGCCAAGTGGGTAGAACTTTAAACTTTAGCGGCAAGTTGCAATGCTTTGAACTTTTTCATTTACTTTTCATCAATATTTTACTAGTAACGTGAACTAAAGGCCTGCTCTGTAACTTACAAATAACCCAAAGCTAGTAGAAAAAGTTGATACAGTGGATGATAGGTAAAGGTTCAAAAATATTTCAGACAGATGTGAATGATACAGAGAACCAAACAATTAAATTGTTGAGGGATTAATATAAAACCCAACATTTACTTCAAAATCAATTACATAGGATTCATGAGAATTTCTAGATTGATAGTGTTTCATTTAAAAATATTTTAAAATGTATTTGATCCTAAGCTTTGTATAAAACTATGTTGTAATTTACCTAATAAAAATGATTCAAACTCCAATGACATTAGAAAAAAAAACACTTATATTGTCCATAACAGTTGAGGAAACATTGATGAATTATACTATTTCCATAGAGGAATGTCTAGTATTTTGAGGAACATGGAAATCATATCTTGGAAAGAGTGATTGAATAAGCAAATTACTTTTAGGTTTAAAATAATATTTCCTTATGAGGAATAATATAGTGTTCTTCAAGTATTTGAAAGATTATCATAACACAGATTTATTTAGATTAGTACTGTGATTTATAGATGACAAAAACACTTAATAGATGATATAGGTCAGTATATATAAATTCAGTATCAAATAACTGTTTTATAATAATTAGAATGCTTCAAATGTAAATTATTCATATTGGAAAGAGGCTATTGGATTAGTTTTAGTAGCAAATAAAATAATGTTTGTAGAATATATAGCAAGGCATTAAATATATAGTAAGCATTAAATAAGTGCATAACTTCAGTATAATTGATATAATGTTCTTAGCATTATGATCAAGTATAAATTAGATGATTATTCAATATGATCATTTATTTCAGATTAAATTTAAATAAAATGTTTTCAACTTAAGCTTAAGCTTCTAAGATTCAACAATTATATGGCTAATTAGTCATCCCATTGTATTATCTCCTCTTCTTGATTTGAAAGAATACAAATCTTATGTTTCCTTTAAAAAAAGTTATAACTTTTAATTAAAATAGTTTGAAAAAAATGCTTATATTCCAGATTTAATGCTAGTTCTTATCAAAATGTAAACCATCATTTTTACATTAAACACTTTAAATATAGTCTTTTATAATATATTGACCTTACTATAGTAAGTTCTTAATTACCTTAACTAATTTCAAATAACATAAATATAAATATGTTGAGACACCTAGAAACGTATTTTAATTATTAAAGTAATTATTCATCAAGATATAAGTATCTTATTACTGCTATAAAAGTTAGTAAATTTTTATTTTATCATTTTCTTTGAATTCTTTAAAAACTCCTATCTATTGGGAATTCTGAAAAAATAGAGAGATATAAAAAATATGGAAATATAAAAATTAGGTACTGAACCTCTAGTAAATGTTCATGTTTATTCATTCATATGTGAAGCAAATATTTATTAATTATGAATCTAAGCTGACAAGTGTAGTAGATACAAGGGATATGTCAAATTAGAAAAAGCAAAATCATAATCCCTGCATTCATAATTATATAGTAGAAGACTCATATATTATTCAAAGAATTACACAAATATGTTTAAAATTATAACTGTCATAACTGCTGGAGAAGTGAGGGATATAGGCTTCTGATAATGTAAACAAGAATTATTATTTTCTAAATAATTATTATTTTTATCAAAGGGAGTCATGCATAGTTTCCATAAGGAAGTAATAATTGAGCTGGATTAATGAATATGTGTGAGTTTACTTGGAGAAGTTTTAGGAGGGTCAATTCAGACAATGGAAACAGCATGTAAAGAGACCAGGCATCTGGACAAAGTGTTGGGGAAAAAATGGCTCAGTGTGAAAGTACTTGAAAAATTGTTATCAGGCAGTCTATCTAAAGATATCTAGACTAGGCTAAAGATTTTTATTTTTTTCCTAGGAGCAATGCAAGTCTACTGGAAATCTTTCTACTGTGGCAGGTCAGATTTTCTTTACAGAAAGGTAGAGAAGAGGAAAGATAGATTTCATGTAGACTGATAAGAAGCCTGGAAAGCAATGATGAAAGCTGTGAATAGTAGAGAAGTGAAAGAATATTAGGATTCTTAGGAAGTAAAATAAGTAATGACAGACAAGATAAGGTGTATAATGCTGGGGAAATGTAATGAGCCACTATGTTTGAAGACTTAAATAGAAATGTATTCACTGAGACACGAGACGCTGGGAGAGGACAGGTGAGAATTGAGTATAATGAATATGATCTTGGCCATGTTAAATTTGAGATGTTTTTGAAACATCTAGTAGAAATGTCAAGTATGTGGTTGCATAAGTCAGTCTTGACTCCAATACTTAACTTGAAATAAAATTTACAAATCTACATGTAAATGAGAAACTTGGAGGTAATGGACATGAATGGGATTACCTCAACAGAGAATCTTGAATGAGAAAAGAGTATAGGCCAAAACACAGAGGATTGTCAACATAAGCTTGAAAAAGGAACTGAGAAAGAGGTTTATATTATGTCATGAAGTCCAAGGCAAAGAATCTTTATGATGGAAGGAGCAATCATCACTCTCAAATGTTGTCAAGAAGCCTAAACAGATGAGCACTAAATTATGTCCATTTGGTTCAGCAATGTGAAGATTAAGACATGCTGTGTCCATTGAGTAATAAGTACTCAACAATATGGATACAAAGTTTTCCCAGTGTGACTGAGAGCTGTGGAAATGGAGGCAAATCTTCAAGAAAACTGACTATGACAAAAGAAAGCAAGGGCAGATAATAATGAGAATCAGAGGTCATAAGGAGTAGAAAGAAAGGCTTTTCTCTTTTTGTTTTTATTCTAATGAACAAGAGTTCAATAATCTTTTCATAGGAAATCTCAGTTTATAGGGTGATGTTGAATACATGAGGTAGGAATTTAGGTATCATAAAGAGAGGGAATTGGCCTCAGACAGGAAAGAGGACACTCCTCTGGTGTAAATATAGGCTAAATAGAGCCTGGGTGTGGGATATAGGCTGAGAGGTGAAAATAAGTGTGAATTTTAATCCACCTTCTGTGTTTGCTACAAAATAGCAGTGGAGGTCATCCTCCAAGAGATAGGGGGGAAGTGAAAACATTAAAGGTTTCAAAAGAGTAGAGATTTGAAAAGTGATTGTATAAAACCTGACAAGTGAATTGACATACATACATACATCTGTAATAAGAAAAGTGTAATATGCAAATCGACCAAACAGCCAAACAGAGGAATGACCGTCTGTATGACCACGCTATAACACCCACTGGTATCAGGCCAGCCAAGGCGGGTGTGATGAGATTGGTCCGGGGCCCAGCCATCACCCTATGACTGCCTTGCAGAGGGAGGCCCAGACCACCAACCGGCAGGCTGTGGCGGGTGGGTGGGGCCTCCTTCTGCTGGGGCAATCCATTGCAGAGACCCAACCAGGTGGGCAGGCCTATCTGTTTGGGGCGATTGATGGTGGAGCCCTGCGGTCAGTCGCCCCAACGAGGGAGGCCCAGGCTACCCGGCTGGCGGCACTGCTGTGGGTAGCCTAGGTTTCCCTCTGCAGGGCGATTGTTCACGGAGACCTGGCTGGGTGGGCAGGGACTATTTCTTTGGGGCAATCAATCACAGGGATTCCCAGACTGTGAGAGGGCGCAGGCCAGGCTGAGGGATCACGCCCCCACACACACACAGTGCACAAATTTTGTCCACTGGGACTGTGGTTCTTGGCTTTTTTTCTGCCTCAATACAGTTTCTCTAATATAAGTAAGGACCACCACATGCTTATACCAAACACAGTAGTCTGCTATATCATTGTTTCTAAAGGATGTACCAAAGGACTTCCTTAGGATAGTGTATATAAACCTCAGAGAGGGGAAAATGTATGTGCATGTGTATATATGATGTGTCCATGTAAATGTATTTGTACAGTTGGAAAAGCCCGTTATACAGAGTGGGGGAAAAGTAGGTTTGCTGTTATCCAAATGGAAAATAATACAATAATTAATTAATATTAATGCAAGGATAAACTCTGTGTTTCATGTACTCACAACTGTAAAACTCCTTCTCCCCCTTGCTGTGTGACTCTGATATGCCCTCCACAGGGAGACTGGGAATTTCTCCTTGAGAACTAAATAAGTAAGTGTTAAGAGTGAACCAGGAAGTTCTCCACAGAAATTATCCAAATAATTACTATATTTAATAAATATTTTAGCACATGCAATACAATTAGCTACCTTTTAAAAAATTAAAAAAACACATTATTCTATAGATATCATTCTTTTTCTCATGATAGAAATTCACTTTTTGATACTACAGGTCTCTACCATGAAAAGCAGTATATTACAATTCCTATTCATAATCATTTTGATGTAAAACATTTCATTATCAGCAAACTATTAATGAACATTTAAAATAATCAACATGTTGTCAGTAAATATCTCCTTAGGTGGAATTTCTTGACTTTATTTGAGTCATAAAATGCTTGGTTCACAATACATCAATTAGTAAATTACTAATCCATAGCACTTTAATGTCCTAAAAAAAGTAAATGTACCTTCTGAGAGCCAGATTGACCCTTAGAGAGTTATTTATTCACCATTAGGATCACATTAGTCATAGTAAACATAGTTATATTTATTTCATAGATAGATAAACTGAAGCTCAGAAAGTTAGAACTGGAGAGCTAAGGATCCAGGATAGATTTTCTATCTGAAAAGGCCCAGTTCCTAAGATCTAGCTATAAAAAATAAATATATGAGTTTGAAAGTAGTCAAATTATTTATCTGTAAGTCTATTTTCACATAGTCATTATTAAGTTTACTACTTCTCAGTTAATTCAAATTCATGGTACTAAAATTAATATGGCTTTGCTGCATTGTAAATAGTACAATTAAAAAAAAATTCAGACTTTCTTAAGTTAACAATTATACTTAAACCAGTTACCTTAACTAACTATAATATGGTCTCTTAGATAATGAATGATTTCTTGAAGTATGATAAAAGTGTTTTGAGCACAGGCTTTGGAATAAGAAAAAGATAGCTTTAATATGACTTCTATACTTATTAACTACAAGAACAGAATATATATGTATATATGTAAATATATTTTAAATATATTCTAACTAAATATTAAATTTTTGTTACTATGTCTGCAGAGATTAGATTTATCTAAGTTGGTTTAGCATTATACTAGGCATGTTATTTTTCATTTGCTCTTTTCCACAAAAGCAATAAAATTAGTTTCTATATTGTTTCATAAAACAATAAAAAAGAAAAATAATGAAAATGTTCAACAAATAATTTACTATTGTTTGCATTTGTCTGGAGAGTTTTCCACAACTTTAATCTTAGATTCAGATCATTATTTCAAAGTTGCCATCTTTTATATATATAAATATGTTTTTCATGTCATAGAATTTAAATTCGAAGTCATTTTTTTAGTGTTCTCACTGCAATTCTTCTATGCATTTTAAATAAATAAAATAGCATATGCTATAATTTTGAGGGCTGTCACTCAATCTAGGGTGACACAAACTGAGAAGAGAGGACATAACTCCAAGATGAATTATTTTCTTCTTAATGTTTAATTGCTAATTAAAATGTTTCTGAGGTTTATTCAATAAGATCATGGTAGAGATCTCTGGTATATGACATAAATTAGTGCTTTGTGAAAGTTCTAATACACTAATATGTTTAGAGCTCAGTAATATAAATTTTGATACGGCGAAATCTAAACAAAGGGTAAAAGGCTATGTTAAGTTTTTAAAATAAACTACCTAATAATTCACATATTAGAGACAGATTGACTATCTCAGGAACATTTTCTCAGAAAGAATTTTTTTTAATTAAGTTTTGCCTTTGTTACTGTGTTAATGAAAACTTTGATAAAATGACCCCAGGAAAAAAGACAATTTCCTTCAGGTATTATCTACATCTAAAATATTCTTCACTGATTTCACATGCTTATTTCATTGGTAATATGTACTAGGTAATTTATCTGACTCTTGTGGGGCATACTTTGCAGTAAGAAATTCAAAATTCACACATAATTCTCCTCTAAGAAATATCTGCAGCGTTTTTCAGTTCATATAAAAAAAAAAAAACTTTAGATGTTACCTGAGGCATCTATTTTCTTTTCCTCAAGAAAAGCCAAAGTGTCATAAATCAAATTGTTTTTCACACTCTTAATGAATTCTTTTCTCTTTCAATTTCTTAGAGAGCGGACATAGGGATTTCTGCTTTAACAATCACCCCAGATCGAGAGAATGTGGTGGATTTTACAACACGTTACATGGACTACTCAGTGGGAGTACTACTTCGAAGAGCTGAAAAGACAGTGGATATGTTTGCCTGTCTTGCACCATTTGATCTCTCTCTATGGGCTTGCATTGCTGGCACAGTCCTTCTTGTGGGTCTGCTAGTCTACCTTTTGAATTGGCTTAATCCCCCACGATTACAAATGGGATCAATGAGTTCTACTACTCTCTACAACTCCATGTGGTTTGTGTATGGATCCTTTGTACAGCAAGGTAAGGAGAAAAAATTACATTTTTATATTAAAAAGGAATGTGATACTTCATTTGCCATGATTTCAGTTAAGATGTGATGTATCTGTATCTGACATCGGTAAGTGTTCAAAGGGTTTTCACAGCAATGCTTCCTACTTTTTCCTAGTAGATCTCAAACACAGCAGGTTTTCAACAAAAATCAAGTTCATTATATTTTGATGTTTAGTTCAATATCATCAACAAAGCCAAAAAAATGAATGTCAGAGGTAAGGTTCACAAGAAACTCCGACATTCTGAGAAATAGCCTTATTGGAATGAAACTACTTACTGGAGTACATACTGCTTAATTATTTACATATGTAAGAGAGGCTGGGACATGTTCTTTGTTCAGAGACATTATTTCATGTATTAAAAAATATTCATTGACAATTAAAATACTTTGATTAAATTTCTAATAATAAATTTTATATTTTATCTTTAATTATAATATTTAACAATGGATTAACTTACAATTACACTATATTCTAAAAAATGGGCATTGTTTTATATTCAATATCCAAGCTGCCCTGCTCTTTAAAACTATCAAATTCCTTGTCTCTGATCATTTTAGAATAGTATTTATTGAACATCTTAATTAAGACTACCACCATGGAAAATGAAATAATAAAACACTTAGGCAATTAACAGTTTCTTGCAAACTTGTCACATGTATTGAAGAGGAGAAATATGTATCACAATGGAGACACATGATACTTTTGCCTTAATGTTTACAACTCTCAATAGTGTCTTACTTTTTATTCGTACTTGCTATTGGATCTTCCACTACATTTTATTCTTTCTATTCTCATTTAACTAATCACAAGATTTGTGTACATCTTCATCTCCACTTTCTCACTTCTAATCTATTTTGAAAACTTTTGTAAGTATGCTTCTCCCTCTGTCTCCCCTCAAGGGCTCTGACTTAGGTTATATTTATCACAGACACTTTTGGTTAATTCATAAATCACTAACCCAGGAGATATTTAATCCATGCTATTTATTTAAGCTAGAACTTTGCTAAACACTGAGTATATAATTGTGAACAAAAGAGTTTTTGTACCATTGAGCTACAAATCTAGTATAACACAAATATGTAAACAAATAATTATAAGTATGATAAAAAGTGCTGTAATAGATATAAGTACAATCTGTTATGAGAACAAAGGGATAGGAAGGCTCAATATATCATATGCAGCAAAGAAGTTTTTTGAATTAAACTACATATACAAAGACACAATAATGAACTATTTAAAGAGCTTGTTAAATAAGAGGATGGGGAAAGGGAGACATAGATGGGTAGGCTAACATTTAATATAAAGAAGTAAGAGAGAAATTAGGATAAATTGTGCAGCATAGTACTGGTAAAGATGTGGTGGAAGATATATTTATTATTCTCAAGAGTTTGAACTTGATTTTTAGAGAAATAATCTGCTATTTAAAGGTATTAAATAAGTAAAAACATGTTCAAATTTGTACCATAGAAATATTTTTATTATAATAGGTTGAAAAGAGCACTGTGGAAAGTGAATCAAATTTTAAGAGTATCATAATAACTAAATAAAGAGTTTATGAGCTTCCACAAAAGTAAGGTGGCATTGGGAATCAAAAGAAAGGTATTTTATGAATTGGAATCAATAGAACTTGATTAGTTATATAATGGTATTCTGATTGATACTGAAGGAGGGAAATGAAGCAGTTTTATCCTAGGATTCTGGATGGGACATTAGGTGTATTGGATGTTAATGTTTTTTAATGATAAAATAAAAAACAGAAAGAACAAATGTGATGGGGAAGATGATACATTCATTTTGATACATGTAGCGGTATCTATGAAACATCCATGGGGATATTTCTATTGTTTGTTAGTGGTTTGATATATTTTTCAGAAACACATGAAAGACATCTGGGCTAAATATATACTTAGAATGTATTAGCGTGCCCTGGCATGTTTGGCTTATTGGATAGAGCATCAGCCTGCAGACTGAAGGTTCTATTCCAGTCAATAGCATGTATCTTGGTTACAGGCACATCGCCAGTAGGGGGTGTGCAGGAAGCAGCTGGTCTATGTTTCTCTCATTGATGTTTATAACTCTCTATATCTCTCCTTTCCTCTCTGTAAAAAATCTATAATATATATTTTTTAAAAAAGAAAATATTAGCGTGTAGGAGATCATTGAAGCTATAGAAGTAAGATCACACAGTGTATTTGTTCTAAACTGCATATTTCTAATTGAGGACCACTGGCTCAGAAAGGGCCTAAGAGAGTACTCTAAGGAAAAGAATGGGTAGAGGAGCTTTCAATGGTAACTGATAAGGAGTGATGGAAAAATACAAGTACCATATATTTATATAGCATGCGGTGGAATTCATACCAAATAAAACCAGCATTTAAAGATGGAGGGTTTTATCCTCTGAGTTAAACATTTCAAATAATCAAGTAGAAAGGTGGTCCTTGGATTTAGCTTGCTTTGAAAGTGTTCCAGTGACTATTACTGCATAAGAAATTCCTCCAAAACCTTCTGATTGTGTGGGTCAGAATTTAGACAAGACATAATGAGGATGGATTGTCTTTACTCAGTGATGTGAGATCTCTATTAGATAACTCAAAGTCTGGTAGTTGATGCTGGCTGAGGACTGGTAGCTTCAGTTTTCTTTTATTTTCTCTCTTCATGGGACAGTTTGGTCTCACAGCATGATGGTGATTTCTTCATAGAAATTACTCCAAAAGGAGAGAGGAGTGAATGAAACAGAAGAATTTTGTGGTCTGTTAGGGACTACAAACCTATATGATATTGTGAGTTTCTTTTCCAAAGAACATTCTGGCTGTACCCATTTCATGGCTCTGTTATGAGAATAAAAATGATTAAAAACCATGGCGTTATTAGGTAAAATAGCTTATATACATGTGACATAAGTGGTTGCTAAATAAATTAAAAATAAAAATAAAATAAAATAGGTTCAGCCTTAGATAGTTAGGCACATGAGAAATGTGCCTAGGAAGTCAAATGGTTTAGCTTATTGGTGAGATAATGGTAGATTCTGGGGTACATGGAGCAATGAAAATAAAATAGGAAGACCAATAATGAGAATGTAGTAAATAGTGAGACTAGAAAGTAATAGAATAGTATTGAGAGAGCATGGAGTTCTTGATGAGGCTAAAAAACAATAGTAGAAACAACAGTGTGAGAGTTTGAAGTTTGTTGTTTATAAAATGGTACAAACTGAGACTAAAATTTTTTAAATAAGACAGTTGAGGAGAGAAGTTCTAGGTGGGTGGATGTAGATTCTTGCAGTTAAGAGTTGGTAAAAAGTTTCAAAACTGGTCAAGAAATTGAGAGCCCAGAGGATTAGATGAACCATCTGTAATGATGTCAGCTTTGACTGGAGAGGAAGGAAGTAGGACATGTGCCAACGTTGTCAGTAAATGAGGGGAGATAACTAGGATGTTGATAGACATGTGCATTGGCTAAAAATAAAAAGTAGTATAGCTAGGTGTAACCTGTTTTCATATTATTATTTCTAGTTTCATTCAATTTTTATGTGTATGGTTTTAATGATCATCAGTATGCAAATAACTCCCAAATTTGCATCATCTTCTTGAATTTTAATTACGCATACCTAATTGCTCACTAGACCACTCTCTGGATATATCACAAATTTCAACATGCCAATAATTGAATGATTTTATACTTTTACCTTTGTAGTCTCTCTTATTCTCCATTCCAACAGATGCATTACCAACCACTCAAACATTTATGTTCAAAACTTTGATTTTTCTATTTTCTTTCTATAGCTTATATTCAACCATAGTCAAGGCCTGCAAATTTTATCTCCTACATTTTCCAGGGGTGTAAATCTTTTCTCACCTAGAAGGATAAGATGTAGGATGTTTCCTAGATGAGGCCAGTTTCATTTCTCATTGGAACTGTAGGAATCTCCTAACAATCTTTTATAATTTTGTTCCCTGAAAATACATGCTCCACATATTTGCATATATACCCAAGTTACTACCGTCATGGAGAGAGCTTTCTACATAATTCCCATTCTTCAAATATTTTCTTGGCTTCCCAATTATTACAGTTTAAAAGTATGAGTTATTCAGAGCATGAATAATGTTTTACCATGTAGCTGTTGATCCGTGCTCAATTCTACTCTCTTATCACTCATATGGCACATTTAATTGTCCAGTTACTCCAAATTGCTTTGTCTTTTGAACACCAGATAAGACTCTGTAATGTCTCTGCTTTGCTTCTGTTTTTTCCAACTCCTGAAATCTCTTCATAACCTACTTAATCTCTAACTCCACCTGACTCATATGGCAAATTCCTGTGCATCCTCTAATTAGTGCTTTGGCCCTGGTTGGGTGGCTTAGTTGTTGGAGTGTCATACTATACACCAAAATGTTGCAGGTTCAATTCCCGATTGAGCTAGTACAAGAGGTAACTGATCTTTCTCACTCTCTCTCAAAATCAATTTTTAAAAATACATATAATTCTTGCTTTGGAAGTCTTTGCTAAAATTATGGATCATCTACGTTCCCTAAGATATATAGTACTTATGAACAATAGTATGAATGCCTTTTATTTTCAATTTTCCTCACCTGAGTCCTTTGAACATAAGGCAGTATCCTTTTTATCTTTATAGTTCTTTTGCCAATATAGTTTTATGCCTTGTACATATTAGGTGTTTAAAAAATGCATACTGATAAACTAGATGAATAAATAAATGCAAAATACTTAACTAAATCAAGGATAAAGTTAACAGCAACATTGTATTTTATTAGACTGCAGTCTGTTTCTGGACAAACTAAAATTCACTAAACCAAACAGAAAATTATATAGGGTGTGTCTACTGATATAATCTACCAAGTGACTATGAGGGCAAACATAAATAAGCATTGTTTTTTGAAGATGTTAACAGGCTTATGTATTGGCTTTCTGAATTCTGAATTTTGCTTCTAGGTGGCCAAATTTCAGTAAGTTTTGGAGCATACCCAAGACAAAAAGATAAATAAATTTACCCATATGATTACCATGGTTTTTCAGTTCTGTAAATATGCAGCAGATATCAAAAGTTATAAATATTTTAAGCACTTTTCTAACCCAACTGTATCCTTAAATAAGTTGTACAGCCTGTAGGTTGATTATACATTTGAACAGATTCATAACAGACAATGCTAAATTGCATATGATAACTTCATCTTTGAGATGCTGTTATTCTTCAACTTGTAACAATAAAAAACTGAATTCGTTAAAAGATACCAAGAGCATCGTTACACTTCGATTAAAAATAAATTAAGGCAAGGCTCATAAACCCTAAGAAAAAGAGAATCAATCAATGGGAATGCCCATATACAGGCAATGAAATTGGAATTACTAATAATTTCCAATAAAAATATAAACTTTTAATAAGAACTACAACTACTATTTCAAAATTACAGTCTTTATTGAGCCCTAGACCAGATTGCATATGAATAAAGGGGCATTTTATGTATTATTAGATAGATTTCTGAAAAAAAGAGTTCAGGGACAGCTAAAAGCAGAAAGTGTTAAATATATTTGAGTTGTTTACTAATCCGGATTTTTTTTTAATCTGTCACTTCAAAGCATTTCGGAAAACAGCTCAGGGAATTCAACTGTGCTAAAGCAGTATGGTCCATTATTGAGATAAACTTAGTACATCTGTTTAGCTGGAACATTAGAGCTTGTGAATTAGGTAGTTAAATGCATGAACGAGAGACCAATTTTATGCCAGTGATATTGTCAGTTTATATCTTCCCTTATCTCCATGTCTACATGCATCTCTCTACAATAAATATACTTTTAAAAATTCTGGCCTAAGCTGATTTGGTCCAGTGGATAGAGTATCAGCCTGTGGACAGAAGGGTCCCAGGTTCGATTCCAGGTTAAGGGCACAGAGCTCCATTGCAGCTTCTATCTACAGCCCTTGTCAGGGCACATACAAGAGGCAACCAATCAATGTATCTCTCTCATATCAATGTTTCTTTCTCTCTGTCTCTGCCCTTCCTCCATATGCTCTAAAAATCAACGGAAAAATATTCTCAGGTGAGGATTAACAACAACAACAACAAAAATCTAGGGTTTAAGTTTTGAAGATCCCCTATTTTTAGTTAATGGGCAGTGACTCTTCATAATACCTAGGTCATAGAGGGCCTCTGTGACTTGTTCACACATGTGGCTGTATGTAATTTGTTTTCTGTTTACTTAAAAAAATAATAGTCTAATTCTATTAAGTATAAATATTTATACTCATGTAAAATATTTAGAGCTACCAATATTTGTGCCAGGATCACTAAGAGCAAAAAAAAAAAACAAGGAATTACTACATTAAATGATTTAATAAATATTTCTTGGGTGTACTATGTGCCGTGCCTAACCTAGATGTTTTTAATATAGCCATAAATAAGAAAAGCTTGTAGGATTTTTCAGCTCCATGGAAGTGGACCATAGCCAAGTTGGAACCAAATAAACCACTTCTGATGAGAGGAGCAGACAGAAGGAGTAAAGTAGAAATATTTCTTTGGTAACTTTCTTAAAGGTCAAATAGGTCCATAGATGCTAGTAATAAATGGAACAAAGGACCTTTAGGAATGGCAGAAGGTAACTTGATGACTGCTGCACAAGCGTTGACACAAGAGGCAACCCTCTGGCTTTGAGATCCCCAGACAATCTTTGGGAGAAAATGAAGAGCTCTTCCCACTGCCAGATGGATTGCACTGTTATAGAGAATCACAACTTTCTCATTTCCACAAAGAGAAGAGTTAGACATTCTCTACTGCATTAAGCATCAGAAAGAGATTACTGATGAGAGAGCATCTTTTGAAAACTAAAGAGAAATCCATTTTAATAGTGTAGATATCAAATATAAGAAATTTACCAATGTCCTAGATACAAAAACTAAGGACTCCAACCTTGAAAATGCAGTCACTAAAATTATCCCTTTGTAATGTTATATTCCTTCCCACTAAATTTGAATATAACAAAAATAATATTGGCTAGCTCTGTTGTTTACTGACCCTCATGAATATGTGAACAATGAGTGTAATTCCCAGTGACAGGTTAACTGGATTACAGAGACAAGTTTCTTTCTACTTTCTCTTCTTACAGATATTAGCTCAAAAAGGCTCTCAGTAATTTTTATTTAGGGTTGAACAACATCTCTGTTGTTGCTAATTATGATTGGCAGTCCTTCCTGGAGAGAAGGCCAGGCCCTCTGAGTGCTGTCACATCCACTTGAGAATTTCCCCTTGCTGATTTAAAACAGGGCAAGGTGCTCATTTTCTTTTTATCACCAGAATTCTCCACCACTGAAGAAAAAAAAAGTTGAACATTTAAGCTCTCAGTGATTCAAACTCTTATTATTATGGGTATGCGGATCCAGTAATTTGTGTGACTAAAAAACAATGCCCTGATGCTCAGATGCTAATCCATTAGCATACATTCCCAATGAAATGTAATGAGCTCCTAGGCAATTATTCCATGAACTATATGCACACAACATGCCCCTGAGTTTCACTTATTTTAATACCAGCCCTTCTTGATTTGAGCCAGAAAATCCTTTCTCATGCTGAACTGGGCTTTTGAAGAATTCAGAGTAATCAAAAAGCTGGGCTGGTGTGGCTCAATGGTTGAGCATTGACCTATAAACCAGGAGGTAATGGTTCTATTCCCCATCAGGACACATACCTGGGTTGTGGACTCAATCCCCAGTAGGGGGCAGGCAGGAGGCAGCTGATCAATGGTTCTCTCTTATCATTGATGTTTCTCTCTTTCCCTTTCCCTTACTCTCTGAAATCAATAAAAATGTATTTTTAAGTTAATCGAAGAAATTAAGATTTCTGCTTATAAAATGCTTATTAAAAACTAATATAAACATTTCTCGACTAGTCTGAACTATTTATGAGTGTACATTATAGTTTAAAAGCATTATTTTAGTATTTAACAAAACAAAGGAGTTTAACTTAGACATTAACAAAAAAGCAAAAGGGGATTTTAAGGTACCCTGAGTTTATTTTTCTTTTCCCCCAAAGTACTGTAAGAAAATATATTTTTAAAAATATAAATTTAAATGATAGGAAAAGCCAGATGACATAGGTCCTTTAAAATAGGATTGATATCACATTGCAGTATTCAGTGTTTCTACAGTACCATATCACAATACCCCTCTTAAGTAATAAGAATAGGGACAGACATCACCAAAGATAAATTTAATCTAACGGTGATTTAGGATTGATCAATATGAAAGTATAGCCCTCAACAGACTATAGGTGATAATATAGACCATCAGTTTACAATACAAATTTGGAAATTCAATTTTTGTTTGATCAGAATCCATTTTTCGTCTTCATCCATTAATCTGTAGTTAGAAGTTTAATATTATGGTTCTATTTCTAAAAGTATGGGCAACTGACTAGTTTTCCATCAGCTTGTTTTGTAAATTAAGACTCACAATTTAACCTAGCTTTAAGATGCATTCTTATAAGCCAACTAGAATGCGTATTATGCTGAATTTAGGATTCCCAGCTCTGTTATAACTGATGGGTAATAAAGTCCTGTGATACTTTTGTTCAATATTCTTAGATGTGGCACAGCCTTTTTTTTTAATTTTTCACAATTACAAGATAGAATAATTTCAATGTGTAATATAAAGTATACATTCATATATGTATATATGTATACATATATGTGTGTGTGTGTGTATATATATAGTATATTAGTGTCCATTATTTATAAACTACATTTTTATGTCAATTGTTCTTTTTTGTAACAAGATTTAACAAAAGACCAGTGCATGACCCAACTTGCACATAAAATGTAGACACATAGCATTGCTCTTTGAATTGTGGCTGTGACCAAAATTTATATTTTCTTTATATTTATAACTCTGTCCCTTAGACACTAAATTATCAGTCCATTTGGGATAGCTACCAAGATTGTCCTGTCTGTTTTCCAGCCCTTAATGTTTATATCATGTTTAAGCTTTACTTTAATACATCCTAAAAGTACTCTTCTGACTTTGCTTTCTAAAATTCTTCGTTATCTCAGAAACATTTGCTTGGACATTCAATAAGAATTACTTATCTCGTCACAAGAGTGAGTAGGACAGCATGATGTCTATCTTCATGAAGCATTCAATGTTCAGGAGAAGCAAACTAGTAACACACAGCTTCATCATAGAATGATTATCATGCTAAGGAAAGCACAAGAGATAGTTCATGTTGGGCATGGGTTTTTCAGATATGTTGAATCAAATCAAATACATACCTATTTATGACCTATTTAAAAAGGAACACAGACTAGGAACCGTTTTGATTTCTTTTTTTTTTTTTGTGGGGAGAGGAGGTTGTTTGTTTTTTACCTAATAAAAATGAATTGTCCAGTTAAGTTATTTGATCTTTGCTCTCTGAAGTATAAAGTGTCAGATTATTTTTAAATTTTCTATTAGCTATAAGATTGTGCAGTTTTATAATATAACATCTAGTTAAACAACTGTTTTTATTTAACTTTATTTTTTATTTTTATTTATTGATATGAGAGAGGAACGTCAGTTTGTTTTTCCACTTACGTGTGTACTCATTGGTTGAATCTTGTATGTTTCCTGATTAAGGATCAAACCTGCAACCTTGGTGTATTGGGATGACACTCTAGTCAACTGAACTATCTGGCCAGGGCTAAACAACTCTTTATATCCTTGTGTTTCCTTGAGAGATAGTTCAGTTTTAAATCCAGTAATCTACCCCTTAGTTGCTATGTGATACCAAGTTTCTTCTAGGTGCCTCAGTTCCTCAGATAATAATTACATAATTCATTAAATATTTAAAAAATTAAGAAGAGTTCATGAGTATAAAGCACTTAAAACTGTGTGCATGACACAAAATAGACACTCAACATTATAACTATTATTTCCTCATTGTTTTGCAGACCATAGCAAGAAATAAAATCAGTCACAATGTTTCATGTTTATACACTCATCATTATCTCACAGAAAATAAACATTATTTTAAGGGAACTTGTTATAATTAGACATAAGGAAATGTATTTAGAAAACTTATCTAGTTAAAGAAAATGCTTATAGTAAAAACCATATCCTATCTAATAAGAGAGTAATATGCAAATTGACCATCACTTCAACACACAAGATGGCTGTCCCCATGTGGTCAAAAATGGCTGCCCCTATGTGGACACATGATGGCCACCACAAGATGGCCAGCAGGGGAGGGCAGTTGGTAGGGACCAGGCCTGCAAAGGAGAGCAGTTGGGGACAATCAAGCCTGCAAGGGATGGCAGTTAGGGCTGACCAGGCCAGCAGAGGAGAGATGTTGGGGATGACTAGGCCTGCAGGGAAGGGCAGTTGTGGGGGACTCAGGCCTGTAGGTGAGAGCAGTTGGGGGAACCAGACCTGAAAGGGAGGGCAGTTAGGGGCAAATAGTCTGTCAGGGAAACAGTTAGACATCAATCAGGCTGGTAGGGGAGTGGTTGGGGGTGATAAGGCTGACAGGCAAAAGCAGTTAGGGGAAATCAGGAAGGCAGACAGATGAGCAGTTGAGAGCCAGCAGTCCTGGATTGTGAGAGGACAGTTGGACATCCCTCAAGGGGTCTGAGATTAGAGAGGGTGCAGGCTGAGCTGAGAGACACCTCTACCCATGCACCAGGCCTCTAGTCCATAATAACTTTGTTATTCAACTAGATGTGAAAAACTATAGGAACATTTTTTCCTTATGTAAACACATCATTATTATACAGGATTTGTGATAAGCTGTATATAGCACCACATGGCCAAAGATGCAACAAATTATTGAACCCAAATTGAGTTAATTGTAAGTTTTGCCCAATGATGTTTTTAACTTATATCTTAAGTCCTTTGGGGATCTGTTTTTCTTGTTTGAAAAAATGTCTATTCAGATTCTCTACCCAACTTTTAATTAATTTTTTGTGGATTTTTTTTGTTGTTGTTATTGAGTTGTATGAGTTTTTTATACATTTTGAATATTAACCCCTTATCAGATACACGATTTGCAAATATTTTCTCCCAGTTGGTTGCCCTTTTATTTTGTTGATGGTTTTCTTTGCTTTGTAGAGGCTTTTTTATTTTTTTTTATTGGTTTGTTTTTTGTGGGTTTTTTGTTTATATCAATGTTATTTTGTATTAATTTCAGGTGAACAGCATAATGGTTAGACAATCATATACTTTATAAAGTGATCTTTCTGATATATCAAGTACCCATCTGACACCATACAAGTTATTACAATACTGGAGGCCCTGGTGGGGTCCCTCAGCCTAGTCTGCACCCTCTCGCAACCTGGGACCCCTCAGTGGAGGTTGGACTGCTGGTTTCAGGCCAGTCTGTGGGGATCTGCGGAGGCCAGGTCTGTGGGGATCAGCTGAAACTGGCAGTCCGACATCCCCCAAGGGATGTAGTAGTGCGTAAAGCAGCACACAGCCAGGGAGGAGCCTGAGCCCGAGCCTGGGCTGGGCACTGTGCTGCTTTCTCTCATCCTGGTCTCTGCTGCCGCCACCATCACTCAGTAACATGTCTGTGGAGTGGGAAAAGGTTCATGCCACCACAACTGTGCTTGCCAGTTGGGAGCCCAGCGTCTGGCACCTATCGCTGTGGGAGTGCACTGACCACGAGTGAGCAGCTCCTACTTTAAGCATCTGCCCCTTGGTGGTTAGTGTGCATCATAGCAACTGGTCAACCAATTGACCAGTCATTCATTGCTTAGGCTTTTATATAGAGAGATTATTGACTATGTGTCCTATGCTGTACTTTACATCTCCATTACTATTTTGTAACTACCAATCTTTACTTCTTAATCCTTTCACCTTTTTCACCCAGCCCTCCAAATACCCTCTGCCTAGGCAATCATCAGCCTGCTCTCTGTGCAGAAGTTTTTTTAGTTTGATGTAGACCCACTTGTTTATTTTTGCTTTTGTTGCCTTTGCTTTAGGTGTCAAATCCAAAAAAAAAATAATCTCCAAGACTTATGTCAAGGTGCTTATTGCCTGTTTTCTTTTAGGAGTTTTATATTATATTCGAGCTGTTAATCCATTTATGTTAATTTTTGTGTATGGTACAAGATAGTGTTTCAGTTTTGTTCTTTTGAAATTTAATAACTATTTGATAGTTGAATATATAAATAAAACTAAAAGTAATCTGTTCTATTATATAAATATAACATGTTAAATACTATGCTAACGTTTTTATTTCATTGATAAAATGCCTTTAAACTTAAGGGAATTGCTAAACTATAGTTTCATTGTTGATACATATGTAATACTTAAGTTGTAAATCCTTTGAAATATAATATATAGGAAAGTTATAAATAATATAGTTTAGTGTATGATCCCATTATTTTTTACTAGAGGCCCGGTGCACAAAATTCAGCCCAGCTTGCACTCTCTCCAATTGGGACCCCTCGGGGGCTGTCTGACTGATCTTGCCCCCAACTTCCCTCTCCTGCTGGCATGATGGCCACCAGCTGCCCTTCATTACAGGCTTGGTCCCCACCAACTGCCTTCCCCTGTCAGCCTGGTTGCTCCCAACTGCACTCCCCTGCCAGCCTGATCACCTCCAATTTCCCTCCTCTTCTGGCCATTTTGGTTCTGATTGGTCAGTTTCTATGCCAGTCAGCATCAAAAGGCCTATCTCCTAGGCAATTATTGGCTCCTTACAATTCACCCAGATTTGGTTCTGATTGGTTGGTTTCTGTGCCAGTCAGCATCTCTGGGCCTATCTCCAGGTCTGATCATAGAGATGGGGTGATCAGCAGCTGCCCCAGGCTGCTGGCGAGTGGCTGAACTATTAACCTATTGGAGAAAGATAGAGGCTTGGCTGCCTGTAAGGAAAACAGAAGCAAAATCTGATCACCTTGCCTCTCTCTCCTGGCCTCACCAGCAGCCACTGCCACTGCTGATCAGCCCCACCTCTCTCTCTCTCCAAGAAGTCTGCAGTTCAGCTCATTCACCTGCTGCACATGCAGCCTGGTGAACAGTCAAGCCTCCTGGTCATTGTGGATGTGACGCATCCTGGGTTTTTATATATCAAGATTATTGCAACACTGGAATGTATAACATCGATATAAGGGTAATTTTAAAATGAAAATAATATCTCAATAATCAGCAAAATTTGTGACTTTGACCTGAAAAAATCAAAGCACTTGATAGAAATCTCAGTTAAATTTGAAGAATATGCCAGTCCATTATTTAAAAGGTTAATTTTAAGTTAAAACCATCATCATGTGGTTGGTGTGGATAAATTGCCTGGGTGTCACCAGTGCACTAAAAGGTTGCCCATTTGATTTCTGGTCAAGGCACATGCCCAGGTTGCAGGCTTGATCCCCAGTAAAGCACAAGCAGGAGGCAGCTGATCCTTGTTTTGCTCTTAAATTGATGTTTCTCTCTCTACCTCTCCCTCTCTTTCTAAAATCAGTTTTTAAAAATCTTTTAAAAGTTAAAATCATCTTTGGTATTATTTGATCAAATTTGATAATTTTTAAATTGTATTACATTTTTAAAATTCTTGAAAATGAATAAAAGACATTTGGATATTTTTCCAAAAATTATTTTAATACACTTTTGCTGAGAAAAGTGACCAAGTTCCTAAATCAGCAGTCATCTGTTGCCTGAAATAGAAAATTTTGAAATGTCTATATTTTAAACAAAGGTTGTCCTAAATTTTGTCTCTTAATGATGTTATCTGCAAAGTCATGAAGAATTGCTGATGGCATTCTATTCTAACTTAGATCCTTTTTAATATAATGGTCTCTTCTTTCTAAATATGAAAGTAATTTCGCTGTATCAGCAGAGAAGATCTACAAGCACCATATTTCTGTACTATTTTTATGCTCTTCAAAGAGTTAAGTTACTTAGTCTTCAGTCCTTTGCCTTACATCACCACCCAAGGAGTGTTATAATCCTCTAGAAATGCATTGCCTGGAGTGTGTCACTGCTTAAAAATCACTCCATCTTATTTGTCTTTCTCTTGATATACATCTAGCAGCAGGAAGCATTATCTTGTGACAATGTTAAGTTCTATTGACATTTTCTCTTAATTAACTATTCCACTGGCTACAAACTTTACATTGGGAATAAATTTCCTTTATTTAATTCTCTCCTGAACAAAGGAGTTTAGACTTATTATAATTCATTGTCATAACAGTTATTGAAATAAGTGAAATGTCATTGTTACTTTACCAGAAAGCCAGTTTATTCTGCTGAGAATACAACAAACAGAATTTTCTTTAGAATTAAATTACATTATTTTTTCATTAGACAAATGCCTAATTAGACAAATTCATTTGTTTTTATTAGATGTCTTAAGGAATATACAAGAGCTCTATTGTATGTGCTCAATTCCTCTATGATATATACCCTTTCAGCCAACTGAGTGTGTTTTATGTACACTTTTATAAATGGAGAGTAGCATTTCTTTTCAGATTAAACGTGTTTTATATACCTTAAAACTATTTTGTGTCCAAATTAAAATCATTTATTTATTCAACATTTATCGGATGCTTATAATGTGAAAGGCACCCTTCAAACTTCTGGGGATACCTGTATGAGAAAAGCAAATATAAAGCCACCGCGAGCTTATATGTAAGTGAGTGAAGAAAGACAGGGAACAAAATATGAGCATGATAAATAAATAAATTACATTTTATATCAGAACTCAAGTACCATAGAAAAGGTAGCTCAGAGTGAGAGGAGTTTCAAGTATATGTAGAGGAGTTATAGTTTGCAATGGAATCATTGAAGTAAGCTGCTTTGAGAATTTGATGTTGGAACAAAAACCTGGAGGATAGAAAAGAATATGCTGTATATATATCTGGGTGAATGGTGGTCATGTATAAGAAACCGCATAGGCAAAGGCCTTCTCCTAGAGGTCAGAGTAGCTTACTGGCAGGTGAGTTTAGGAGGCCCATGGATTCAGATGAGATTGGCATTATAGACTTTAGCATTTATTTTGAAATAATGAAGAATCACTGGAGTAATTTTAGCAGAAGAGTAGCAGGACAGAAATTTAGACAAATATAAATTGTTATGGAGGGCATTCACTGACAATTTATTCTATGTCTGTTCTGTTTTTAAATTCTCCAGCATGACTAAAAATTTAATAAATAAAGCTGAGAGTGATATATACCTTTTGATTTACTGTTGATATGTTGTCTGCAGTGGATAACCATATTTGCTTGATCTGTTGAGTAGAAAGGAATGTGGCTGGCTCTTTTAGAGTTAAGGTTTTTTAAAGGTTTCATGGATGTATATATTTTTGAAAGCAATATTTATCTACCTGGATAGATAAACATTCACACACCTATAAGATAAATATATAATGATTATATATTCATTTTGAAAATGATTATTTATATATACATATATATTCCAAGTAATTCTCCAATATTATCCCTTTATTCAAAAAGTTCTTAAAATCTTCTAACATTTATAATAGCACTGGACTCTTTGCTTCTCTCACAGAAAAAAAAATCAATAATATTTACTCCCAGTTTTTCTTATCAAGGTCAGCTCTTTGATTAAAAAATTTCTTGGTTTTAAATCCTCAGTCATTTGGTCACAAAAGGCCATCTAGAGTATAAGATTAAATAAACACTAGCTTTAGCCACAGTAGGATCTGTAAACTCGGCATTTTCCCCGAAAATACCTTCCTTTGAAAATGATGTACAGTTTATCCTCTGGGGCTATACCTAATCTCTAAGCCAGAGGAAAAACAAGGTTGAATCTTCTGTTGACACCAGGAAATAGTGCATCTGGTCCCTCTACAGTGGTTGCAAATAGCTGCATAGATTAGTGATACTTTTGGAAAACTAAATATTTTAAAGTGAATCTTTAATATATGTATATATTATTGATTTTTTTTTTTACAGAGTTGAAGGGAAAGGGACAGAGAGTTAGAAACATTGTTGAGAGAGAGACATTGATCAGCTGCCTCCTGCATGCCCCCTACTGGGGATGTGCCCACAACCAAGGTACATGCCCTTGACCGGAATGGAACCTGGGACCTTTCAGTCCATAGGCTGATGCTCTATCCACTGAGCCAAACCGGTTTCAGCTTAAAGTGAATCTTTAATAGTCAGCCTTCCAAATACAGGAAATGGTTTAGGTTAAAGAGTAAAAATTAAAATGTTCACCCTGATGTTCATTGATTTTTCATTTTATCTTCTGAGCTAATATTGATCCACTTGACATTCTACAAATGCTGACTTGAATGAGGAAAAGTGAGTTGAAAATTATATTTGATGACCTGAATAATTTATTAAAAGTATAAGCATTAACAATCACTTTAGTACCAGAAACACATTTTTAATAACGATGTAAGATAATGGACCTTAAGCAGCATCTAAGATGGGTACTTTAAGCTGGAATGAGTGACTTTTGTACTGTTAAATTACATAGAATACATATCTAACTGATGAACCAAAAAAGAATATTTTGGCTGCGATAAAGTCATGTTTGGCACTAAAAAGCAATTGAAGATGCATTTACACCCAGGAAAGCTTAGGAGATGAACAGTAATTGCTAGGGTCAAACTTGTAAGCTCGCCATACTTAACTTGTTTCAATCAGAGACTTGACTGCAGTGCAATTTAAATCTTAAATCTGAGACAATCATTGAATTCAGCTATCTTATAACTGAGAAAATTGTAAATAATAGCATAAGCTCATATCCAAAGTACAGATAATGCCATATACCAAGAAAATATCATTATGAAGTATTAATGAGGTTATATATCTATATGATAAAAGCCTAAGCAACCATTACAGCAGAATAACCAGAACGACCAGTTGCTATGATTTGCACTGCCCACCAGAGTGCAGATGCTCAGTGCAGGAGCCGACCTCTGGTAGTCAATGCATTCTCACAGAAGAAGCGCTGCTAAACCAGAAGCTGAGCTCACAGTGGTGGCAGGACCCTCTCCCACCTCCACAGCAGCACTTAGTAGTGAGCCGAACAGTAAGGACCAGCAAGCAGGTGAGCGGTAAGGAGTGAGGGGTCCTGGACTGCGAGAGGGCACAGGTTGGGCTGAGGCCTATGACCCCCTGCCCCAGTGATGAATTCATGCACTGGGCCTCTAGTATACATATAAAACAAGTTTATATATATCCTTTTGAAGAATGCCTCCTCCGGTATGTAATTATAATAGCTTAATATATTTTTTAATACTAATTGATAAAGTTGAAAACAAATATTGTATAATACAGAGGTGGCAGAAAATAACCAAAAGTAAATGATTTTCAAAAAAACAAAAATATATTAGCAACATTTTATGTTGTTGTTGGTTGTTTTTGCCTGAAAATAATAGCTAAATGTCCTACAACATAAGCATTTTCACTTAAAATTACAGATTTTTATAATTTTCTTCTCCTTTATGACATTGTAAAATGCAGCTTAATTTAAAAATAATGAAACAAACCAGTAAACACAATGTTTATTAGTTGTGCGTTTTCTGTGTCTAATTTATTTCATAAGTCTTTTGGCAATATAAATAAAAAATATTTGAAATCATAGAATTCAAAAGAAGTGAAAAATGAGAAAAACCAAGTAAAATAAAGATATGAGTCCCCCTTTAAAAATGTTTTTAATTTTTAAGTTGCAACATCTGTCACAGTGCAACATCTGTCACAGTGCAACATACAGACCTTGTATCATGGAATTGTTCACTTGAAACCTATATGGTCCTATTAATCAATGTCATCCCAATAAATTTAATAAAATAAGAAATAAAATGAAACAAATTTCTTAGGAAAAAACTTCCAATATTATTTTTCCTCCTTTATTTTGCTTTGGTGTAAATGATATTTTGATCATCTCTCTGAAGGGCATAGAGGTGGTGCTGCTGCTTATAGATAAGTTATGAGAAAAATAATGCCACCACCTTCAGCTTTTAAACTGTCTCTTCATAAGAAAGACTTTTCCAAAGTTCATTTTTTTCCATTTTTAATTCATTATTGACTAAATTATTTAAAACAAAGTGATGGTAGGAATCCTATAGCAGGTCTGAGAGATTTGAAGACTCCAATGAAGCTTACAGGAATCCTCCCAGACAGATCTTTAAGAGCTTTGATCTGCTACTTTTGATCTTCAGTTTGGCACGTTAGTGCTTATCAAGATGCTATAGCTGGAAAACTTCCCCTTAAAACAGAAAAATGTGAAAAATTAAGCTTGAAACAGTTCTTTGGATTGTATTTTTTTTCAAGTTTAAGAAATACTTTACATTCATCAGTTTATACATTATCATTTAGTCTCCCAAATTTAATATTTTATTCATGCTGATAGGGTTTTATCAGCTAATGATCTGGTAGAATATAACTCTCTCTTTCTGAGAAGCAGCAAAATGTCACTGTGCCCTTCAGGGAGAGGAAAGCATTGTGTTAGATTAGACTTTATAGTTATAAATTTTAAAACAGCATTTTATCCAAATAGCGAAATGATCTGTGCTCTTTAAAGACTGATAGACTGTTAAAGGAGACTGGCTGAAGTGGTGCTAGCCTGAAGAACATAAACCACCACCATAACAACAAAAATAAAAGAAAGAATAAGAAACAGAGGCTGAAATAGAAATAAATGTAACAGTACTGAGCACCTGAGTGGTAATTTTCTGTGTCATTATACAGAAAACATATTAATATATAAATATAGAATAATGGTTTTATACTCATATAATTTTTAAATTAAGTGAACAATATATCTGAACATTAACTTATTCCTTTAGGCATTCTTTTGTAGCTTTATTTACCATCTACTTAAAAATCTGTATTATATATGTGGCTTTTTATAATGTAAACTAGAGGCCCAGTGCATGAAATTTTATGCACTAGAGTGGGGATCCCTCAGCCCGGCCTGCCCCCTTTCCCAGTCTGGCAATCAGGGAAAGGCAATTCTCCATCACACCTCTGCTGCTGCCACTTCCATTAGTGCAAGCCTCAGCCAGCCCTAGTTACCTGAGCTTCAGGGGGCCCTGAGCAGCTGGACAGCTGAGCAACCACCATCCAAGGCTTGCCCTTATCTCTGGCTGGCCCTGAGTGGCTGGGTAGCCACCATCTGAGGCTTGCCTGTGCCTTGGGCCGGCCCTGGGGGTTGGGGAGCTGAGGGGACTGGCACCACCATCTTTGAGGACAAGGCAGTCAATTAGCATATTTCCTCCTTATTGGCTATGGGCACCACCATCTTTGCAATGGTGTGAGGGTCAATTAGCATATTCTGTCTTTATTAGGATATATAAAATACACACACACACGCACACACACACACACACACACACACACACATATATATATATAAAATTTGTTCTAATTACCTATTATTACATGTTTATAAAATTGTAAAAAATAATTCTAGTGGTTCAATATTTGTGCCCATCTTTGGTTGTATTTTTAAGAATTCATCCTAGATGTTCAGCTTCTGAGTTAAATAATATCTGTATATGGCCGAAACCAGTTTTGCTCAGTGGATAGAGTGTCGGCTTGCAGACTGAAAGGTCCCAGGTTCGATTCAGGTCAAGGGCATGTACCTTGTTTGCAGGCACATCCCCAGTAGGGAGTATGCAGGAGGCAGCTGATCAATGTTTCTCTCTCATCGTTGTTTCTAACTCTCTATTCATCTCTCTTCCTCTCTGTAAAAAGTCAGTAAAATATATTAAAAAAATAATATCTGTATATGTACATTTTTAAGACTTTATATATATATACTTCCAGCCAAACATTGCACTATACTACATAGTCACACTTTTTTTTTATTGTTGACACTTACAGATGTCCCCAATTTTCTCTACCTTTGCCCCACTCCACCCAGCCCCATCCCAGGTCTTTGCCACATTATTGTCTGTGCCCATGGAAGGTTATGCATATAAGATTTTTGTTAGCCTCTTCCAGTCTCCTCCACCCTTCTTCCCTCTGAGAACTGTCAGTTTTTCCATTTATCCATGCCTCTGGTCCTATTTTGTTCATTAGATTTCACATATAAATGAGATCATGTGATATTTGTCTTTCTCTGACTAGCTTATTTTGCTTAGCAAAATAGTCTCCAGGCCATCCATGTTGTCAAAGGGTAAGAGTTCCTTATTTTTTATAGCTACACAGGATCTCATTGTGTAGATGTATCACAGCTTTTTTATTTTTTCACTCCCCTATTGATGGGCACTTGGGCTGTTTCCAGACCTTGGCTATTATAAATAATGCTGCTATGAACATAGGGGTGCATATATTCTTTCTGATTAATTTTTCAGGATTCTTAGGATATATTTTCAGAAGTGGCATTGCTGGGTCCATTTTTAAAATTTTGAGGAAACTCTAAATTGTTCTCCACAGTGGCTGCACTAGTCTGCATTCCCACCAGCAATGTACTAGGGTTCCCACATCCTCACCAGCACTTGTTTGTTGAATTACTGATGGTAGCCATTCTGGCAGGTATGAGGTGATACCTCATTGTCGTTTTAGTTTGCTCTCTGATAATTAATAACATTGATCATCTTTTTATGTCTTTTGGTCATCTGCATGGCCTCTTTGAAGAAGTGTGTATTCAAGTCCTGTGCCCATTTTTCAACTGGATTGTTTATCTTCTAATAATAAAAGTATTTGTCTTTTAATAATAAAATGTGTTACCAGGAAGACACATTTCAATATAATTAAAAAAATTTATTTATGAAAATGATAGTAAGAATAAATGTAAATTAAGCTTTACATTATTTCACTAGATTAATTAGAAGATACTTAAACATATTCAGACAGTGAAATTGCTTGGACAAGCATGAAAACACTAGAAGACTTAAAATACTATCTTATTTGGACAGAAAAGTTTAGAATCTGTCATTGCCAACTTACATGTTAATAGTACAGACAAAGAGTGAACTGTAAGTTAGCTCAACCACGTAAATGTTTATTACTGGTGTTTATAAAGGTATAAAATTATACCATGTAAAGCAGTGGGGCTACTACAATAGTTAAAATATAGCAACAAAACCTTTACATACTGAACTATAAAGAAAGACTATGTTATTCAAAATGGTAATTGGGCGAAGAAATATCCAAATCTCCATAGACAGAAAACCAAAGAAAAAAGTAGCTGATCAAAAATTAAATAAGGTTATGTGATAACTACAACTGTTTTATTTCATTTGAAAAAAATATATAAAACATCAAACAACCTTCAAGCTATTATTTCGAGAGCCACCAAAGATTATTAGTCAGAGTAACATTCTAAAAAATGTTCTATTAAACCACCAAGATGTCTATTCTCCAATGATTAGTTTGGATTTCATTATTTGTCTATAAGTGTCAAATATTTTATAAAGAATCTGTCTGCTTAAAAGTTCATTTTATAGTAGAGTTAGAATAAATTTGTACTATGAGCACCATGATAAAAGGGAGAGGGGAGGAGGAAAATTATAGAAAGTTCCATAAGGAACTAAGTCAAATGACAATAATTAATAACAATTCTCCTGATAATATTTCACATAAAAACTGCTGACATGTCTGTTTGTTTGCTTATTGTTTGTTTGTTTGTTTAATAACAACCTGAATTGTCAAACAACTGAAGGGGCCTCTTGTGTATTGCCATATATGCATAGAATAAATTTCTAAGTTTGTGAATCTTGGGAGAAGGAAAAAATACATATTTTTTTCTGTTTTCAATAAACCTATGTTTATTCATTCACTAAGGTGAATGAATGTCTTCAAGAAAAAGGGAAACAGAAAAGAAACACACCATTTTGTTTGCATATAAAACATTGAAGGTTTCATTCACGTATATATAACCCATTGTGTCTTAGTTTAGTTACAAACTTATTTGTCAAAATAATTTAAAAACAAAATGTATAGCTGTTTACAATTATAAGAGTTGGGGCTTACAATCTTTTAATGATTAATTAAGACTTTTTTATGTCACCATTAAAATAAAGGAATACACTTGTTGAGATATCCCAAGTGTAGACTCACAGTCCACCTCTCAGAACAAGTCTGAGGAAAGAGATCTGCAGGTATTTATTTTCCCCATTATTTATTCATCATCAGAATCACTTGTTTTTTGCAATATCACTTTCCTTCTATTTTCTTGATGTGTCAAATCTTCTATTAGTTATAATAGATTATCTATTAATTACATTGGCCATATTTTAAGTTGATTGTTCCTAATTTCATCTAAGAAAGTATCTTGGTCTTAATCAATTATTTCTAAAACAAAATAATGGAGATTTTTATTGAATCTTTTGGAAAGCTAAGTTATTATTCTTTTTTATTTTGTTTGCTTGAATCTGTCTTAAATTCTTGGCCTGTCAGTCCACAATAAACCTAGTCGTTTTTATCACTGAGGACAACAGAGGGAAAAGGTGAAGAAGAAAAAAATAAATCAAAACACGATATAAGAAATGGCTTGGAGGAGACACAGCAAGGCTTCCTAGATTCTTTGATATGTGTCACTCTCTCCACAGTCTTCTCCCTTGCCTATTTGCTCCTGTGAGCGTAGCCCTTCTATCCCTAATCTTCTGTGACCTGGACCTTGGCTGAGGAAACAAAACCTTGCTTTGTTAATTATTTCATAAGGCTGTTGGGAAGACTAGTAAGAAAATGCTTACAAAACATTTAACACAGTGCCTGGTGGATTGGTAAATACTCAACTAATAGAGGTTTTTATTATTTTATTTTCTGATATTTGCTTTATAATCTCTTATTTCCTGATTTTGGCTTGAGTTTAATAGGACTTCTGTTTTGCAACTTCACCCTAATCTCTTTCTTCCCAGACCCTACTTATTACTTTGTTACATCCATGAGTTTAACTTACCACTTCAGCCTAGCAGTATAAACCTTTTTCCTGATTTTTCCATTGCTCGACAATTCAACTCAAGTCCCAAGTCACACAGTGACTAAAGAGACTCCAAATTGAAAATGCCTTTACAATTTCCTGGGAGAACCTAGAAACCACACTGAAATAGCACATTAAAATAGAAGGAGGAGGGGAGGGGATATTATTAAAGTAAAACCATTCAGGTTCATGTGGAATCCTAAAATGCATTCAGCATAACATGTTTATCTTTACACACACACAGAGAAGCCCATGGTATGTGGTTCATACACATTTGCCTACCCAATCAGCATTGTGGTGGAAGTCGCTATCTACACTAATAAAAAACATGCAAATTGACCACACCTCTGCTATGCCCACAAGCCATACCCACAAGCCACTCAGGAGCAAGTATGCAAATTAACCCAACCAAGACAGCCACAGAGCGAGCAGGATGCTTGGGTTTCCCCAGTAATAGAGGAAGCCAAGCTTTGGGGGCTGCCATGGCCTCTACTCAAGGCTACAAAGTTTCAATTATAGAAGATAAATAAATCCCAGATACCAAGGTCTGCACTTGGGTCACCGGGGAGAGGACATGGCCAGTCTGCAAACCACCACAGGCCCCTCACACAGGCTGCCTCATGCCCCAAGGGAACCCCCACCCTGATCTGGGACATCCTTCAGGGCTAGCCAGCCACACCCATGCATCAGGCCTCTATCCTATCTATAAAAGAGGAATATGCAAATTGACGTCACTCTAGTACACAAGATGGCTGCCCCCATGTGGTCAAAGATGACTGTTTCCATGTGGACTGGAGATGGCCAGCAGGGGAGGGAAGTTAGGAGGAACCAGGCCAGAAGGGGAGGGCACTTATGGACAATCAGGCTAGCAGGGGAGGGCAGTTGGCTGGGACTAGGCCTGCAAGTTAGAGCAGTTAGAGGTTATCAAGCCTGCAGGGAAGACCAGTTAGGGGTGACCAGGCTGGCATAGAAGGGAAGTTGGGGGCAACTGGGCTGCAGGGAAGGGCAGTTTGAGGGGATCCAGGCCTCTGAGGGACAGTTGTTGGGGGGACCAGGCCTGCAGAAGAGGGCAGTTGAATGGGGAACAGGCCTTCAGGGGAACACAGTTAGGGGTGACCAGGCCTCCAAAGGAGGGCAGTTAAGGGCAATCAGGCTGGCAGAGGAGCAGGTAGGCATCAATCAGGCTGACAGGGGAGTGGTCAGGCTGGCAGGCAGAAGCAGTTAGGGGCAATCAGGAAGGCAGGCAGGTGAGCAGTTAGGAGCCAGCAGTCCTGGATTGTGAGAGGGGTCCCATATTCGAGAGGGTGTAGGCTGCGCTGAGGGACACACCCCCATGCATGAATTTTGTGCACCTGACCTCTAGTTTATTATATAAATTATTTTATGTTCTCTAATTACATATCTGTGAGTATTATTTACTAAAATCTTTCTGAATAGAGCACATATCCTAATTAAAATATTTCTATTTTATCCAAATAAATTTCCTGTAACACCAACATGCAAAAATCTCATTTCTTTAGCCATTTTTCAACTGATTATTCTAAAAAAAAAAAACAAAAAACTGAAAAGATTCCAGCAAGGAATCCATTCCTCTCTTCTCTTTAAGATGTTTTCCTAAAAACTACACCATAAGAGCTTTGAAAAACAGGAAAAAGAGGAAGCTCAAAATTCACAAGATTGAAATTGTTTTTGAAAATCTAAATTCATAGTGTTAAATGATCCTCTTCTTCTCTATCAAATTGTAAATCTTAATATGTGCTTGATAAATGAGTTATGATTTGAAACCAATCTCTAGTTGTGATCAGAAAGGAGAGTGCCTCGCTTCCTCTGGCTGCTGTTGATGGTGGAATTCTTGCAACATCCTAAGATAAGGAATATTCTGAGACTCGCATATAGTAATAGGCATTTTTTTAATGTAATAATTCTCATTTTTCTTGCTCTAGTCATAGAAGTGTAACTGGGATTTTGTTAGAGCTAAAATTAGAGCCCATTTCCAGAGTTTTCTTTGCAAGTTGAAGCTAGGTACAGTCCCTTGGGTGTGGGATCCGCATGGCCATGTGCCACACAGTGAATGCATGAGAACCAAAAGAGCACACCCCAAGCCACCGGAGTTTCAAGAGCCCAAGAGAGTGAATTCCTTTATTTAGAGGATTATGTATCTGCAAATTTCTGCATACTTGCAGTGGCCACACCCATTCTGGCCAATAACCTCTGTCCTCAGGTGTGACTGACAGTAAGCACCTTCCCTAGTCCTCTTAACTTCACTGGGCATGCATCTATCTGCCCTTTGTTGGATCCCTGGGGAGTGTGAAACTGCAAGTTCCTGATAAGTTGCCCACATGGCATGCCCATAATGTTTGATTTTTCCCTTTGCTCCTTTTTTGTTATAACAGTATCATAGTTATGGTGAGCAAGTTACTGTATTTAAAGCATTTTGTCCCTTTAAAAACTTATTTTAGCCCTCACTGGTGTGGTTCCATTGGTTGAAACATCATCCCACATACAGAAAGGTTGTGAGTTCAATTCCTGGACAGGGCACATATCCAGTTTTTGGGTTCAATCTGGTCAGGACATGTGCCTGAGGCAACTGAGCAATGTTTCTCTCTCCCTCTCCGGTTCTCTCTCTCTTAAAAAAAATAAAAATCAATGAAACCATGTCCTTAAGGGAGGATTTAAAAAACATATTTTTTTTATTTTAGACTAACTCCTAGCTCTATTATCATGATTACAGTTGATTGAATGTGTATTGGTATTCTCTGACCTTTTAGAAATCAAGACACACTTATGTATAAGGCCTAGTTTAAGAACCAGTCTCATATTCAAGAGGTCATTAAACTTCACTTTGTGATCCATTTCACTTTTGATTCTTGTTGACAATTGTTTACCCTTTGAACTTTCATGCTCCTGGGATTGATAAAATCGGTGCAATTTTCCTTAGAACAACTGATGGATTGATCCTGTGAAATATGGGGTTGATAATGGCACTAGAATTTATATAGTAGTTTTAAATAGTGGCTTAGGCTTTGCTATAATTATTTTAAGACATTAAAAGCTAATACATCACCTCAGAGTGGCAGGTCTGACTCAACTGCTGTCATGCTTCATGCTGTTTGATAAACGAGTAATCATCCAGCCATTTCCTTTTGGAGCCCCTTTCCCAGCCTCATTTCATTGCCAGGTCTACGGTGACATCAGTAGGTAACAAGAAAAATGGCACACACACACACACAAAAAAAGAATAATTTTGAAGCCTTCAGAAAATGGTATTTGGATATATTTATAAGAATCACAATATATTTTCCTTGTCCAATGTATACAATTGATGTTTTTGTTGTTGTTTCTGATTAACAGAAAGGCAATTGGTATATTAAAAATAGAAACAAACACCTAAAGTATTAATCAAATAATTTATTAATATCAGATATGAGAAAAACAAAAGGATGACATGCAAATTTACTTTTAAAATTGCAGGACATCCTTCAACCAAACTACCTGAAAATTCTCTGAAGATTTTGAGGACTGTATTTGTATATCTTTTTCTTTTTTAAATTAAATTACTAAAATCTCAAATATTTTAGAGTTGTCATATCAGATAGAAAAACATTCTGTATACTACACACTTAAATCTTTTACCAAAATATTGAATGTATACTCTTGAGTTTTACAAAACAATATATCTACTAGCATATAAATGCAAACTCTTATTTTTACCAGTGAAATTTATGAAAATTTTTTATAAATATAAAAAGTATTTTATAAATATTGCTTTATTGCCAATAAAGATGCCAGGAAATTCAAAGAAGATATGTGGCACACTAACCCATTGTGCATTGTGTCAAAGCTGCTCTCATAACCATCCCATATAATAAAGAGGTAAAATGCAAATTGACATCACACCCTCACACAAGATGGCTGCCCCCTTGTGGTCACAAGATGGCCACCACAAGATGGCCAGCAGGGAAGGCAGTTGTGGGTGATCAGGCTAGGAGGGGAGGGCAGTTGTGGGGGACCAGTCCTAAAGGAAAGGCAGTTAGGGGCAACCAGGCCTACAGGGAGGAAGGGAAGTTGGGGGCAACCAAGCCTGCAGGGGAAGGCAGTTATGGGTGACCAGCTGTCAGGGGAGAGCAGTTAGGGGTGACTGGGCCAGCAGGGGAGGGCAGTTGGGAATGTCCAGCTGGCAGAGGTAGACAGTTGGGGGCAATCGGGCTGACAGGGGAGGGCAGTTGAGGGTAATTGGGATGGCATGGGAGCAGTTAGGCATTGATCAGCCTGACAGGGTAGTGGTTAGAGGGTGATCAAGCTTGCAGGCAGAAGCAGTTAGTGGCAATCAGGTGGGCAGACAGGCGAGTAGTTGGGAGCCAGTAGTCCCAGATTGTGAGAGGGATGTCCAACTGCCAGTTTAGGGATTGGGCCTAAATTGGCAGTCAGAAATCCCCTGAGGGGTCCCAGATTGGAGAGGGTACAAGCTGGGCTGAGGGACACCCCTTCCCAGTGTACAAATTTCATGCACTGGACCTCTAGTTACTATATAATAAAGAGCTAATATGCTAATTAGCTAGAATAGCAGAATGAACATCTGGACAACCATCCAGACAACCTTCTGGATGAATCTGGGGCTGTGAGGGCCGAGCTCCTTTCACAAATTTTGTGCATTGGGCCTCTGGTCCTATATAATAAAAGACTAATATGCAAATCGACTGAACAGCAAAATGACTGGTTGCTATGATGCACATTGACCACCAGGGGTCAGACACTCAATGCAGGAATTGCCCCTTGGTGATGATCAGTGTGCTCCCACAGAGGAAGGACTGCTCAGCCAAAAGCCGAGCTGAGGACCCCACCCCCAGTGCCCGAAATTTGTGTACCAGGCCTCTAGTTAATTGCCATAAAATGCTAATCATGAATTAGTGGAAATCTCAGCAAAGAGCTATAAACACTAAAGTGGCCAATTTCAAACATTTAGAAGCTTAATTTAAAAAAAAAATACTTTTAAAAAGTGGAGAAGAGCTTTTAATTTCAATGTCATTTTACAATCTCTAAAAGAGTACATTTACCAATGCAAGATGAGTTAACTAGTTTCATTAAAAAGAACTTTGCTAATTAGTGTTCTAAAAGATTTATTTGTCTGCTCCAATAGAGTTCAGGTTTTTCAAGTTACTTTTAATAGAAGTAATACAATTTATTCATATTATGACCATGTTTCTAGTAGAATTGAATACAAAGCAGTCATCCCAGGAATTAAAAATAGTCTTGATCAAATAAGACCCAGAGAAAAGATTTGCAGCAAGGGTGTCATGATACCAGCACTGCCACTATCCTTGTAGACATAAAAATAAACCAGTTCATGGTGTGTTGCTAATCCTTATGTTCTTTATGTTGCACTTAAGGGAGCTTCTGTTTCAATCCAGCTTATCCTCAAAATTCTTTTTTTTAAAATAAATCTTTACTGTTCAGATTATTACAGATGTTCCTCTTTTTCCCCCCCCCATAGCTCCCCTCCACCTGATTCCCCACCCCACCCTATGCCCTTACCTCCCCTCCACCACTATCCTCATTTCAATTGAAATGTCAACACTTCAGAAATATATATATTAATAGTACAGTAGTGACATTACCTATTACTATTTGTTCAATAAATAATATTATAACATGCATTTGAAAAGTCTTAACACTCATATATGACCTTAAAAAATCATTTTTTCACCAAATACTGGTAACTTTTCATCTTAGATTCTATAAAAAAGTTGTTTATAGTAATGTGATACTAGTATATGGTAACATAAAATCTCTAAATTTTCAAAACTAATAGTATACTTAAGTAAGCTATAGTACATCTGACTGGGGAATATTATTCAGTCAGTGAAAATGTAATAAATAAGATACAAAATGTGAAGTGTGACATGTGGCATGATTGTTAGTATTAAAAATTAGTTAAGGAAAATATGAAAAAGAATATATCATAAAATACTAACTTGGCCTCTTCTACAATGTGGCTTTCTAAATCATTAAACTGGATCAATTCTAGGTATTGATCCATATTTCCTACTCAGCAACTGAGGCTAGGATTCTACCTTTAGCTCTAGAATTGTTGTGTTCATAAATATCAAGAAGCTTATTAGAAGGCTGCCTATTTCATATTTAAGAACCCTGTGATAAGCTGCTGCTCTCCATCTCTGAAGGTCAATATATCCATTTGTATTGTGGTATTCCCAATGTCATCTCAGGCCTACAGAGGACAACCACACAGAACTCTTCAGAGATGCTTGTGCACCACCACCCCCATCATGTACGACTTATGTGGGCATAGAGAGTGAATAGGTTTTTCAGAACAGATCCATTCCAATATTTCCATCTCTCCAAATCTCCACAGTATGCCAGAGAAGTTGTGTGTAGGCTACTTCCACAATCCATTGTTTGTCCATCCTTCAATTAGCCATTCTAACAAATTACTACCATCACCCCCAAGGATCGAGTCAACACATTAAATATCAAATCCCAGATCACATTTGCCCTAATCAATACTTGCATTCTATTTGCTACAAAACTTTATTCTTCTCTGACTTAGATTGGGATCTAACTTGTAACCTAAAGCTGTGAGGGATGAGTCCGGGAGAGAACTATGATTCCCCAGATCCAGTCATTGAGGAGCATTTATACCAAGGAAGGCTGGTTCCCTCAGAAGGGGTGAGAGGCTGCTTTAAATACCAAGGAGGTTCAAAGGGACTTACAAGCTCAAATTTTTATCAGTGCCATTTCCTTAGCATTAGAAATCTCATATGGCAAAGACTTAATTGGTGATTGAATTGTCTCTTAACTTGTATAGTTTTAGGGCAGATATAACTGAGGATGAGATTAAAATCTACAGTTATATCTGCCCTGAAACTATACAACTTAAGAGACTCCTTCAAAGCTGCCACCAAAACTTCCAAATTTTATTTTATCTCTGGGTATTTATTGCTTTCAATTTCTCCTTTACCTTTTGTACTATTCAGAAGCTTCAGAGCAGTTACTTGAGACCACAGTCTTTAAAGTCACTATTATCTCCCCACCTGCATTCCACCTGCACTTTGTCTAATGCCAACACTGGTGGTAACTTGAATAATCATAATGTAATCACAGACTGTGGATTGTCAGTGTTCCATTTCCTACCAATATGCACTACACTAGATATGCACTAGAAATGTGAGAAATTCAGCTCTAGAATGCTATTTTTTGGTTTTGTTTCATGGGACCAAACATATTACCAGGTAGAAAATGGATGGTGTGATTTGTCTGGGAAAACGAGGAAGATTTACTAAAGGACTCTACATTGATGTGGGTAGAGGTTTGAGAAAGTAACAAAAGGTTGATAGAATACCTAGAATACCCATTAGTCACAGAGGAGTGGAGGCGGGGCAAAGGAGGATATGGACACATGTAATACCTTAATCAAAAATAAAGAACTGAAAAAAGGGGGGAGCAAGTGAAGTGAATAGCTACTGGAGCCCAAGAAGAGCACTCCCCAAAGCACTGCGCCATCAGTAGGGGAAGCAGGCAGTGTGTATTTGATGTAGTTCTCTCTTCTGTATAATTATGTCACAAACTTGATATACTCTCAAGTTTCTTTGTATCTGCTAGTTTTCAATTTGCTTTTTTTTTAATTTAACTTTCTTCCAATTAATGTAAATCAGTCATCTATTCCAAATCTAAAACTAACCAAGTACAGTCACAGAAATCTTAATTTCATCCTTGACCCTTTCCCTCTGCTCCCCTCCCCAAACTTTTTGGTTTACTTTCTTATTGTTTCATTTTGAAAATATAAGCATATTTCCTCCTCCTCTTCTACCCTAAAGTTCACCCTGTAAACTGTTTTGGACTTCGCTTTTCTTTGGAAGTTTCTTAAGATTGCTGGAAGGAGACTTGACTTGGGAACACTATACAAAAACAATGTACAGATGATTTATTACAGAATTATACACCTGAAACCTATATAATTTTATCAGCCAATGTCACCCCAATAAAAAAATTTAAATTTATGCAAAAATAAATAAGTAAATAAATAAATAAATAAATAGGACCGATACCATGATCAACTTCTGAGAGTGAGGATGGGATGGGGTGAAGTTTGTGGTATTAGAAGAAAGACAAACGCTGAAATAAATGTCTAAGACAGTGGGGAAGAGAATTTCCAGGAGGATGTAATAAAACTGCAAGGTTATATTAAAGCTCATTTGAAGTTTTTGACCATGAATTTAAAACTACCTGTACATTTTTATGTTATTCCACAGATACATTCAGCCACACAGTTTATACACAGAACAGGGAAAGAGTTGGATTTGACTTCATATAGGGTTCTGCTGAGTGGACTTAAAGGAACTCAATATAAATGCAATGAATTGATTTTAATAAGTCACTGAATTTAAGCTGGGTAAGAGGGAAGTATATCTAAGCAGGTAGAAAGGAATAATAAAAAGTTGTTAGGGTCAATAGATCTTAGGTAGATCTTGGTGGGACTACAGATTTGATAGAGGGAGGAAGCTCAAAAGTAGAAAATGGCATAAGTGAGTGAAATGTTTGAAACTAAGATTCTTGAGGGGGGAAAATGTTATTGTTAATAAAGTTTGCATTCCTTAAGACAAATATAAAAGCCATGATATTTGCATTAAATACTAGTAGAAAATAACTATAACATCAGTCTGATACAAATGAAACAACATTATTAATTCTGATTAGTTTCTGTTGCCTGCCAAAAGGAGTATGAAATTTTCCTTCCCTTTATGAAAATAGATTCATAATTTTAAAGAAATGTGGTATCACCAAACTGAGGCTTTGTTCTTGCTATGATAAAATAACACTAAAGAAAATTTTAAATGGAACAACTTCTTCAACATAATACATTATGATTTGATTTGATTTCTCCCTACCACCTAAAACCCTCTGTTGTATCAATGATAGACATGCCACATTATAGAAACCAGTCCTGCCTTTCAAAGCTGTTGGGATAATGGACCTATTAACCTGTGGCCAATGGTAGACCATGTACATAGCTCACATGCCCCTTATAATTCTGCACATTCCACCAAAGGAAAAAAATAGTAAAGCATTTACAAATCTGATTACAGTCATTTTCTCAATTTGACTATGAATTGGCTTCAAAAAATAGATTAGTATGTAAAAGTGACTGACCTACCTTAAGTATTTGGGAAATATTTACACTCTCTCCCATCCTTAAATATAGAGCACTGCCCTGGCAATGACTAATTTCCAACAATATCCTTCTGCATCTTTTCTAAATTGTTATTTTGTAAGTGTGAAACATTCTAATATTTATTGACACTCCAAATGACCAGGTTAGTTGAACATATTTAGTTGTCCCTAATAATGGAAGTTTTGTACTTGCTATGTGTTTTTAGACATTTTTCTAAATTAGCCAATAAGGAGCCAACTCTTGAAAAAGGAATGTTTATAAGAAAAGATAGCAATTCTTGCTCTTTTTAAAAATCATGTTTTATAAAAGAGTTCCACAGTTCCAGATTATATAATAAACACTTTGTGCATTTGTAAACCTATGAAAAGCTGATTTATCAGTCAAATTATAAACAATTAATTACTCTTCATAGTTTTAGGAAAACACAAAGATGTGTATATACTCAAACAGAATTAGATTTAGAGCGATAAATTATTGCCTGATTCAGATGGAATTATCAAGCTTCATATTCTTGCCTGAGGCCAACACATTATTTTATTCCTTTAACAAATTGTATAAGCAAGATAATATATACAGTAGCAAGGTGGACATATTTTTTGATGTGGCAAATGAGTCACATCAAAATGCAAATCTGTGTCAAAAAGATTTTCCTTATGACAGAAGGGTCACTTGGAAAATAGAAATTTCACATGCTTCTGCAGAACGATATAGGGAGACTCACACTCCCTGGGGGGTTTTGGAATGAAAACACCCAGCACTTGATTTAAACTTTTGCTCACCCTGATATATCAAGAACTGCCAATCTAATTTCTGCCATGCCTCAGCAAAGCGAGGTTGTGTTTTTAATTTAGCAGATTTTTTTTTGTCTTTTACCTGATTGTCTCTGCTAGCATCCTGAACCTATGAAAATACTGTTTGTTTCCCTAAATGTGTACACAAAGAAAATAAAGAAAGGGAAATAATGGTCTTTGTTAAACTCATGCTTTTCTCTTCTTTCTAATTTTATTTAGTTTTTTAAATGGAAAAATACTATTTACATACAGAGAAATGAATAAAACTTAAATGTGCTGCTCAATCAGTTATCAGCACTAGAATACCTGTGCAATTACTACCCAAGGAAAGATAGATTACCAGTGACATGGCACCCATTGCCCTGTCCCAACCATTATTTTCAAACTCCAAAGAACCACTCAAGGAATAGCACTACTATTCATTTTGCTTGTTTCTGTAAAACTATCATACAGAAACTATCATGCATTCTTTGTTTTGTTTTGTTTTGTTTGTTTGTTATTCCTCACACAATGATATTGATTTTTAGAGAGAGTGAAAGGGAAAGGGGGAGAGAAGGAGGTGGGGAGGAGAGAGAGAGGTGAGAGAAAGACACATTGATTGGTTGCCTCCTACATGAACCTCAACCGGTGTCAGGGATTGAGCCTGCAACCAACATATGTGCCCTTGACCAGGAATTACACCTGAGACCCTTCAGGATGCCGGCCAACACTCTAACCACTGAGCAAAACTGGTTAGGTTTGGTATGCATTCTCTTACTCAAAGTTAAGTTTGATCCCAGTCAGTGTGGCTCATTTCAAAGGAAATTACAGTTTGATTTCCAGTCAGGGCACATGCCTGGGTTGTGGATTAGATCCCCATGTGGGGTATGCAGGAGGCAGCCAATCAATGATTCTCTCTCATCATTGGTGTTTCTATCTCTCCCTTTCCCTCCCTTTCTCTATGAACTCAATAAAAATATACATTTTTTAAAAGTTTAGTTTAAACTTTTCATCTTGGATTCTATAAAAAAAATGCCAAATATACAAATGCCACATAACTTTGAGGTATGACTAGTGCAAACTATAATATAGTCCACCTTATAAACACAGTTAATAATATAAACTATATTATAGCCCACTTTAATGGACTTAGTTTGTGAAATCCATTTATGGTATTATATATAAATAAAATCTGTTCATTTTCATTGCTATATAATATTCCACTATATAAATTTACCAGATTTTATTTACACATTCCATTCTTCAAGGAATAGGGTAATTATGAATAATGTTGCTATAAACATTCCTGTGTATGTCACTTGGTATACATATTCCACTTTAGAGTATATATCTAAGAAATGAAATTGCTGAGTCTTAAGATATGCATATAATGGTGTACAGAATTACTGCCAAATTGTTTATCAAAGGGATTAAACCAATTCACAATCCTAACAACAGGGTATAAGCATTCTGGTAGCTCCACATCCTTGCTAACACTAGATATTATCTATTTTCTTATTTTAATCATTCTCATGGCTTTGTAGTGGTATTATATTTTTCTTTGGTTTGTATATCCTTAATAACAAATGAGATTGTTACCTTTCCATGTGTTTATTGGACTTTTGGTTATCTTTTATGAAGTTTCTCACCCATTTTTAAAATTATTATCTACTTTATAAAAGTTATTAATATATATTGATGAATTTTTGTTAGCTATGTGTATTGCAAATATCTTCTGTGGCTTGTATTTTTACTTTCTTAATGCTGTCTTTTAAACTATGAAGTATTATTGTAGTGAAATTTATCAATCTTTCCTTTAGTGCTAATTCATTTTTCTTCTGCTCTAGAAATCTTTGTTATCCAATCCTGTGGATATAATGGATATGTTGTGGGATTTTTGTTGTTGTTGTTATTGTTTTATTGATTTTAGGAGAGAGGAAGGGAGAGAAAGAAACATCAATGTTAGAAAGAAACATTGCTTGGTTGCCCCACATACATGTCTCTTCCAGGGGTCAAAACCCCAACCTAAGTATGTGTCCTGACTAGGAATCAAACCTGCAACATTTTGTTGTATGTGATGATGCTCCAGCTGACTGAGTCACCCAGCCAGGGCATGGATCTATTACTTTATATTATTTTCTAGAAGTTGTATTGTTTATATTATTTACATAAATATATACATACATACACACACATATATATATATATGCTACTTGGTATTGATTTTTATATATGTTATATTATTATACAAGTTTCATTATTTCTTATATATATCCAAATTGACCTAATAATACTTATTGAAAAGACCTCTCTTACTGTATAGTACTGTAGTGCCAGCAAGGAATAAATCACATATTAATTACTCATAGATAATTTTAATTGATGTGGTCTATCCTTGTACAAATCACTGTTTTAATTACTATGCAAAAGTAGAGTCAGCTAGAACCAGTCTTTTCTTCTTCTTGGAATTGTCTTGGCTATTTTTGTCCTTTTGAAATTTCATATAAATTTTACATTCAGCTTTTTTCTCTCTTCTTCCTCTCTCTCCTCTCCTCACATAAAGAACCTGGGATTTTTATTGGCAATTCACTGAATCTATAGATCAATTTGTGAAGAATTTATATCTTTATGATACTGAAGCTTTCAATCAATAAACATAATATATCTGTTCATCTTGTTAACCTTATTTTATTTCATTGAAAGATGTTTTATAGATTTTCATTTAGAGGTCCTCAACATTTATTCCCACATTTTAAAAGTTTGTTGCTGATATATACATACTAGTATATGGTTGCTTTTTTAACTTTGCCATTGAAAACTAATAACTAGTTTAATTTTAAAACTTTATCCTGTATTCACTAAGATTTTCTATATACATAATCATATCATCTCTAATTCATGATTGTAATTTCATTCTTTCCAATCCTTAGTATTTTTAGTTATTTTTTGTCTTGTTACATCACATTGTTGAATACCTTCAATTGAACAGAAGTGATAACAGCTTGTAGCCTTTAGATAGTTTTTTAAAATACTTATTTATAAGTAATGATGTTTCCTATAGAGACCCTGAAAATACTCTTTGTGAGATTAAGAATAGTTCTTTTATTTCTACTTCGCTGAATTAATACTAGGTTTCTTTATTAAGACTGGATATTGCCCCCTTTTATCTGCCCCCTTTCTGCATCTACCAAGATGATTGTAGGATTTTATTTCTTTGTATTATTAATGAAGTAAATTCCAATGTTAATTTTTGAGTGCTAAACCAACCCTTGCTTTCAGATAATAAATCCAATATGCTATTTATTTACTGCAATTTTCACTTTGCTAATTTATGTTAAGTCTTCTGTATCTATAGTCATGAGATATTGGCCTGTAATTTTCCTTTCTTGGAATGATCTTGTCTAATTTTGTTTTTTAATTGTGCCTTTTCTATAAAACATATGGAAAGTTATCTTGCTTTTTTTTCTAATATCAAGAAAACTCATGTAAAATTAGAGTTAATTTTACCAGAACATGTTATATTTTTCCATGTAAGGCCTTTAGTTTTTTGGTGGGTAATTTTTAATTATGGATTCAAAACTCTTTAATAGTTATAAAATCATTCAAATTTTCTATTTCTTTTTGTGGCAACTTTTCTAGGAATTTGGCCATATCATCTCAATTTTCAAATTAACTGGCATTAAATTTTACTGAGAACTTCCTAATTTTATCCTTCCAATATCAATAACATCTGCAAAAAAGTATCCTTTTTCCTCCTATTATTTATTTTTGTGCCTTTACCTTATTGTGTGATCAATATTAATAGCTTTAAAGGTCTTTTCAAGTGACCAAACTACTGAGATCAACTGTCTCTATTGTACTTTTTGTCTATTTTATTGATTTTTGCTCTTACATTTATTCTTTTCTTTTTTTAAATATATATATATATCTTATTGATTTTCTTACAGTGAAGAAGAGAGAGGGAGACAGAATTAGAAACATCAATGAGAGAGAAACATCAATCAGTTGCCTCCTGCACACCCCCTACTGGAATGTGCCCACAACCAAGGTATAGACCAGAATTGAACTTAGGACCCTTCTGTCTGCAGACCAATGCTCTATCCACTGAGCCAAACCGGTTAGGGCTTATTCTTTTCTTATTTATTCTTTCCTTGTTTCTATGTTCTTTAGGTTGACCTTGATTTAAACTTAAAATTGATGAGCTCGTTGGTTTTTAGCCTTCTTTTCTTACACATTATAGGCAAGGAATTTCCCTCTAAAGACAAAGTTAGTGGCACTCCATCAATTATTTAAATATGAACTTTTGGTATGGAGTATTTTTATTATTATCATATTCAAAGTATTTTTTTTCTCTTGTGATTTTTCTTTGATCTGTGGCTTAATAGACTTGCAACTATTGATTTCTAAGCATATGAAGATTATCTGGTTTTGTTAGTCCTATTTTCATTTAGCAAGCCCTGGGCCTTAATTTTTATAGCCACTTAACTTCTGAAGACTTTCAAAAGCATTACTCAGCTTCTCAGTCTCTTGACTTTCTCATGATAAATTGGCATCTATCCTTATGGGAAAAGTAGTTCTAAATATAAGGTCACATTTATGAGGTTTATTTTTTGTGTGTGTGTGGTTTTTTTTTTGAGGTATTGGTTTACTAATTTTCACTGCTCTCTTCAGCTCTTAAATGCATTACATCTTCAATTTTTTAGTTACTCTCAGTAGGATTATTCAGAATTACCAAAATTGGAAGCCAAGACTCCCATTGCTTTTAGCATTTAATTTGTAAGTACAGATAGCAAATAAAATATTATTTTATTTAGATTCTCCAAAAATATTTGAGTTACCCAAAGTGCAGATTATATGCCATGGATGAAAAAAGGTCAACAAATATTCTTTTATATAAGTGATATCAACTCTATTAAAGGTTGAACTTTATGAAACTAACCTTCAATTAGCCTTTTCAGTCATTAATTTTTGTCTCATTTTTGTTATGCACATCTTTCCATTTTTAGCTATCATTTTGTTCATATTTTATTATTTTTTTCAATTAGTTATTTTGTCCAGGAAGTTGCCATGTAGATTTAAATATATATTTTTTTGTTTTATCTTTTAAAAGTTGGGTCAATATTTTCCTTTCAGGGGAAAAATAACTGAAATGCATTATAATTGCTTTTGAAAAATGTGTATCAAATATCAGAGGTTAGCCCGTTCTGAGTATATTACATTAGGAAAATAGCCAAAGGGTATATTTGAAGTACACTGAAAATTTAAATATTACAAAGTGAAAAATAATGATTGGCATAAAAATCTGCCTGATATTATAATTAATTGAATCTTGTTAAGTCATTTACATATTGATGGACCTAGGCAAATCTAGTATTATATGTCCTTGATTTATTTTTAGTATTAGCATAAGCCTAATTTCTTTTAAAAGTATTATTAATTTTATATAAAACATATATTAATTCAATAAATATTTACCTATCTGATAGGGGACAGAAACTGTTCCTTTATCAGAAACTATAAAATGGAGAAAAATAAACAAAAATATATGAAATATGGTAAGATATGATTTTTAAAAAATAGATTGACAAGAAACCAGAAACACCAATCAAAAAGGATATATGCACCCCTAAGTTCATAGCAGCACAATTTATCATAGCTAAGAAACAGCCTAAGTGCCCATCAGCAGATGAGTAGATTAAAAACTGTGGTACATCTATATAACGGAACATTATGTCGTTATAAAAAAAGAAGGAACTTTTACTATTTGCAATAGCATGGATGGAACTGGAGAGCATTATGTTAAGTGAAATAAGCCAGTCGGAGAAAGATAAATATCACATGATCTCACTCATATGTGTAATATAATCATCAACATAAACTGATGAACAAAAATAAATCCAGAGGCAAATGGAAGGGGAGATAGGTTGAGGGAGGAGGGGTGGTTAGAGAGCAACCAAAGGACCTGTATGCATGAATATTAGCATAACCAATAAACACAGACACTGGGGCAGTGGGGGCTTGCCTGGGGTGGGAATGGCTGGGGGTGGGAGGATCAATCAGGGAAAAAGGAGACATATATAAAACTTTAGACAATAATAAAAAATAAATAAATAAATGATAAGGAGATTGCAAGTATGGGGTTGTGGGGAGTTATTTTCAATACATTGGTAATAACATGTTTATGAAGAGTATTATTAAGCAGAAACTTCAATAAGTTGAAGGGAAAAGTCATTTTGATATTAAACAATTCCTGGCATAAAACATTGTAAATGCAAGCGTCCTATGACAGAAATCAATATAGAAAAAATTGCAGGAAGGTTATCAAGATAGTGGAATACGATATAAGGAAATGAAGTTGATCTTATATTAGGTCATGTAGTCACTGGTAGATGCTTTGGTAGAGATTTTGGCTTTTTTTTCTCAAGACTGATGGCTATCCACTGAAAGTTTTGATCAGGGGAATATTGTGATTGCATTCTCATTTTTAAAGTGCATGGAAGGACACTTGACTTGGGATAGTCAGCATAAAATGCAGTCTACAGATGATGTGTTGTATAATTGTGCACCTGAAACCTATATAATTTTGTTAACCAGTGTCACCCCAATAAGTTCAATTAAAAAAAATATCTGAGTGGCCAGATTATTATGATCTCTGAACACAGTGTGTGTGTGTGTGTGTGTGTGTGTGTGTGTATTTTTAAATGTGTACCATGGTGATAGAATTGGGAGTGGTTGTACCCAAGATGTAAACAATGAATCATTTAAATGATTTAGAACTGGAATTGATGAGATGAGGTAGGATTTGGTATGTAGTTTGAAGGTAAAGGTAACTTGAGTTGCTACTGGATGGGATACTGGAAAATTCCTAAATATTTGGTCTAAGCAAGAGAGTGAAGGATGATGCTATTCCTTGAGACAGTGTGGACTGGAGTCTGAAATAGGAGTGAAAATACAGTGTTTTTTTTAAAATGTGATGTCTGAGCTATCCATTAGATTCCAAGTGAAAATCATGTAAGCATCTTATCTAATAAAAGTAATATGCAAATTGACTATCACTCCAACACACAATATGGCCACCCCCATGTGGGCACAAGATGGCCACCACAAGATGGTCAGCAGGAGAGGGCAGTTGAGGGCAATCAGGCCTGCAGGGGAGGATAGTTGTGGGGGACCCAGGTCTGCAGGGGAGGGCAATTGGGAGGGACCAGGCCTGCAGGGGAGGGTAGTTGGAGAGAACCAGGTCTGCAGGGGAGGGCAGTTAGGGGCAATCAGGTCAGCAGGAGAGCAGTTAGGTACAATCAGGCTGGCAGGATAGTGGTTAGAGGGTGATCAGGATGGCAGGCAGGCTAGCAGTTGGGACTAACAGTCCTGGACTGTAAAAGGGATGTCCGACTGCCCGTTTAGGCCCGATCCCGACGGGATCGGGCCTAAACGGGCAGTCGGACATCCCTCAAGGGGTTCCAAATTGGAGAGGGTGCAGGCCTGGCTGATACATACACACGCCCCTTACTGCACATGATTTCATGCCCTGGACCTCTAGTTTATCTATAACTTTGTAGAGAGAGTGGAGCTTGAGTGTTATCAAAATATACTGTGATGATATTCAAAGTTAGGGGACTTAAGATTACTTGGGGTGGAGATGTGAACAGAGAACAGATGCAATTTAGAGAGGAAGCCCAAAGGCACTTTAATACTTAGAAGATGGAGAGGAAGATTCTACAAGATCATAATGAGTAATTAGTCAACTAGTAGAACAACCCATATGAGATGGTGCTGAAGCCAATACTAATATACATGACCCCAAGATCATTGGTAACCTGTGATCTTAGGGCACTTAACAACAACAACAAATTGAACTAAAGGTCTGAAAAAGTTGTATTAAACAGAAGCATAATAGTATTTATATCACCTCACTAGTGTATAATTAAGTGAATATCTGTGGTTATAAAAAGAGAGTAATTAATTCCAGGGTTGAACAAAAAGATGGAAGAAATATTATTTAAACATATTTTACTAAATGTTTATCATGCTTCTTTTTGACTGGATCCCACATAGTCTCATAAAAGAGAATTAAATATGAAGTAATGAATATAAGCAAAATACCTATGCTGATGTTATGTGCAAAATTTCTCACTACTTAAAATTAACTTGGTATTGAATGTGTATGACCTCAGATTCTCAATTAATACTTGTTGATGTTTTCTCATTCTCTGTGCTTTTTTCCACAGGTGGGGAGGTCCCATACACAACGCTGGCTACCCGAATGATGATGGGTGCTTGGTGGCTATTTGCTTTGATTGTCATCTCATCTTACACAGCAAACCTTGCTGCTTTCCTCACTATCACCCGCATTGAAAGCTCCATTCAGTAAGTAGACAAAGATTCCATTAGCCACAAAGCATGGTAAATGACAGGAGTGCCAAAACATTTAATACATATATGGCTTCTGATAATAAATTTATGACTTCCCTTTGAGTAAAGGATTAGTTTTGTGATATATAGATATCACAGGATAGTCCAACTCCTGAAAATATAGTATTAGTAGACGTTTTTTATAAAATAAAATTCTGGGATTAATTTGAACATTGTTTCTCACATATTTCTGAAAAAAATTACACATATTCAGAATTTTAAACTCCATAATGTATAACTATATCTGGGGAGAATTGTAAAAATGAAGGAACAAGGAGTAATACTAATATGTACTTGAGATATATATATCAAGTTTAACACTATCAATCTTTGCCTTGAGTTTGTCTCATTATTCACATTCTGAGTAAAGAGACAAACATTGGATGACTAATTGATAGACTGATGATAGGTAGAGAGAGAGAGAGAGAGAAGGATAAAAGGGGAGAAGGATAGAGAAAGAGAGAGAAGTTATCCAGTTATAAAACAACTTTCTGTTTATTTCTTCATTGCTTTATACCTAACTAGAGGCCCAGTGCACAAAATTATGCACTCAGGGGGGTCCCTCAGCTTGGCCTGTGCCCTCTCTCAGTCCAGGAGCCCTCAGGGGGATGTCCAACTGATGGCATAAGCCTGCTCCTCATGGACCGGATTAAGCCTTCAGTCGGATATCCTTAGCACTGCTGTGGAGATGGGAGAGGCTGCCACCACTGCCGCTGTACTTGCCAGCCGTGAACCTGGCTTATGGCTGAGCAGTGCTCCCCCCATGGGAGCGCACTAACTCCCAGGAAACAGCTCCTGTGTTGAGTGTCTGCCCCCTAGGGGTCAGTGCGTATCATAACAACCGTTTTTTCCATGGTTTGGTCGATTTGCATATTAGCCTTTTATTATATAAAATGTGGCCATTAAAACTGCTGTTTTTTCAGCTGAAAATGTGGTAAATTGTCATTAACTGTAATGCACTCACTTAAGTCCTAAAAGTTACCTAAGTCAATGTTCTATATAATATATATTTTTTAATTTTCCTGAAAATGTTTTATTTATCCAAAGACAAGGTAGTTGGACTTTTCCTAAGGTTAAAGAGCATTCATTTCTCAACAAAATCAATAATTCAAAATTATAATAATCAGATTGATCAAGGAATTAATGGTGATTTAATTTATTTTTAAAATAAAACATATAAGTTCTTGTCTTAAAAATATGTAAGTGAAGTCTAATAGTCACAAACTATTATGTGATATTTTAGACAATACTAAAAATAAAATAGAGAATTATTGATCTCTAAAGAACTAAGTTGGTATTTTTAATTGCTTGTGGTATATAAATTAAACCCCAAAGTCAACTAATAATGACAATAGACAGTAAATTTTTTCATCCATTTACAAAAATGATATTTCCAACTTCTCTCATCAAATCATGCTCCTCAAGTTGTTTTCATAGATGAATCTTTGGTGCAAAATCTCATACTCTAAATTTATTACCCTTATGGCCAGTTCTATATGTGGCATCTATATATACAAAAGCCTAAGCAGCCGAAACCTGTTTGGCTCAGTAGAAAGACAGTCAGCCTGCAGGTTTGATTCCAGTCAAGGTCATGTACCTTGGTTGTGGGCACATCCCCACTGGGGGGTGTGCAGAAGGCAGCTGATCAATGTTTCTCTCTCATCAATGTTTCTAATACACTCTCTCTCCCTTCCTCTCTGTAAAAAATCAATAAAATATATTTTTAAAAAAGCATAAGCAACTGTTAAGGAGAACAGCTGGTCACTATGATGCACACTGAGCAGGCAGGCAGGAAAGCAAGTGAGCAGTTAGGGGCAAGCAGTCCTGGATTTCAAGAGAGATGTCAAACTGCCAGATGTCCGACTGCAGGGATTGGGCCTAAACCAGCAGTTGGACATTCCCCAAGAGTTCCTGGAATACAAGAGGGCACAGGCTGGGCTGAGGGACACCCCATTCCCCATGCACGAATTTCAATTACAAGGCCTCTAGTAGGTTATAGAACTGATGATCCTATCAGAATCATATTTTTTTTTTTTTGGTGTGTGTGTGTGTGTGTGTATGTATGTGTGTGTGTGTATTTCAGAGAGGAAAGGAGAGGGAAAGAAAGATGGAAACATCAATGATGAGAAAGAATCATTAATTGGCTGCCTTCTGCCTGTCCCATACTAGGAATCAAGCCCACAACCTAGGCATGTGCCCTGGCTGGGAATCAAGTCATGTTCCTCCTGATTCATAGGTTAATGCTCAACCACTGAGCCATGCTAACCAGGCCAGAATTATATTTTAAGCAATAATAAAAAAGCATTGCAAACACCTAGCCATGAAATCAATGAAATTAGTAAAATTACAAAAATAATAATTACTATTTATTTAACATTCACAAGATGCCAGACTGTGCTAAATATTTAACATGCATTGGTTCTATTAATATTTACAACCATCTTCTGAACTACATACTGTTAATAACCTATTTTACAACTGAAGTTGAAAAGATAAGTAACTTGAACTAAATCATGCAGCTAATAAATTATTAATTAAAGATCAAACCTGAAATCTTTCTGATTCTAAAGCTTATGTTTTAAATGTACCACACCAGTTCCTATACCACACCTTATAGGATGGGCTAGTTGTTTCTTTTTGGGTTTGTTTTTTTTTTTTGGCATTTTTTTATTGTTTAAAGCATTACAAATAGTAGTACATATGTCTCCTTTTTTCCCCACTATTGACCTCCCCCTGGCCTTCCCTACTTCCCAGTACATGCCCTCACCTGCCCACCCCCCTGCCCCAGTATCTTGTATCCATTGGTTATGCTTATATACATGCATACAAGTTCTTCAGTTGATCTCTCACAGTGTCTCCACCCCCTGCCCCACCGCCACCTCCACTGCCTTCCAGCTATAGTATGACAGTCTGTTCACTGCTTCTTTGCCTCTGTATTTGTCTTCCCGCCCCTCCCACCCCCCTTTAAAAATATCTTGCCTCTGCAGGCTAGAAATAAACCTATAGGAACAAAAAATGTTTGAGACCCAACTTCAGTGTCCAATAGTTCTGAGTCCCAGTTTCAATGTCAAACAGTTCCTTTTGTGTACATGTCAGCAATGGTATCTGGATGGTGGACAAATGGTGGCAATGCAGGTTCGACCCTCTCTGGTTTGGTCCTAGGCATCCTGTAGCGATGCACAGCTGCTTACTGCTAGCATGGCAAAACATCATCAGCATCTTCCATCTCTGGACTATTTCTCCTCTTCTCTTCATGGTTGGAGAGGATCTGTCAATTCCTCTCTGTTGCAGAAATTTGGTGTTGGAGTTGGTTTCTGAAAGTATATAAACATATTCTCCACCAAAAGTTAATAAAGGAGTCTTTTCTATAAGATTGACTTGGAGTCCTTTTTACTTTTGCCCAAATGATTTTCCTTTGGCTTTTTTGACACCATGTGTGTTTTTCATGGGTGTCTTGTTGTTAGTATTACAAATGAAAATTAATTTTCTAAAGTGAAAATTTCTAGATGTAATTTACTTACCAGATATTTTTCCTTACATGATATTATCCTACTATCCCCCCTTTTTGGATTAATGGAGACTTTTGTAAAATTTTTAATGCAAACTTGATATCTTTAAATTTCATTTTTTTGTACAAACATATGACTGCTTTAGGTTCATTGCATGTTAAGCAATTTTACCATGAGATGAACTACCAATAGAAATTTTAGTTAATACTTTAGGAACAACTTTCTGTCCAATACAATTAAATTTTCTTGAATATTCACTTATTTCAATTAGCCAATTTAAATTAATCTGAAAGCTTGATTACTCTTTTACTGTAAAATTTAATACTCTACCAACAATCTTAGATTATCCTGTAAATATTAGTGGAAAGGATTATTCGCATTCTTGAGTAGGCCCTGAACATTCCTGGTGATAGGCTGGATTTAGATATAGGGCAGCTGTTGTCGGCCAAGTCTCTGTCTATTACCTGGGTCCTGATCTGTGCTGGGCATGGGAAGCGAAGCACCCATGCGGGCAGGAGACCTGCCTCAGAAGGGGTGAGGGTTCAGGCCCCTGCAAGGTTGGAGGGGTGAGCGTGTGTGCCCCACGTCTGTTGACCCCCAAGTTCTCTCCTGATGGCCCCTCTGCGACTGTGCCTGTCTTAGGTTGTTCCTTCCCTGAGGAATCTTACCCATCTCTGGCTAACCAGTCATCCTCCGGGCTAGTTGTTTTTAAAGAATATCGTTAAGAAAGTGCCATAGCCATATTCATTGCTAAGTATAATTACTGCATTCTTCAAATCCACAATTGGTCTGAGGAAATAGAGTAATGAAAGTTAGGAGATTTTTGTATTGGGCCAATTTTATGGGCATACATCCCAACATGAGTAGATTATATTTACAATTGATATCTGCCATTCAAGGTAAGATTGCTTGGTAGGTCCAATAATAGAAATCACATTAAGAATAGTAACTTTAAACTTAGAGTATTTCATCTCACCAATATATTCCATATCAATTATGTTTAGTTTGTCATATTTTGAGTGTACTTAAAACGAAAAATCCATAGCTCAGATTTGATTTTAGAAGCACTTTTAAACAAATGAAGAAAATTTTAAATAAAATAATTGATTTTATATTGTAAATGATAATAATAATAATCAACAAAAAGTATAGTTAAAATTCACTGAGAATTTACTATGAACTTATTAAGCATATATTGTCCCATTCATTCCTTAAAATAACTAATAATACAGATACTATTTTTATTGCAAAAGAAACAAAAATCAGAAGTTAAATGCTCAAGATCTCATCGTCAATAGTGTCAGAGGTGTAAATCTAACCCATATCAATTCTGTCTTATCTACTGAAGTTTTTCCTTATCTAGTTGTTCTTACAATTTGTTTGCTTGAGTCACTGTTTGACTGAGATTGTAAACCTCCTTGTGCGTGCACATATGTGAACTAGTTAGTCATTACTAACTTTGCCAGCATTAGTTTGTATTTAGACTTTCATGTAATAGCAGAGGAAGCAAAAGCCTCCATCAGATTTTTATACCCATTAGGTTTTTCTAAAAATAAACCTAATGGAGGAAAATCATGATTTCACATGATGTTTTCCTCAAGTGTAGTTTTATAATTTAAGATAACTGAATATTCGTTTTTTAAAAACATTTCTTTCTAATGCTACCCACATTATTAAAAGTCAACAGTGGGTATAATAAATCTTTCTTTTGTTCTAATCTTATTGCTAGTCTAATTTTGAAAGGGAAAAATCAAAGTCAAATAAGTTAAAAGAAGCCTAATTCTCTTCCCAAAATTGAAGGTATCTTCTAATTTCATGCCTCAGCTGGTTTGGTAAACATAATTGCTTTCAATGTTTCACAGAAACATTCAAAGTTCTATCTGCATCTAATGTCAAATTTTCTTGGAAAATTGTAAGTGTGATTTTTCTTAGAAAAGACATAAAACTTTTTTTTATACCATTCAATGTCATGCTTCCTAATTGTTTATAGTAATAAGATTCGCTCATCACTAAATGAAGCAATACTTGTCAGTGTACCTTTTTCTAGCCCAATTTTGCTCTGCAATTAGCACACATACACCAACTATATCTTCATCCCCCAAATTCAAAGTCATCCCTTCAAACTAGAAGAGATAGAGGTGATTACTGAGATATTGAGTGAGAGGAGGAGGAAAGCAACTACTTTTGAACAGTCGGTGGGCAGAAAGTCATAGTTTGCTGGGAGCAATTCAATAAATTTATTCTTGGAAAGCTTAATACGCTTTATAAAATGCACCCCTTTTGAAAAATTAGATCTTTATTGGCATCTACCTGTCTGGTTGGCATTTGTCATTAATAAATATTTTGAGGGTGTATTTTCCCTGAAAAAGAGAACTCAAGTTTAATTTCATATCCCTTCAATGATAGGGGCAGCTCAACATAATTATGACAGATGGTGACATTTGGGATGGGTAGTATTGAGATGCACAATTCAATTTCAAGGGGAAAATGTGCAATTTCTACAAGACTCTAATGACACAGGCTTTTTCATTGTCATTGAACAGTAAGAATCTGTAGCAAAATTGTTTTCAAATACCTAGAAAATGGAATGTACTTCTTTTCTGTTGGTAACCAGGTTAAAGGCTGCAGTGGTGAAATGGAGCGTGTGAAGCTTTAAAGGAATTTTCAGATTAAACGCTGGGTAATAACATCAACAGCAACTCCATTAGTTCTTGTTGTGATGCAATTTTCAAAAACCATATAAAAGTGAAAAAAGCTACAGGGGAAACTATAGTTATACAGTTATAGTCATTAATAATTTTAGTCAGATTAGTCTTGTGTGGTAAAACTTGAGGTCTCTTTGCTTTGTAAGGCTATAAGTGAGCTTGAGTCTGTTCCAAGGGATCTGAACATCCCACCATACTTTTAAATGCAATGCTGTTATCCTCCATAATTGTTGATGTTGGACTAAACAAAATACTGAGTTAATGTAATGACTAAATTAAACTAATTTAGGATATGTTTCTTTCCAAGCATATGGAAAAGAGCTTCATAAATATTCTATCTACTGGAGGAGGCAAGTTTTTTCCTATCATATCAATAGAGAAAGTGGTTGCAACTGGCAGGTGCTCTGTAATGAAAGGATTTCTATCTTTTCCCTCAAGGAACTTTGTAACTATCTTTAGCAAATCAGTATCAAAAGAGATCATTACAGTCATGCTTTTGGAAATGTAGAAATTCCTAACTATAAAAACTCCTAAATAAATCTATTATCTTCATACATTTAGTTCAACTAATTATATATCTATATACAATGTACAAATTGGACTAAGCATTGAGTCTATAAAGTTATTTAACTGGTATCCCTGAATCACAATCTACTTGGAGAGATAGCAATGTAGAATTCAATGACACAAGGACTTTGATAGACTTATTTATAAAATGCTGTGGGAACACAAAGGAAGGAGTATTTCTCTCAGTACATGGGAGAGCAGTGGGAAGAGGAAGGAAAGAAACTGTCAGGCATCACAGAGCTTCTGAGGTATCATCTCAGAGCTTGATTTTAAAGGATGAATTTCATCAGACTGTAGGGGTGGCTTACTCGTGGTCATTTGCAAAAGCAACAGAGATATGAAATTCTTAGGATGGTGTCTAACAGAGGGTAAATGATCAAAATATGTTCATTTTCTTCCTGGATAGAGATGAGTGATGTGAGAGTTGTGGGAAATGAAATAGAAGAGGGGAGTGGGACCACATCCTGAAGGGCATAATAAGGCTTGTTAAGGAATTTGGAATTCTTGGAGGTAAAGAGAGTGACATCATTTCAGAAAGACAGCTTTATCTGTGGGAATAGGTGTAGGAAAGTATGGAAACTCATTAAAAATGTCTAATGCACATACTTTCATGGCATTTAACTGGTATTCTCTACTTCATATAAGTCTGACCCATGTATTTTCTTGTTTCAAAGCTTATTTAATTAGAAAATTCCTAAGTATTAAAGGTAATTTATAGTAAATTTGGCTTGAGAAACATTATTTCTCTAGGCTAGCATTTACATTTCTAGTGAATGCAGTAATATAGCCTCAGTTTTATTTTTTTATTTTAAAAAATATAGAGAATTTTTTGTTTTCTACCTCTTTGTTAAACAGATAGGGAAGAAGAGAATGTGAGTAGATTCTAGAAATCACTCGGTTAGGCAACTTTTCAGATACAATTTTGTAGAAAAACTGCATCTCAAGGTTTGTTATTCACAGACTCCATTCTGCCTGCTAATTACTTTTAGCCTTGAGCTATCAAAAAAACAAGTTAGGCTTATTTTTATTCTCTTGTCATGCATTTTCTTTTTATTATACAAGTAATACAAGGCTATTTTGAGATAATAGGAAAGTACAGTAAAATTCTGAAGGACAAAGCATTAATAATCCATAATCTGTCATGTAGCAATAAATTCTGTAAATATTTAAGCAAACTTTCTTCTGTTTATTTTTAGGTAATTATATATACACAGGAAATTGCAAAGATATAAGTACAAAGATGTGTCACATACCTTTCTCCTAGTTTCCCCCAATAGTTACATCTTAAATAATTATAGTACAATTACAAAATTAGGAAATTAACATGAGTGTAGTACATTCATATAGTTCTATGCCATGTTTATCACAAGTGTATAATGTATAGCCACCACTGCAATACAGATATAGAGCTATACCATTGTTACAAAATTCTCATTCTACCCCTTTATAGTCAGACTAACTCCTCCTTCCCTACCATCATCCCCATTGCTTGACAACCACTAATATGTTCTCCATTCCTATAATTTTTGTCATTTTTAGAGTATCATTTAAGTTGAACCATACAGTATGTGACCTTTTGAAATGGACTTTTTTGTTTTTAATTCAGCATCATACCCTTGAGACCCACCCAAGGTGTTGCACATATCAATAGTTTATTGATTTTTATTGCTGAGTTGTAATCCATAATGTGGATGTACAAGTTTATTTAGCAACTTACCTATTAAGTGACATTTTTGTTGTTTTCAGTTTTAGCTATTATGTATAAATCTGAAAAGAACATTTATGTGTAGGTTTTTGTGAATATATGTTTTCATTTTTCTGGCATAAAGTACCCAGGAGTGCAATTGCTAGATAGTGTGGTAAGTGAATGATTAGTTTTTAAGAAACTGACAAAATATTTTCCAGTGTGGCGATACTATATTACATTTTCACTAGCATTGTATAGGATCCAGTGTTTCTGCATCTTTCCCAGCACTTGGTAGTATCAGTAGTTTTGTTTTGTTGTTTTTTTTTACTTTAATCATTCAGATAGGCATGAAATAGCATCTTATTGTGGTCTTAATTTGCATTTCCCTAGTGCTAGTGATGCTGAATATCTTGTCATCCTTATATCTTCTTACATAAAAGATCTTTTCATGTCTTTTGTCCATTTCCTAGTTGAGTCATTTGATGTTTGTTTTGTTTGTTTGTTTTTACTGTTTAGGGTTCTTTACATATACTAGATACAAGTCCTTTAGTCAGATATGTTTTTTGCAAATATTTCCTCCTGATTTGTTGCTATTTTTTTATTTTCTTCACAGTTACACAGATCATAAGTTTTTTTTTTAATGAAGCCCAAGCCCAATTTATTTTATTTATTTTTATGGATTACGCATCTGATGTCATGACTAAGACTATACTAAGTCCTAGATACCCCAACATTCAACTGTTTTCTTCTAAAAGTTTTTTTAGGTTTACATTTCACATTTAAATCTATAATCCATTTTGAGTTCAGTTTTATATTAGATGTAAAGTTTAGGTTGAGTTTGATTTTTTGCCTATGGATATTTTCAGCAGAATTTGTTAAAGACAACCACCTTTCTTTCACTGAATTGCTTTTGTCCCTTTGTATTAAAAAACTCAGATGGCCATACTATGTGAGTCTATGTCTAGGTACCTTTCCTGTTCCATTGATCTATATTAGCTAACCCTCTGACAATAATACAAAGTTTTGATTACCATAGCTTGAAATCAAGTAGAGAGATTCCTCCCACTTTTTCCCTCCAGAATTATTTTAGTTATTCTATTTCCTTTGCCTTTTCATATAAATTTCAGAATAATCTTGTCTACTCTTACAAAAAGTATTGCTAGTATATATAGTAATTGCTTAAATCTGTATATCATTTGGGGAGAATTCACATCTTTACTGAGTCCTCCTGTTTATAAACATAGTATATCTTTCTATTTTTATACATCTTTAATTTGTTTAACAGCATTTTGTAATTTACAGCATGTGAACCTTACACATCTTAGATTTGTGCCTAAGTATTTCTTTTTTCCTCATTGATTGTAAATTACATTGGATTTTAAATTTGTTTCCATGTATTCATTGCTAATATTAAAATATAATAGATTTGTTTTCTGATTTTATGTGACCTTGCTGTGAACTCTAGGAGATTGGGGTAGATTATCTAGGGTTTTCTATGTAAACCTTCATGCTATTTACAAAACTGAGCAGTTGTCTTTCTTTCTCATCTATATGCCTTTTATTTCCCTTTGACTTTTCTGTGCTGGCTAGAACTTTTCTAGTCCTGTGTCAATTAAGAGTGGTGATGTAAACATTGCTATCTTGTTCCCCATCTTGGGGAAAGCATTCAGTCTTTCAGCATTAGGTGTGATGTTAGCTGTAGGTTTTAATAAATCTTTTCTATCAAGTTAAGGAAATTATTTTCTATTCTTAGTTATCTACTAGTGACCCTGTGCATGGATTTATGCACCCACCGCCAGCCAAAGGTAGAATCGCACAGCCCCATGAGGAACCAGGCTCCCTATTCTCTGGTTCCAAGGAGCATCACCCAAGAACTGCCACTGCCAAGTCACCACAGCGTGGCAATAAACCAGACTTGGGGCAGACAGTGCCCCAGCCACAACATAACCTACAGCCAAAGGTGGAATCGCACAGCCCCACGAGGCATTGCGCTTCCTCCTCTCTGGTTCCGGGTTGCGTCATCCAAGAACTACTGCTGCCAAGTTACCACAGTTCGGCGGCTCCTGTATTGAGTGTCTGCCCCTGGTGGTCAGTGCACATCACATGTACTGGCCAGTCAGACTGTTGGATGGTCGGATGGTCACTTAGACTTTTATATACATAGATATGTGTTTGTTTGTTTTTAAATCAAAATTAGGTGTTAGATTTTGTCAGATATTTCCCCCCCCTCCCCATTAACTGATATTCTTATATTATTTTTCTTCTTTAGCATGTTTGGTAGGTTACATTGTTTAACTATTTTCAAAATGAGGTAGAGCTTAACTATATTCCCCTCTCCTATTTATTTTCTACCACTTTTCGTTTCTAAGTCATGTGTGTGTGTGTGTGTGTGTGTGTGTGTGTGTGTGTGTTTCTTTCTTCTCTTGATATGAGGCAATGAAAGATTCTGGCTTTCCCTGTCACTTCACTTCTTCTTCTCTTTTCTCAACTATTGCTTCCTTCTATCCATTCTCTTCTCATTCAAGTTTATATTTAAATGTGGAGGCCACCCCATAGGCTTATCTCAGTGGTTGATCATTGACCTATGAACCAGGAGGTCATGGTTTGATTCCGGTCAGGGCTTATCCCCAGTTTGTAAGCTCAATCCCCAGTAGGGCATGCAGGAGGCAACCAATCAAGATTCTCATTATTGATATTTCTATCTCTCTCTCCCTCTCCCTTCCTCTCAGAAATCAATAAAAATATATATTTTTAAAAAAGAGTGTGAAAATGAGGGTGAGGACCTGGTGGGATTTGGAGGGAAATGGGGATATAAGGACACATATGTAATACCTTAATCAATAAAAAAATAAAGATTGTGGAATCCAGTCACATTCTTCCATTCATAAAATTGGCTTGAAATTTTCCATCATTACCTTCTCTCATAAAAATAAAGTCCAACTCCATCAGCAGAGAATACTGAACCATTCAAAAGCTGACCAGCCTCATTTTTGTTTACTAGCACCAATTAACCCATTTCATACTTGCCCATGCTCCAGTCAAGCCAAACTCATAGGACATTTCATGCTTCTGTGTAGTTTATATGCTTTCCCCTTTCCCTGAAATGACCCAGAGCTCCCATCTTCTCTTCTGGCACCTTCCATTTCCCCAGGCACAGTTAGTTATTATGTATATATCTTCTCTTTGAGAGTGTTAATGCTTCAAAGGCAAGGACTATGTCACATTTATATTTGTACCCCTAATGACTCTCAAAGGACCTGGCACAGAGCATTAATAATAAGAGCAGCTAATAGTGCCCGAGTTCTTGCTACATGACACTTTCCTGATGCTTTGTATAGGTGTTCTCATTTAATTCTTATAATAGCCCATTAGGGATAAGTTATTTTCACCTCCAATTGCAGATGATGAAACTGAAAACTAGTATAGTAAATCCAGGCAGTCTGGACTGGAACCTTTGTCTTAACCAGTAGATCATATCATCTATAACTATTAGCAAATATACTAAACCTTTACTGATTAAGATAAATAAATAAATAAATAAATAAATAAATAAATAAATAAATGAAAAATATCAGAGTTTTTATGTTTTGTGAAATATAGAGTTTTGCAGAAAAGAAATAATGGCTAAATAGTATTTAGCTAAGTTACTTTTAGATATTTCAAAGTTACATGGTATCCTAGAAACAGATTATCAGCCCAATGATTTTGTCATTTCCCATAATCATTTAACCTTTATTTTCCCTAAGGTTAAAAAGAGAATGGGTTCAACTTCATAAGTTCATTAAATAAAAAAAAGGAAAAAAGAAGTAGAGGACATTACATGATTCTGGATACAATCTATCTAACGTTTGCTTTCATTATTCTACTTGCTCTCCAGGAACTCATGTGAATTCTTTGGACTGTTCTTCTTTCCACCCCCATTTCTGGTGGTGCTAATAATTTTTTTTTTTTTTTACAATTTTGCCTACAATTTTATACACTAAATGTATCCTTTCCCCTGGTTCACCTAGACCTCAAAGTTGCTGCTGCTACTGTTGCTTCTGATACAGCAGCCACTGCCCCTAACCCCACATTCTCACTCACTATGTGTTGTCTGCTTGCCCTGACCCTTAATCCTTAATGCCTCCAAAGCTAAACATTGGGCTTTCAGCAAGCCTAATCTGAAATTAAACATAACTAAGGACTTAGCAAAGTGATCACTCTGTTGTCTCACCTTAGCTTGATTAACTATCACTACAATCCAGCTGCTACTGATAGTGACTACCACTACACCTGGATCATCGTATATTTGTTAGACAAGTTTTCTCTTTTAACTCATCTTGAATTACTCTCTCATAGCACACAGCTCTTATACTATTTTCTGTATGTAGCTTTCTTCATAACATCCATTATTACATTTAATATCTCCCTTTTTTGAACCACTTTGCATTACCTTGCTTACACTGTGAATACACTCAGCCTTGTATTGGAGTATCAAACTATTTGTTTTATCTTCATAATTAAAATGTGTTTTATCACCTTTGTATCAGCAGTTTCTTATGTAGTGCCTTATTGAAAACATAATCATTTACAGGTAAATATTCATTAAGCAGATGAGCCAGAAAGAGATTTTTTAGAATCTGTCCTGACTTATAAGTCCATGACTTGTTTATAATATCTCATAAAAAAGCAGAAAGATTTGGAGTATCATCTGGTACATTTAAAAAAAAAAAAAAAGGTTATGAGTTCAATTCCCAGTCAGGGCACATACCTAGGTTGGGGTTTCAATCTTAGTTAGGTTGCATATGCGAGGCAATCAATCAATGTCTCTCTCTCTCTCTCTCTCTCTCTCTCTCTCTCTCTCTCTCTCTCTTTCTCTCTCTATCAAAAATAAATAAACATATCCTCCAGTGAGGATAAAAAATCAGAAAGGTATATGACAGTCATTTCTTTGTCCTGTTGTTCCAGGATAGGAGACGGAGATTAAAATGGTATTCTCTCTGGGTTTCCTTAGTCTTCCAGTAGGAAGCTGTTTTATAACTCTCAGCAGGGATTTGTACACTCTGTTAGGAGCAGCCAGAATCAAGGTAACTGAAGTAAGCTTGGACTGATTCATCTGCTTTTTAGTACAGAGTAAAATAGCCTCAGCTCCAAAGTGAACAGGCACTACTTACAGAGAAGACATCCATCTGCTTACTCTGTATTTTCAGTGTAGAAACTACTTACTTGTCAAAGCCCTTAAGTGCTACAGTGATGGATGTTTTATAAACATACTAGAGGCCTGGTGCATGAAATTTGTGCTCAAGGGTGCAGGAGGAGGGGCTCCCTTAGCCTGGCCTGCACCCTCTTGCAATCTGGGACCCCTCAGGGGATGTCTGACTGCTGGTTTAGGATCAGGCCTAAAATGGCAGTTGGACATCCCTCTCACAATCTAGGTCTGCTGGCTTATAGCCGCTCACTTGCCTGCTTACTTGATTGCCCCTAACCACTTGCCTGCCTACTTGATCACCCCTAACCACTCACGTGCCTGCCTGATCACCCCTAACCACTCTGCCTCCCTGCCTGATCATCCTTAACCACTCACCTGCTTGCCTGATTGCCCTAACCACTCTGCCTAGCCTGATCATCCCTAACTGCTTGCCTGCTTGCCTGATTGCCCCTAACCACCTCAGCCTCAGCCTCCACCACAGTGGCCTTGTCTGGAAGGTTGCTCAGCTGTGAGCTCTAATTAACATATTATGCTTTAATTATTATAAATAGTCATCTAGGTGTTACAGACAAGACATTGTCTTTCTGTTTGGAAAAATAACAACAACAACAACAACAACAATAATAAATACCTTCAGAAGTATGTTTCAAATCTACCTGTCAGTGAGAATTTAATAAAAAGTTGTTGCACATTTTGTGACTTTCAGGAACTTATATTAGCATTGCTATCGACTCTGTTTATACTGAGCTCAATGAAATGAAAAGTTTGTAAACTAATAAGCTCCCACAACCCTTAAGATGACCTCCTTCTGGTGAATAAGCTGAATCATTATCAACAAGTCAAATCCTCTTTTCTCTTTCCCCAACCTTAGTCATCTAAAGCCTAGAAATGAATTAAGTACTCAAGAATATAAATTCCTATATCTCCTCTATTTCTTGTCATTTTTCATTTTTATCTGAAGTCATCTGAATAAATAAATCCTACCCTCCACACTCCTGCACTTGGGAGTAGTCTGTGTAGTCCTTCTGGAGGAGCTGGTCTGGGTAGGGGCATGCTTTTGTGAATTCCCGTAGGCAGAGTAAGGGGTAGAAATCAGTGACAGTGGGATTGGCATTTGGGGTTTTTTGGCAGAAAAACACTGCTAAAGAGACTAGAGACCTAGGAACAAATGTTCAAGTTACCTTTTATGCTACTACATAAGCTAAGATCTTATCACTTTGTACCTTAATTTTTTTCTGTCTTTGATCTTGGGATCCATTCCTTATTTCATTCCACAGATATTTGTTGTCACAGTTTAAATATTTTTAATTTTCCTTTAACTATCAAATTCTATATCAACTACACAGATGAGGTATTTTGTTAAACAAGGTCTGAGATACAGTCAGAATTTTTCATTTATAACAAAAGAATTAGAGGCAAACCTATGGAAATAGCAAAGAGATTGGTGGTGGAGGGGGTAAACAGGTGGAATACAGAGCATTCTAGGGCAGTGAAAATACTATGTAAGATACTATAATGATGGGTACATGTCATTATGTAGAATGTCTGTAGAATGTGTAACACAGAGAGTGAATCCTAATGTAATCTATGGATTTTGGGTGATCATGTTATGTCAATGTAGTTAATCAGTTGTAAATCATGTGCTATTATAAAGGAAATGTTGATAATGGGGGAGCCTGTGCATGTATGAGAGCAGGAGATACATGGGAAACCTCTGAACCTTCCTCTCAATTTTGCTATGAACCTAAAACTACTCTTTAAAAAAAAAAAACACAACAGTAATCTAGATAATCTAAACTCAAGTTTCTTTCAAATGGGAGCCATATAACCATCCTGATTACTGTTAAAAATCTATTAAACAGTCTGGAATTTTAACATGCTTTTTTAAAATCTAGTAGTTCTTTGCAGAGCACTATGGATACTGTTATTTTATTTAATTACTTGTTAATTACTTGCAATTTCTGTAGAACTAAAAGATTTTTAATAAGCAAGAATATCAATTAAAACTACAAAAATAAAAAAAACAAGATCTGAGAAAATGGATAAAATATATATTCACATAGATACCTTAATAAAATAAATCCAACATTGAAGGGCAGATCTAAAAGAAAAGTCTTATTTTGCTGTATCTTTTCCCCCCCCTTTATGTTTTTCTAGTCCCATCTTTCCCTCCTGGCCTCTCTTTCATGCCAGCAATCTTGATGTGCTGACCTTCACCATCCCCTAAGTACCTGCTTGACCCCATCTGTTTTCTGAACCTTGTAGTTCCTCCACAAGCTCACCAACTAAAGATTGTCAATTTGTGTTTAATGGATTTCTCCTCCACTCCTGTACATATACACTCCCTACACAACCCCCTACTATTTCCCAGATCCTAATCTTTTAACCTAAGGGCAAGGTTGGAAATCATCAGATGCCTCAGGTCATCTGCAGCTAGCTAACTGGGCTGCTTTTTCACATTAAGATTGTCATTTACTGAGAGCAATGCTGCATACCTCTCAAGATTTGCTTTTGAAAGAAGGGCAGGGTCACATTTGTAAAACAGTTTGGAGATGTAAAATCTGAGTGGCAGTTCATAACACCCGACTCTGGGTTTCAGTTCATACAGTTTGAACTACTTTTAGTTGAAAGCCCTCAAAAAAAGAAATATCTTACCTATTTATGAATAGAGGATAATTTATCTGAATGATTACTTTAAAAATCTTTTTTATTTTCTTTTTTTTTTTTTGAGAAATCTACAAACTTACTGTATTGGGAAGAAGGAAAATGTCTTTGTATTTGGGAAACTAAGTTATCAACAGAAACTTGGTCCTCTGCTCTGTATTATGAAGAATGAGGGTTTTTGTTTTTAGTTAAATTCATTAGAAGCTTCATTGAAACAATGTCCTGCCACCTTACTTTGACAATAATGTCTCACTGAGCCTTTGAATGGGCTATTGAATTAGTCCTACTGTTATTCCTGGTAACTTCTTTCTCTGTAGTCATTCCTTTCCACTAAAAATCATCTGGTAATATGATTGATGCTTTAATCTCCTTAAAAGATCTTGTAGAAAAAATTACAAATTGCTATTGACTCCTCACTTGAATCCAACTGCATTTTATTTGGGTCATTGCTTCATGTGCTAATTATTATGTATTATTGTATCACAGCTTGTTAGTGGGCCATATGTGAGGTAACCATCAATGGCTCGATATCAGCCTGCAAGGGTATATTGAATAAAGTGGTGTTTTTTTTCCATAAGTCAGTGCTTGCCCTGATTCTAATTAACATTTTCAGTGTTGATTAGAAGTATGGAATCAGGAGTAAGGTTATTAAATATGCAGATTACTATATGTTGAGTAGGGGCGATTATTGACTAGAACGACACTGTAAGAATTCATAAGGACCTTGACAAATTAAACAAGGTAGTTAGAAGTGAGATGAAGTTTAATAGGGACAAATATGTGACATTTCACTCAGAGATGCAAAAAAGCAATCAATATGTATGTGTATGTATGATAGGTCAAAAATTGAGGATGAAAGCAATTTTAGAATGAGTCATCTGTCAGTTATAAACTTGGAATGTAGCATTGGTCTTTAAAAAGAAAATGACCAAGTCACTAGCAGTGTAACATATATTCAGGTCTTTTATAAGACTACCATGACCTACTTATAAGGTCCATAAATTATGCAAAAATTGCTATGGAAGAGAAAAAATATGGCTTAGTTAATAACAATGTAACACAGTGAGCAATAGATCCTGTGGGTGAGCCCTGAAGGAATTTGGTGTTTAACTAAACAAGAAGTGTAGAGGATTAAAGTGAAAAAGAAATAAAAAAATATTGTGCTAGAGGTGGTGAATAACTATACTCCATTTTCACTGAGAACAAAATCAGATTTAGAGTCCTGTTTACCCCATCTTTACCCTTGATACTCATATTTCATCAGACCTCCTTTACAAACTTGTATCTGAGGAGTTTAGGGAAACTTCACAGAGGAAATCAAGATACTAAGATGGAGAATGAGGTTTCCCAAAGGACAAGGGCCATTGGCCATGCTATCAACAGAAAAATAGTACTTACTTTGTTGTTTTATAAATAGAGCATACATATTCTCCTTCCTCCTCTTTATTTAAATACATCAACCCTTGAAAGAAAAAAAGTCATAAAATTTGTAATAGCACTCAATATTATCAAAGGTGTCTATTATTTCCTTATTCTGGTGCTTATATCTTCCTTAGCTTCTAAAACCATGATTTCTTTTGTATTTTTTAATCACGTCAGTTAGCAGAGTTAGTTGAACAATTTTGTTCACTCTCTACTTTCTAATACTTCAGCCAGAAATCATTCATCATACAGCCACTAGTCTACTGTTTCCACATGGCTTAGATGAGTATTCCTTACCAGAATAGGCATTTCACTTTGTCTACTGGAATCATGGACCATAACTTCAGCTTTTCCAATATTTTGTTTTAGTCCTATTTGTTTGATTGTTTGTTTTTGTCTTGCCTCTTTATTTTACATAAGAGGCAGAATATTTTTATTGGAAGTCTGATTAAGCTATACAACTTATTTTGTTGCATACAAAATTTCCAAAACCCCGTTTTAAAAAAATGTGTTTTTTTAAAATTAACTATACAATATGTCTGGCCATGATTAGTCATCCACAAAATGCCTAATGATATATAGTGAAGTCCCATTTTTATGCACTACTAGTCTAATAGAACACAGACTTTCCAAGATGACAGTATCTACATTAATAAAAGAGAAACATATAAATTGACCATCACTTTGCAATGCCCACCAGCCATTAAGAGTGAGTATGCAAATTAGTGGGACAAAGATGACAGTGGCCACAAAGCCAGTCAGATCAAGCAGGAGGCTTGGGTCACCCCTGGCAATGGAGGAAGCCAAGCTTTCCACCCGCCTGAACCTACCACTGAAGGAGGGGCTGGTGGGCGTTGGCCATGCACCCGGCATGGGCACACAGGAGGCTTGAGTCACCATCACCCAGGCCAAATGCCAAGAGAGAGGCCTGAAAATGGTCCTCAGCCCCTCATCCAGGCTGGCCATGCCCCCCAAGCTGGGATCCTCATCCCATGGGGGCATAGCTGGCCTCCAAACTGTCCCAGCCCCTCAACCAGGCTGGCACATCTCCAATGGGGACCCCCACACCAATGGGGGTGTGGCCAGCCTGCAAACCACCAAGGGTCCCCATGCTCAGGCTGCCCCTCCCCTCAAGGGAACCCCTACCCTGATCCAGGACACCCTTCAGGGCAAACCAGCCAGCCCCCACCAGGCCTCTATCTAATTAAAGGGTAATATGCTAATTAGACTGGGAGATCTTGCAAGAGACCTTCTGGCATTCTTCTGGACAAAACCATAGTGGCAGGGCCAAAGTAGAGGCAGTTAGGGGCAAAGAAGGGAGGGCAGTTGTAAGTGATCAGTCCAGTAACGGTTAGGAGCCAGCAGTCCCAGATTGAAAGAGAGATGTCTGACTTCTGGCAGTCGGACATCACTCAAGGGGTCCCAGGTTGGAGAAGGTGCAGGTTGGGCTGAGGGATATCCCCCACCAGTGCACAAATTTCGTGCACTGGACCTCTAGTATTTCTAATAAAGAAAAGTAGCCAAAAGAAATGAGCATAATTTAGGGTGATCAGACTAGCAGGGGGGAGCAGTTGGGGGTAAGCATGCTGGCAGGAAGGCAGTTAAGGGTGATCAGGCTGGCGGGCAGAGGGTAGTTGGGGGTGAACAGGCCAGCAGCCAAAGTGGTTAGGGGCAATCAGGCAGGCAGGCAGGTAACAGTTAGGAGCCAGCAGTCCCAGATTGCGAGAGAGATGTCTGACTGCTGGCAGTCGGACATCACTCGAAGGGTGCCAGATTGGAGAGGGTGCAGGTTGGGCTGAGGGACATCCCCCACTGGTGCACAAATTTTGTGCACTGGGCCTCTAGTATTTCTAATAAAGAAGAGTAGCCAAAACAAATGAGCATCATTGGTTGTTGACTAATTTCTCCAGATTCTGAGCTATTTTCAAAGATGAATAATAATTATGAGAATCAGCAACATATATTCCAGTTAAGTAGACAAAGAAGTAAAATTTCAAAACACAATGTGAAATGTGAACATATTCTAAATATTAGAAGAACACTGAGGAGGCAGTGGAGTTTGACCTTGAAGAAGAATTCACCGAGTACTTAAGGAAACATCTCATGCAGAGAAAATACCTACCAAGACATGTTGCTACAAAAAAGCAAGGAATGATGAGATGGTCTGTTTGTCCTATAATGTGAATATGAATGAGGCAAAGGATTATTTCTGAGAAAGGAAAAAAAAATATATATATATTAGGCCAAAGTTTTAGAGGGTTTTGAATGTTAAGGAGGTTGAACTATTATCTAAGGGCAGTGAAGTAGAGAAGAAATATTTCAATATGTCAGGGACAGGATCAGATTTGCATATCAGAAAGAGCATTTTAGCTGTGGTTCAGGGAGAATGGATTAGAGGTGGGTGAGAATAGAGATGGAGAAAAGGCTTTGAAATAACTTTCTAGGTAGAAATTATGAGGGTATTGGCAATGGGAAAGTAAAGGTGGTGATAGATTTGCAACATGGTAGCATGTGCAGAACTTGATGAGAGATTAGATGGGGTGGGAGCATTAGAAAGGCCATTGGTAAGGACGAGGTGTTCTCTGAGAATGAATCTAATTCGTGGGAAAATAAGGAGATGGTAAATCCAGAGAACAAAGTAATAGTAATGATAACAATAAAACAAAGAGAATAAAATAATAGTACTAATAATAATAAACTTAAGAAATGCAGCTACCTGTCATTGAGCACTTACAGAAGCTAAGTACTAAGCTAAGTGGCTTACTTGAAATATTTACTTCAAACATCCAGATACCTTATTAAAACATTATTTTCCCCTGTTTCACAGGGAAAGAAATTGCAATTTGAAGACATTTAAATAATTTGTCCAGGGACTGAAACGCGAATCTTTACATTTTCTAAACCCATGTTTTTAAAAAATAAGCAGTTGCCACTGGGCAGTCCCTCTCAGTGTCTGGCCTACCTTACCCGACCACCTCATTTTCCAACACATTTGCATGCTTCTTGGGATGCAGTGACAGTAATTTTCATTCTGCCATCATATTAGCTGTTCTTTTAAGTTTTAAATTGTGGAGTACCCTTTTATGCTGTAAAACCTCCTTTGTACTATACCTATGACAGCTCTTAGCTGCTGCAACTAATGAACAGCATTGGGCACCAGGCAGGCTTTTTATGTGGTTGTTAAAGGGCTCTGGAGCTACAACAATATCTGTCCTTTGGCAGATACTGAAATATGCATCCAGAGTAGGAAACTGGGGAGAGAGTGTGAGGGGAAAATCCTGAGCCAAGTTGGAGGGATAGAAGGAAGGAGGGAAGGAAAGAGGAAGGAGAGAAGGGGGGAAGATGGGGAGAAAGATGGGGAGAGAGGGAGCAAGGGGGAAAGAGGTTTATGAAAATTATTATAAAATTTATATTGGTAAGATTTATTCTCTTGTGAAGGGAAACTAGTTAAAAATAAAAGTGAAAGTTCACTGAAGAAGGGATACTAGTATGCATTAGACTTTTAACTAGTTGAAAATTTTAGAAATGTATTTTTATCAACACATTAATTATAACATAAATTTCATTAATTTGAAGTCATATAAATGCCCCAAAGAATGCAATGAAGAAAGTTATGACCATTTAGTATCACACATCTCTACCATCTTGTGCTTGGAAAAGAAATGAGACATTAAATTGACTTCAATTCATGAATCATCTCTTCAACAATTTTTACATACACACACACACACACACACACATTAGAAATCATTACATAGGGCATTATAAGGAGAGGATTTGCTATAATAGTAATCTATAATAATAAAAGCATGATATGCTAATTAGACTGGATGTCCTTCCAGATGACCTTCCATATGAAGCTGGGACTGCAATGGAAGCTGGGGGTCCCAGTGCCTCCTGGCAGCTGGAGGGAAGCCTGGGTCCTTGGTGCCAGAGGGAAGCTGGTACTGGCAGTCAGGGGATGAATTTCATGCATCGGGCCTCTAGTCTTCATGTAAGAATAATAGGTAACCTATGGAAACAAGGAAAAAATAAATGGGACCACATGAAAATAAAAAGCTTCTGCACAGCAAAAGAAACCATCAACAAAACAATAAGAGAGCCTACTGTGTGAGAGAACATATTTTCCAATGATACATCTGATAATGGGTTAATTTCTTAAATACATATAGGGAACTCATAGAACTTAACAAAAGGAAGAAAATCAATCCAATTAAAAAATGGATAAAGGACCTAAATAGATACTTCTCCAAAGGGGAAATACAGAAGGACAAGAGGCATATGTAAAAATGTTAAAAATCACTAATCATCCCAAATATGCAAATAAAAATGACCCATACCTGTCAGAATGGCTATTATTAACAAATCAATGAAAGTGTTGGTGAGGTTATGTAGAGAAGGAACCCTGATGCACTGATGGTAGGAATAAAGACTGTTGAAGCCACTATGGAAAACAGTATGGAGTTTCCTCAAAAAAATGAAAACTGAAACTCCCATTTGATCCAGTAATCTCACTTCTAGGAATTCATCCTAAGAAACCTGAAACATCCATTAGAAAGAATATATGCACCCCTATTTACATAACAGCACAATTTACAATAGCTAAGACTTGGAAGCAGCCTAAGTGCTCAACAGCAGATGAAAGGATAAAAAAACCAGACAGACAAACAAACAAACAAAAAACAACTATGGTACATTTACACAGTGGAATACTGCACAACAATAAAAAAAAAAAAAACCTCTTATGACAGTTTACAACTAATGAACAGCACTAGGCACCAAAGGCAAGATGGGATGGGCCTGGAGATCATTATGCTGAGTAAAATAAGCCAGTCAGAAAAAGATAAGTATCACATGATCTCACTCATATGTGGAATCTAATGAACCAAATAAGCTGATGACCAAAAATAGATCCAGAGTCATAGAAACATGAACACATTGTTGAACCTGAGAGGGAAGGAAGAGGAGGGTGTATGGGAAGAAATCAACCAATGAATTTGTATGCATATATGCATAAACTGGACACAGACAATGGGGTGGTGAGGGCCTGCGGGAGGGGGAAAAGAGGACCTATATAATATTTTCAACAATAAAGATTTAAAAAACACACACACACAGTAGGTAATTTCATCAAATACTGATGCGACAGGTCTTCTCATCAATCCCTGAGAAGGATACTGTTATTCTCTCCATTTAGAGATGAGGACAGGAAGGTTAGCAGGGATACCTAATATCACACAGCTCACACATAATAAGTCTTCTGAATTTTAAAATGTACTCACTATCATTAAATTCCACATATGAGTGAAATCATATGGTATTTGTCTTTCTCTATAAACTGAACTAACAAATTCAGCTTAAAAATGAAATGAGGAGAAAAAGAAAAAAATTTTTTTAATGTACCCAGTGTAAAACCTGTTGAAATCAGGTATATATAATATCAGATTATCATAATTTTCAATGCTTAACAGGTTTTCAATAGAAAGAGTTTCTCATGGAAAGAGTTTGTAATCATCTTAGATCCACTGAAATTCCTAAAATTTACTTTCACAGAAGTGCCCTAAACACAGTGTCTCATTATATGTAGTGTTCACACAAATATCACCTACCTATCAACTCTAAGTATTGCTTAATGCCCTGGCTGCTAGTTATATAGGACACCACTAAGAGGAATAAAAGAAGAATTTCAGTGAAATGAGAGGCTTATTAGAGTGGCAAAGTATTTGCTTTCTTTTATCCTTCACCATGTATAGACAGAGACATCCATTTTTAGCTCTATCTGCATGATTGGGAGTGTAGACTTGGGAGAGGAATGCTCAGATTCAATAGATGCAAAGAATAATATAGTTCACTGAGTTTTATGTGAGTATATTTTGGATTTGTGTGGTTGTGTGGAAAAATGGAATATTCTAGTATGAGTATATCCACAGTTAACTCTTTTCTAGAATGCTCTAAATTCTCCCATTTCTTCTATGGCTGTGTAAACATTGCCAGTTGTTTAAAAGGAAATATAAGAATTTACTATGATAAATTAATTTATATGTTAGATACTTATTAATCATCTTAAAATCATTTAGCGTTTTAGCACAATGACTTGGCATGTCTAAATAATATAGACTCAGATGTTGACCTTCAGATATAATTTCTGAGTATTACCACTTCTAGAATAACCCACTAGATTTCTTTCAGGGGGTCACAAGGCCACAACATTTCTGCTGATCTTGTTCTAAAATCTTATTAGCATGAAAATGCAAAATGACCACTTAAAATAGGCACTCTCATGTTGGGCTCCTAAAATGGTCTTTTCTTTGTGTAATAAGCTATTTGAGCTCAGTTCATTTTGCCTCATTTTATATTTGTCACCTTTGTTGCTATCTTGGTATACTATAATGAAATGACACTGAATCAGACAGCCTATAATTTTTATTGCAAGTGTATCTCAAGGCAAATTTGTAAGCTGACTTGATATCAGAAATGAAGCTAGAGGGAACATGCCTTTGTTCTAAGTTACAAAATGCCCTGCTATTCTAAATTGGAAAATAAACTGCCTTCTTTGGAATCAAGCTCTTCACATAGGCAATATATTACGATATTCCTTTAAAATTTTATTGTGTACAAAGCAGTTTTACCAACTATACTCTTTGTATTATAAGAATACTAGAGGCCCCATACATGAAAATTCTTGGAAGAGTAGGCCTTCCTTCCCCCAACTGCTGGCACTGGCTTCCCTTCGGCACCCAGGCTGCTTCCCTCCTACGGCTGCCCGCCGGCACCCAAGACTCTGGCTGGCTTCCCTCCATCCAGATTTTGTCATTAAGGATTTCCAGAAGATGTCCAGTATAATTAGCATATTACCCTTTTACTATTATAGATTATACATTAAAGTTGTAAAACTATTATTTAAGGTGATGCTATGTTACTAAGAAACACTGATTATATTAAAAATCCCAACATTTGATTTCAATTTTTTTTGTGGAAAGCTATTAGGGGTGTCACTTTATTTAACAACTAGTGCCTCTGTGTACTGATTCATGCACACTGAAAGAAAATTAATTAGAAGGTAGCCAGAGGGGTGGGACTGGGTGAGACAGGCCGGACATGCCCTGGAGCCAAACCAACATGGTCCTTCCTGGTCTGCTGGCCGTATCTGGGGTGGTGTCACAGCTCTGCAGTGTTGATATCAGGTATATATCGTACAGAGGGTAGTTGATAAATAATAATTATGAGAATCAGCAATATATATTCCAGTTAGGTCCCTTGGCCTAGCCCAGTGGTCAGCAAAGGCTCACGAGCCACATGCGGCTTGTGAGCCATGGTTTGCTGCTCTGTTGACTCATGAGTTTGCCAACCACTGCCCTAGCCTGTGGGGATCTGGCTGAAACTGTCTCTCTGATATCCCCTGAGGGGTTCCGGATTGCGAGAGGGTAATTCTCGGTGACACACACTGGAATCGGGCTCCTTTCTCTCGGGTTTCAGGTGCGTCACCTGAGAACTGCAGCTAGCCAGTCACCGCAGCTCAGCAGCTCCTGAGTTGAGCATCTGCTTTCTGGTGCTCAGTGCACGTCATACCTACCAGATGGTCCAATCATCGCTTAGCCATATATATGTGTATGTGTATGTGTGTGTGTGTGTGTGTGTGTGTGTGTGTGTGTGTGTATTATGACTACTTGGACAAACCAGTTATATATTTAAACATCATCATAAAAAATTTTCACCCCTAGACTATGATCTCAGCATGATCAAATTGAAGCCTGAGAGTTACAATCAAGAGTTATTGTTGGAACCACTAAGCAGCTAGTGGCCAGTCCTAGCCTGTGTGTCTGTTGTTGTTGTTGTTTTTTTTTATTTTTATTTATTGATTTCAGAGAGAGAAACAATGGGGGAAGAGAGAAATAGTTGTACCCTAGCAACGTGTAGCTCGCTTATATATCTGTTTTTGCTGTCAATTGTTTATTTATACTGTCACTTTATTTTTTATATATGGTATAATATTAGTAGTTATAGACTATTTTAGAAAATTAGTCCCTTCAAAAGCAGTTGTTACATGCACTGTTTTATGCAGCAAAAGTGTGGAACTAAAAGGAATTGTCATGGTAGTTTCATAGAGTAAATAATATACATGAACAACATAAAAAACACACAGTAGAATGCAAATTAAATTTTGCTAGACACTACTATTAGAAATTGGTATAAATAGTCTAACAAACACAGTACATAATTGATTGTTTGCAACACAATTTTGCACATGATGGAAACTGATATTCTGCAAGAGTATTCCCAGTACCTTACCCAATGCTGGTTGTTGTTGGTTGCAAAGATACCCAGGAAGTCATTAGCAAACTCCATCTAGAAACAGACTCAAAGGTCAGAGGTACACATAACATGAGATTCATGACTCATGGTTAGAGAGCTGTGGGTATTTATTCTTGTTCAGATTCTTGTTTCAAAGAATCTGCTCCCATTCTCAGAAGTTAGTGAGTCTAAAACATGCCAGCATCTAATTTTGAGCAGTGTGCCAAAGTCACATGTTCTTTCTTAAACGACAGTCATTAGAGTTGGACACCTATACACATTCAATGAATTATGGAAGCATGGTAATTGGTTCTCTAAGAAAGTATAGATTGGCTCTGAAACTCAAACGTAAGGAAATTGATCATCAATTTAGAGATAACTTGGGAAGGTAGATACCATCTGTAACTCAAAGATTTATTTGAAAATCCTGGAGCATTGTGCATTGTTCTATAAAAGGGAAACTAAGAACATAGCTTCTCAGAAACATGGACTTTGTTCCATTTGAATACAAATAGAAGCCTCTGTGTGTGTGTGTGTGTGTGTGTGTGTGTGTGTGTGTGTGTATCACATACACACTTACAACCAATAATATAGCAAAATAAATATAGAAATAAGAGTCAGAATTTTGATGTAGAAATGCTATGGCCTTTGGCACTAATCAAGTCCATATTTGAGTCCTATTTCTATCTTTCACTGAAATGTGCTACTTTGACCAAGTCCTTTATTCTCACAAGTTAAGTTTCCTCATCTGTAAAATGGGTAAAATAGTTCTGAACATGAAGCATTGGTGTGAGTATAATGTATGTCAATTGCTTGGGGATGTATGCAATAGCCATTTAATAAGTAATGACTATCAAAGAATCTAATTTTTAAGTATACATTTGGCCTTAAAACATGTTTGTGCACCGTGTAATCTATATATGTAAAAAGCTAATATGTTAAGTGTCCAACCATTCGATCAATCACTATGATGTTCATTCACTATGATGTTCACTGACCACTAGGTAGCAGACACTCAACATAGGAGCTGCCTTGATGTGTGCTGGCCATTTACTGAGAAACGGCACCAGAGTGACAGCCCACCAAATTGCAGCCTATGCTGCTGAGACCCCATGGTGCAAAATGTGGTCCACAGCTCAGCCCAGCCAAGCACAGAAATAGTGGCTATAGTCACTAGGCAATGACATCACATAGCAATGCCTGGCTTCTTCTCTCTAGAAACTAGCCTTTTTGGAGTTTCTTCAGCCTAAGAACACTATTTGCCTTATAGCCAGGTGGAAACATTTTACACTTTAACCAAACATCTGTGAAGTATTTTCCCATGTCTCATTTCACTTGCTCCTCAAAGAAGTCCTGGATAACATAGATAAAAGACTGGGTGGAATCCTATTTTCTTTTCATTAGCCGAAAACAGATTTAGAAAGCTTAGAAATTTGACCCGACTGAAAACTAATAAAAAATGGTGGACCTTGAGAATGACTTTAGGTTTTCTCAATGCACCAAATATACTAAAACACTGCTGCAGTTAAATATTTTACCCTTTGTTCTCCCTACAATAATAATCTGTTTCATGATGATATTTTCTGCTGTGTTGCTGACAATTACCTGAAAGAGAAGTTGGGGTGCTTCATTGGGCTGGAAAAAAGTTTAGCTAAATCAGAAAGCAAGTCTAATTAGGCAAGTTTATTAATATATATAAAGCTTTCACTGGCACCAATTGCACACATGTGTTTTGATCTGTCATTGTTAATCACGAATTTGGTTGACACTTCTATTTTAGAGAAAGGGCCAATAGTGATATTAAAATATTTTTCCTAATTACTTTCCTTTCAATGTACATGAATTTGTGCACTGAGTCACTAGTTATTTTATAAATATTATTTAACCATTGGGACCTAAAAGGACATAGGCTTAAGGCTTTAAAATATATTGATTTAAAAAAACACGCACTTGATTATATGATTATCTAGCAATGTAATTTAGTATTTCTTTGCTTTGATAGGATTGCTAGATTTTATTATTTTGTAGTGCAGGTTCAAACACACACACACACACACACACACACACACACACACATTGCTTTACCACTAGAAATTTTCAACTTCCTTTTAGAAGTAATTTTGTCTTTTCGTGATTTGTATAATGCCATACATTCTAATAGCAATCCTCCTTATATAGTTCATCTTAATATTAAGAAACAACAAACTAAGAAGAGCAACTTAGCATCTATGTTCACATTTATTGCTCTTTGTTTCCTTTAACTTTATTTCCACTTGAAAATATTCTTGTGTCTCTCTTCTCCCCTAATAATTAAGGTCTCTCCAGGACCTTTCCAAGCAGACAGACATCCCTTATGGTACAGTCCTGGACTCTGCAGTGTATGAGCATGTGCGTATGAAGGGAATGAATCCTTTTGAGAGGGACAGCATGTATTCCCAAATGTGGCGGATGATCAACCGAAGCAATGGATCAGAAAATAATGTTTTGGAGTCCCAAGCAGGCATTCAAAAGGTACTGGCTATAGTTCTTCATTTATAGTCTGTCTACCCTTTTGTCTCTCATATTAGAATTGCTAAGTTCAGCAATTTCTTTTTTTAAGTTATTTTAACTTTGACATGAGTTTTCAGTTGCGTTATTCTATCTGTTGATTTAAAGAAGAGTTTGAAGTAACAGTATAACAGTAGAGGAAATTCAAACCCTTTATAATGTGTGTGTCTAAACAGTGATTTTCAACCAGTATGCGCACGATTTTTTTAAAACATGCAATACTTGACTAGTCAGGACCACTGACCTTATTTCTCTTAGATTGTAAACAAATTTTTAAAAAAATTAAAAATGGACAACAGCCAGCACAATAGTTGGCCAGGGTAAATGAATTAGAACCATATCTATTTTTTGGTCAGGTGGGAAAAAAAATGTATTTTTTGATGTGCCACAGAATTTTAGTAATTAACTTCTGTGTGTCATGAAATGAAAAATGTTGAAAATCACTGATCTAATGGATCTGTTTCCAGTGAATTCCAAAGCTAGAAAACAGGAGCTTGTATTTTGTTCAGAACAGGCTCAGAGACTTATACACATTAAGACTGAAAATGTTTTCACAAATCCCGTTCCAAATACCATTCAGGTTATTCCATCCTTTGACACACCTATGAGTGTTTTTGTTTTTCCTGTATTTGTTTTTAGATGAAAATCTTGTCTTTACTTATGATTATGTGAGGCTATCTGTGAGTAAAAGTTAATCTTGTTGACAAAATCCCTACCAATGATTGTTTCTATTTCCAAAGGTGAAAATATTTATAACTTATGTATATAGCTATCACTTAGAAGTTATTTAAAAAAAAAAAAAAGGAGGTTACTTAGTAAGCAGTCTTTGTTGTTAAAAGCAAGAAGCTGATTTTTATTCTGGCCTGTGGTTTATAAACATGTACATAAAAGTAACACTTTCTCAGGCCCCATAAACCTCCTTGAGAGAACTGCCTGATTTTTGCTTAAGATTGTTCCAGTGGCTAACCTAGTAAAAATCATAACAGTTAATAGTTAATAAAAATTATTGGATGAACAAATAAATTAATAAGCAAGTGAATGCATGAATGGATCTCATTAATAGCAACAAATGGTGATAGACACTTTTTCTCTGTAACCTTCCACACAGAATAATTTGGATCCCATGTCTGAGTTCCTTGTCCAAAAACAAACTCAATAATATTATGTTTGAGAATGTTTTGATGACTATAAATGTTATTCTGCCACAGATTTTACCATTATTCTGTGCCTGTTCAAATGATGTTGTTTTTCTGCACTGCTATTGCTGTGGTGTGGGAACCTCTTTCCACGTCCCGCGTGGTTCAGGGTTCCCGGGTCAGGGTTCAGGTTCTGAAGGAGGCCGCACGCAAACGAAATGAGAGACTAGAAAACATTAATTTGGCGATATTGGGGGGCCAGGTGGGAGCCTTCCTCTAGTGGAAAGGACTGCCACCTTCCTTTGATCTTGCCATCCCTTTTATTTAGGTTTGGGATACACCCTTTGCCCTGAAGCAGGCAATTCCAGTAACAAGTAGATTATTTTATCAGTCAGGATTTACATGATTATTTGATGGGGAAGTTCATTGTCTCAATTAGATGGGGAGTGGCTGGTTTTGACCTTTCAGAGCTTCAAGGTTTACCAGCCTTCTAGCCTCCTGTTTACATCCATTTAGTGAGAACAATGTTTGGTTTCCGACACTGTGGTCCTATAGAGTCAACCTAGTAATTTTTGCAGTTACTACATTGACATCATTACTTAAAAAACTGATGATGCTGACATAAACCTTTTTTCAGGCACTGCCTTTAAAGAAGTCAATGTCTTTGAAATATTATCAATGGCCTCCAACTCCTTCATTTTTATTATATTAGTCCCCATTTCCCAGGGTCCAGGTATGGATCCCGAAGTGTTTCTATTTTGGGTGAATGGACCTATATGTTGTCTGAAAGAGGACGGAGACAAGGCATTTTAGGGTTTACTAGTTACTCATAGGATATGAATGAATTTAAGCCCACAATAAATATATTAAATGGATTTTAAAAGATTTTTTTTCAAATTGTCTACAATTAAAAATAAATTTGTTTTCTTGAATATAAATTTTGCAACTACAAAACATTATGATTTAATAGTCCTAGGGTTAACTTAAAATTGTCACATAACAAAAAAGATAATGCAATAAAAGAAGTAGAGAACGATTTCTGTTCCCTGATAGCTAATATAAAGGACTTATGAATTTAAAAATGGCAAATCAAATCTCACAGTATTTATTATACCACACTTATTCAGTTTTCTAATTTATAGAGGGGTATTAAAGAATGTTCTTTGGAATTCATAACAGAAAATACCAAAGTGAAATTTACTTTAATATATATTTCTTTCAACCAAAATCACAGACAGGTGACAAATGACTAGATAGAGAAGCGGTAGTAATAATAAAATGAATTTTGGTTTAGTCTGCAAGGTCTTGCCCAGCATCTATTAAAATAAAACGAACCAACCAACAATAACCTTTTCACCTGCAAAAGCTCAGTGGCAGCTCATGAGAACACATAAAATGTGGTTGTGGATTCTTCCTCAAGCAACTAGCCTTGCACATCTCACATACCAGTTTCCTATTCTCTGTGATTGCCTTCTAGTTTGTGCAGGCTGAAGGGACCTCAGAGGCCAATATTCCATAGAAGACCAAACTTCTACAGTAACTTGGCCAGGAATGTGTATATGTAGCATAAAGGCCTTCCAGGAAAGCCTGCCTCATTGTGAAAAACAATCCTCACAATCTGATTATAACTTTGTATATCCAACTAATGTCTCAGGTTCTGTTTGTTCTTAATGTTACTAGTCTCATTAAGTTTCTCTTATTTGAAGGTAGATCCAGATTCTTTCCAACATCTTTTTTCTGCTCTTACTGAAGGAATCTGTATAAATTAGGGTTAAGTAAATGAGTTCTGATTTGCTATTATTGAGACACATGCACCTAAATCAAGCTAGCCTAATTAAAACAAAACAAGCTTGTTTTTGCTTTCTTCTTCCCAGGATGTTTTGCATGAAAGAGGGATTTGAAAAGTATAACTGAATTTTTAATGCATGTACTAAACAATTATTTATTGAGCACTCACTATGAGTCAATTACTATTTTAGTTACTGTCATGAACATACTTGAAAACAAAATGCCTTCACGGAGTTTAGTGAAGAAAGCATACAATAAATAAGATAAATAAAATATGTTACATTTCAGTAGTAATATGTGTTAAGGAGAAAAACAGAGTAGAAAAAGGATGCGGGGACATGGAGAAGATGATCTGTTTTGTTACATCAGATGACAAGGGAAGTCTTCACTAAGGACATGACACTGGAATAAAGGCTTGAAGCAGATAGGGAAGAGAGGGACTGAGAGAGAGGGGGAAGAAGAGAGAGAGAGATCTTGGTGAAGTTGAAGTGTTTCTGAACAGAGGGGTCAGCCAAAGAAAAGGTCCTGGGTGGGGGCATGTTTGGATATTCTAACTATGAGAGAGGCCAGTGTAGCTTCAGGAATAAGGGATAATATCAGAAGTGTAATAAAGTCAGAGAGGTAGAGGGACAGGTGGTAGGGAGAAGGCAAATCAGATAGGATTTTATTACAGCAGTAGAGGCCTGGTGTACAAAATTTGTGCACAGGGGATTGGGGGGGGGTCCCCTCAGCCAGCCTGCACCCTCTCCAATCTGGGACCCCTTGGGGGATGTCTGACATCCCTTTCACAATCCTAGACTTCTGGCTCCTAATCACTCACCTGCCTGCCTGCCTGATCGCCCCTAACTGCCTCCCCCTACCAGTTTGATTGCCCCTCATTGCCTCTGCGTGCTGGCCTGATTGCCCCTAACTGTCCCCTCTACTAGCCTGGTCACCCTTCACTGCCCCCCTCTGCCGGCCTGGATGACCCCATCTACCACTCCCCCTCCCCCCACCGACCTGGTCACCCCACACAGCCTACTTGTTCAGTCATTTGGTCATCCCTCACTAACTCCCCTGCCAGCCTGGCCTAAGCAGCCATTTTGTGAGGCTGTGAAGATCAATTTGCATATTACCTCTTTATTATATATGATAGGCCTAGGAGCAACCTGTATACATCAACATTACTTGTTGGAATGCAGACTCTTAGGTCTCAGCTCTTCTGAATGTGAATTTTATTCTAACAAGATTCATAAGCATGCTAAACTAAAGTCTGAGAATATATGCTGTATAGAACTGTGTATTAAGTGGACTTTTAAAACTGTATAATACATGATACTTAGGAAGTTTTGAACAGAATAATATGATCTAATTAATATTTTTGTAAATTGTGTCTGCTGTATTGAAAAAAAATAGCGGTGTAGATGTAGAAACTAGAAACCAGTTAGGAGGTCAATATGATGACTCAGCAATTCTGAAATTACACCATTGAAAATCAATCTCTGTTAAAATCCACATACATCTTAGAATATTATAACTTTAAACTATTAGCATTAGTACATTGAGGGAGATTTGGTCTATCAGATTATTTTAGGAGGAATTGGGACATGAAGCAAGTAATTTCTGAAAATAGATAGAAAAATTCTAGGTCACAGGTAAGGATCTGACTAGGAATGATATATCTGTGTATACCACTGAAATAGAGACATCCCTGGTTATTAAAAGGGGAATATTCATTTCCTGATAAACTATTATAATTCAAATGATGAGGAACAAATTATTGCAGAACTTGAGCAATTATGACTACTGGGGAAGAAAAGAAAAGCAGGATTGGTAGGATTATAACTTCTGCCCTAGCTAGAGGACCCTGATGTTAAGTAAATAATTCTTCAGACTATGTAGTTAAATGCAAGGGGGAAAGGGAGGAAGGAAGGACTCTGAATGATACTATGGAACAGGAAAATGGGTGGTGGTGGCAGCAGCAATATTCAACCAGAAAGATCAATTTGCAACATTACTCATCTACTTAAGTCCAAAACCATTCTGGGGAAAAGGGAGCTGGCAAAGTTCAGGTGGAGCATTGAGGCTCTACTCAAGCCACTGGGCCAGCTCTGATCCTAGCTGGAAGACTGGAGGATTGAAATGAAAGCTAGACTGGAAGTAAGGAGACCAGTGAGGAGGCCATTGCTATAATCCATGTGAGACACAATGATGGGTGGACCAGGGTGGTTATGGTGCAATTGGTGGTAGCTCTTTTGAAGGTAGCTCTAACAGAATTTTCTAAAATATTGTATATGGGGTATGAAAAAGCAGAGTTAAAGATGAATCTAGTGTCTTTGGCTTAAGTAGTTGGAAGAATGAAGTTGTCATTTTTTTAAGTTGTCATTTCTTTCATAAGAGAATAGAATAAGTAAACATACTAAGAGAAATGCTTAGTATTGGAAGCTCTAGAATGCAGACTTTCACTAAAGGAAGAAACTCTGCAAACTAACCTATATGGTCATAAAAATGCACATTTTCATAAGATAGAGTTTACACTCCAATCATACATAAATTTGGAAAATAATCAATAAAAAATAAATTGCTTTTAAATAGTTATTAAAAATCCATCTCAAAATATAATTATGAATAGCAAAGCCCGTTGAAGTCTAGTATGAGCACTAAAAGTTATTAACAACCAAAATATAAATTTTTGAAAGCAAGTTGTAATAAGTTGCCTATTTGTTTGTTTATTTATTTATTTATTTATTTATTTATTTATTTATTTATTTAGAGATTGAAGAAACTATGGGAAAAGCACATTTGAGAAACCAAATGAAAATCTGCCTTGGTGTGATAATTAATATAAAATGTTTATTATTTATCCAGGCAAAGATGCTAAGAAAGCTGATGCATGTATGAGTTGGGTATTCAGGAGAGAGTTCTAGATGGAGATTAACATTCAGTAATTATTAGAATAGAGCAGTAGTTGGCAAACTCATTAGTCAACAGAGTGGCAAACCGCAGCTCTCAAGCCACATGTGGCTCACGAGCCACAGTTTGCCGACCGCTGGCATAGAGTTTGTATTTAAAGTCATAAGACTCAATGATATCATTAAGGATGATGTGTATCTAGGGAAGAAAGATAGCTAAAGACTCCTGGGACAATGAAATCTGAGCTGTCTAAGAGGAACATGATGACATAAGGAGATTGAGGATGGCCTGAGCAATGAACTGTAGGTCTGGGAGGAACTAAAGAGCTGGAGTCATGAACCAGAAGGGCAGAACTGGATTGGAAATAATATGAAGTTGGTTCTGTGATGACACATTCGAAACTGAACTGGCAGAGAGAGTTGGTATTAAGAAAAGACACAATCTTTGGAAAAGTGAAAGCCAAGAGATGAGAAACCCAGTACAGGAAATGGAATGTCTATGTGAATAATCAAATCACCAAAAATAACCATAAAACTAGTATTTGATTGAGATAGTGACAGACAACCAAATGATAAAATCTTCAAGCAGTGTTAGAAGAGTGACAGAGTCAGCAGATGACTGCAGTAAGAATGAGTAACGGGTTATAAATATAGTCTGATAGCCTGACCTTCAAACCTAGAAACTTTATAGAGACAAGGGTCTAGAAGGGAAAATGAGGACAACTACTTTTTATTTAGTTCCTGTGATAAGAATTACTTAAGAAGACAAGTAATGAGGCATCCCTAGAAGAGAAGTATATTATGTGGAGAGAGACCATATACCTTGGTTTGTGAAGTCTTAATTTTTCCAGGTGCCTCGCCATTATTAATAGAACCCCTATGATTTTGTGATTTATAAAAAAATATTTATTTGGTCTTCCTCCTCTTTCTGGCACAGAGCTCCTAAAACCCTTGGAATTTTCTATATGAGGAGAGTTATAAAGGTGTCTTTTATTATGTTAATGAGGTACTTTTGGACTGAACCTAAGAATAGAGCTGGTTGGCAGGGAAACCAACCATGTGATTGGAGGATTGGAACTTTTAATCTTACCCCCAAGCTCCTGGGAGGAGAAAGGGCTGGAGAGTTCCATCATGGAAGGCCAATGATTTAATCATTCCTGCTTGTGTAATAGAGTCTCCATAAAACCCCAACCTGACAATTTCCAAGTTGATATACATATGCAGGAGTGAGGAGAGCAACACACTCTAAGAGAGCATGGAAGCTCCATGCCTTTCCCCATACTTTTACTTACACTTCTCTTCCATTTCTCTGTTTCTGAGTTATATCCTTTTATAAGAATTTAGTAAGTAAATTTTTTTTCTAAGGTCTGTGAACCACTCTAGCAAATTAATTGAACCCAAGGAGAAATTCATTGGAATCTCCAATCAATAGCCAATCAGTAAGAAGCTCAGGTAATAACCTGGACTTGCAGTTGGCTTCTGAATCCTTAATCTGTGAAATCTGACACTGTCTTCTATAGATAATGTCAGAATTGAAGTGTAGGATACCTGGCTGGTATCTGAGAATTATTAGTGTGAGACTGCCCCCAGATCCACATGTTAGAATTGGTCCTAGATTCTCTAATTCTCTTTCACTTTTAAGATCATTCCCGTCACAGCAATAAAATTTAAGATCTCCCTATATATAGGGTTCACGGTGATGATGTTCCTTCCATAGAGCAGAGTGGAAGAGTGTAGATATTGGGAGAGCAATGGGAAACTTGTTCAAAAGCAGACCTGTAGTTCCAAATAAGTAAGAAATGAGGACTGACCTGGAAGTTTTGGATTTTTAGGATGACAGGCATTTAGGCATCTAGAGCCAATAAGGGCTGTAGACTGTAGGCAAACTGTATTGGTAAGGTGGTGAGTGTAGGGTGGCAGGAGGGTGAACATCTCATAGGAGCATACTGACAGTGGCAGGTGAAGGCCTGGCTGAGAGCAGTCTTTCCAGCAACTGAGAGATTGGAGGACATTGCTTCCCACAGCTGAGGATGAAGTAAGGAGGAACGAAGTTACATTTTTTTTATAATTGAGAAGAAATAAAATTTTGAGTATTACAAAGTTTTACGTAAGTCATTCCTGGTCTTCTGTGCCCCAAACCCATGAATGACACTGGTCATATATGGTACTTTTCTGGTTGTTCCTTTCCTCTTCCCCCTAAAGCTCTCTAGCATCATTTTACATTGAGTGAAAATGCCAAAGTGGATGAAAATTCACGAACTAGCAGCAAAGAGAGGGTAAGAGCTCACTTGAGCTTCAGTAAGTGACTTGGTAATATGCTGATAGGTACAAAACCTTAAAAGCAGAATTAGGGCCTTATTTCAGAAATGAATAATCAGCCTGAACACAACTTGGGGGAAAACAAGACAAAATACTCAACAGCTTTGGGTCTATAAAAATGCCAAGAGGTCTGGGCTGTCATATCCTTGGGCTTAGAGGCAATGCTACATCTATCCTTTTTCCAAATAACTTCAAAAATATATAATTCACTTTAGTACTTTACCTGCACTTGGGAGCTCAGATACCACTGACACATTTTTGAATCTTTAGGAAACAGAGCTTTTAGGTTTGTGAGTTATCATACAGTGAATACCGCTCTTCTTTCTGTACCAGAGTTGGTCAGAGGACATAGACATCATTTCCAGCAGCCCTTTCAATGCATTTTTAATGCCTGGGGTTTAATGGGGGTTTTTTAATAATTTTTACAACTTATTTTTTTTCCAATAACCTTCAAGGATGTCTTAAAATTATTATTGATTAGATATTTCCCAAAGAGGAAAGGAGAACCCTAAAATCATAGAGTGCTTACGCAGTCATGAGCATTTTAAGTTGAGTTAGAATATGTCAGGTCTTATAAAACACAAAGCAAACTATAAACAGGGGTTTTTTTTTTAGATGCCCAAGGGGTACATACTTATATCTTTATAAACATAAAGTGAAACTACTTTATAATTTTTACTTTAATTTATAGAAAATATATATGTATACATTTATATATTCACTACTATTATAAAGATACCCACTATTGGCAGAGCATGTATTTTTAAATTGCTTTTTTTATATAGTGATCTAATCCATGATGAAAGCCAGACTTGCTCCAATTCTTCCTTTAATTAGTCACACTCAATTCCAATTCATCTATTCAGTCACTCATCCTTTAATCAACAAACATTTTTTTTTTTATTCAAAGGCTGCTAAGTACCAGAAACTATGTAGGCACAGAGGATGCTGAGATGGATTAGTCTAGTTGGACAGTAAAATGCAGAATAAAACTACTCAGAGAAAGATGTACAAGGTTAAAAGGTAATATGAGAAAACAGAAAGTCGACCAAGCATAACCTAGGGGATGAGGCTATTCAGATCACATAGGCTTTCTAGAAGTAAGGGTTTAATTAAATAAAAGAGAGATAGGAATAAGTAGGAGAGGGAAGAGACAACCTGGAAAAAAAAAAAAAGAAAAAGCACAAAGGTTAGCAGAACAGTACCATGCAGGAAACAAAAAGCAATTACAGTTTGATATTAGGTGGTTGTATGAAGGTTTTCTGGAGAAAGAGGAACAATAGGAGATATGTGTGTACTAGTATATATATGTTAGAAGTTAGATATCCTATATATAATACATAGTTTCATATATAATGATAAATGTCTATGACCTATATTATATATATCATGTATAACATATATAATACAAACACAATGAGATTTAAGCTGAGAAGTCCCACAGTCTGCAGTCTATAAGTCTATAACAGGGAGACTCAGGAAAGCCAATGGTATAAATTCTAGTCCGAGTCTGAAGGCTTGAGAACAGGAACACTGATGTAAATTTCAGAATCAGCCTGCTTCTACTTTGTTCTATTCCAACCCTCTGAGGTTTACCCACCCACATTGGGAAGGGCCATCTGCTTCACTCAATCCACCAATTCAAATCCTAATCTCTTTCAGAGATACACTAATAGACATACCCAGAAATAATGTTTAACCAGATATCTGGGCATCCCATGGCTCAGTCAAGTTGACACATAAAATTAACCATAACAGTCCTATAATAAAGTAAAGGGAGTGGTACGTACAGTTTGTCCTATGGATCAGACTCCTACTGGATCATGTATCATCTAGTTAGATCTTACTCTCAAATTTACTTTACAAGATTGAAAGTATATATACATATTTAATTTTTTTCTGTTAGAGCAGAAAAGTAAAAAATGTAATTCCACTATATTAAAATTGGCTCACTCTATCCATCCAATTTACCTTTTAAAATAATCTCTGTGGTATGGCTTCATGATTTTTTTTCCTATATTGAATAGGCATGCATGTCCATACAATGTTTTTGTTTGGTTTTCATTTTGACTTGTTTTTTTAATGAAATATGTGTGGGGTTTTTTGCCTTTCTCTTTTCAATTTCTGTTATAAAAGCTTTCATGTTTACATAAATGTTTATACATCATTTTGAAACCTTCAAAATATTTTATGAATTACTATAATTTATCAAATTACTGCCATTGATGAACACTTTAAATGTTTTATATATTTTCTCCTAAAAGCAGTTATGATATATAATTATAGTCCTAAAAGTAGGATTGTCAATTAAGGACCAGGTAAATTTTCAAATGTAATAACCACTCACAGAATAGTCTCTGAAAATAGTGTACCTATTTCTACTTCTATCAATACAATAATAGAGTTTTGTTTTCCCACTTTCTTGCCTGAAGTTGCCAGAATATAATGGTATTACTCTTTTTGTTTGTTCCAAAATGAGAAATGAAAATTATTTTATTTTTACTTTTCTGATTATTAATAATGTTGAATATTTTTTCAAATATTTATTGTTTTTTGCATGTCATTTCCATTTTGCTAAATTATTCCTTTGCTCCTTTTCCTAGTAGCTTGTTATTATTACTTTTAATACCTCTTTTTTAAAATATTGATAATAGTACTTTGTCTTTTGTATAACTCTATCTCTAACCCATCAGGCTTTTCTATGCCAACCCATGCCATATCTACATGTACACTGTCAGTTAAGTTGATGTACTGGCAAGCAAACATAATTTTGTCAGGTCTTAATATAAATCTTGGTAAGGCCCAAGGGCACATTTTGTAAGACAACATTTCTTTTGCTAGACAGTGATTTCAAGGAGCAGCATTTACTTTACAAAAACTAGGGGAAGCTAAATGGTTTTGTAAATATGCCTGTAAGCTGTTCACTGTTTGCTGTCTTCCTTTTTATCCCTAAGACTATTAATGTAAATAAGAATTTTATAAAACTTAGCTCCCTAGTAAAAGATATATACTTAAATGGCTCTAAGTTTTTGAAATATGCTTTTATGAACATTTCTAGTTAATATATTGGACTTCCGTGCCTATGTATTTGTTTCCATTACATTAAGCTATATACTTTAATAACAAAAACTTTGAATTTTTAGTTTCTGATGAAACTTCTCTTCCCTCAGTAAGATAATTAGGAGCCTATGTATGTTTCATTGGCATTCCTGTGAGTCCCAGCTCCTGGTTGTCCTTTTATATTTCCCTCTCCTCTTACTCTGATTTATGTGGTCAGTGCTCTACTGTGATTTTCTCAACTTCTGAATTCAATTTCCCTTCTAGGACATAAATGCCATGATTACTAGTGATGCTTCTGCTTTTACATTTCTCAGATTAATTGTCATCTTGGGCACTAAAGCTTGTGATTATAAATTCCTCCTTTCTTGTTAAAAATACATAACTCTATGTTCCTTCCTTTAAATCGATATGTTTTGTAAAATCCTTTATGGCTCTGCCACCTGGAACCGACTCAGCATGGAAGATGAAAAAATAAATAAAATTTTGGTGCCTTAATGGTATTTTGGGGCAATAAATATAGTACAACCAGTGGCCCCGGTACATAAAATTTGTTCCCTGTGGGTTGGGGGTGTGGATAGGGAAGATCCCTCAGCCCAGCCTGCACCCTCTCCAATTTGGGACCCCTTGGGAGATGTTCAACTGCTGGACCGGCAGTCAGCCATCTCTCTTGCAATCTCAGACTGCCAGCTCCTAACTGCTCACCTGCCTGCCTGCCTGCCTGATCACCCCTAACTGCCTCTGCCTGCCTGCCTGATTGCCCCTAACCTCTCTTCCTACCTGCCTGATCGCCCCTAACTGCCCTCCCCTGATTACCTGATCTCACCCCCAACTACCCTCCCCTGCTGGCCTGATCTCACCCCTAACTGCACTCCCTGCAAGCCTGGTTGCCTCCAACTGCCTCCCCTGTGGCCTGATATTACCCCCAATGGCCCTCCCTTGCTGGCCTGATCTCACCCCCAACTGTCCTTCCCTGCTGCCCCAGTTGCCCCCAACTGCCCTCCTTTGCTGGCCTGATCTTGCCCCCAATAATCTTCCCCTGCCAGCTGGATCTCACCCTTAATTTCTCTCCCCTGCTGACCTGATTGCCCCTAACTGCCCTTCCCTGTCGGCCTGATCTCATCCCCACCTGACCTCTCTGCCTTGGCCCCCATCACCAAAGCTTTGTCCAGAAGGAAGTTGGATGTCTGGAAGATGCCCGGTTGACCCAGTCTAATTAGCATAGTACCCTTTTATTAGTATAGATAGATTATATAGGATAGGATTGCTTAAATAGGGGGGAAAGCCTTTTTCAGCAGGAGGAGATGTTCTTGGCAGTCAAAAATATGTAATCCTTGTATCTGGACTGATAGCCAGCCATATGCACTATGCCAGTGGTTCTCAACCTTTCTAATGCTGCGACCCTTTAATACAGTTCCTCATGTTGTGGTAAGGTTGTTGTGGTAACAACCCACAGAAAGAGAGAGTTAAAAGCTGATCAACACTGCCAAGAAAGCTATGGATCAGACCTTGCTTCTCTCTCCAGGCCTCTCTGTGGGCCTGATTTGCAGCCCCCTCAGCAGTCAGTGCTGGGTCTCCACTCCCAAAGCAGCCATGGCAACCCAGAAATGAGTGTAGGACTGACTTCCGGTCAGTTAAGCCTTTGGTCATTACAGACCCTGGGTTTTTATATATAAAGATATAAATCATACTTAACATTTGGTAGAAAGAACCTGTTCCTTCAATTTCCCCTTTGTTTCCTCTAGTATACATAATATTAAAAACTAAAATCCAAAAGTAAAAATAGATTTTAAAGCCTCTATAATTTTCACATTTAGCATTCAACATAAAATAGTTTATTTCAATTTTAAAATTTTTGTTTCTTCTAAAATGTAAAACATGCATAACAAAATTGACTATTGTAACAGTTTATATTTTTAAAGACCTTTTTTTTAATTGTATTCAATATTATTTTGTATTAGGTTCAGGTGTACAACAAAGTGGTTTGACAATCAGATACTTCACAAAGTGCTCTCCCTGATATTTCCAGTACTCACCTGGCACCATAAATAGTTATTACAATACTAGAGGCCTGGTGTATGAAATTTGTGTACTGGGAGGGTGTCCCTCATCCCAGCCTGCACCCTTTTCAATCTGGGATATCCCTCTCACAATCTGGGACTGCTGGCTTCTAACCATTCACCTGTCTGGCTGCCTGATTGCCCCTAACTAATCTTCCTGATAGCCCCTTATCCACTCCCCTGCCAGCCTGATTGACAACTAACTGCTCCCCTGCCAGCCAAATCACTCCCAACTGCCCTCTCCTACAGGTCTGGTAGCTCCAAACTACCCTCCCCTGCAGACCTATTCCCCCCCTCTAACTGCCCTCCCCTGCAGGCCTGATCACCCTCAACTGTCCTCCCCTGCCAGTCATCTTGTGACAATGTTGGGGCAGCCATCTTGTGACAGCATGTAGGGCAACTATCTTGTGATGATGTAGTGGTGGACATCTTGTGACAAAACCTGGGGGTAGTCTTATGATGTGAGGGCATGAGGGTCAATTTGCATATTACCTCTTTATTATATAGGATTTCTTACTATAGTTCCTATGCTGTATTTAACCATTTTTTAAAGATTATAACAGATTATTTCATACACATTATGTCAATACAACAGTCCTATGAGGAAGATACTATAATTGTATCTTTAACAGCTTTAAGTATATTCACATTGCTATATATCCATCATGAGCATTCATCTTCAGAAAAGTTATATTGTTAAACTAAAATTCTGTATCCATTAAACAATAACTGCCCCATATCCTCCTCCCCCAAACTCTTAGGAACCATAATTCTGCTTTGTATCTTTATTAATTATTTGATATAAGGGGAGTCATACAGAATTTATCTCTTGGTGACTGGCTTATTTCACTTAGCATAATGCCACAAGGTGGATCCATGTGTAAAATGTCCTTTCTTTGTAAGGCTTAATAATACATTACCACATTATTTTTATTCACTCCTAAATCAATGGCACCTGGGTTGCTTATACCTTTGACTATTGTGAATAATGTTGCTACAAATATGTTTGAGTCTCTGATTTCAATTCTGTTAGGTATATATCCAGAAGCAGAATTGCTGGATCATATGATAGCTTTAGTTTTAATTTTTTTGAGGAATTGTATACTGTTTTCCATAGTGGCTGCACCATTTCTCATACCCACCATTTTCCACATCCTCACTATCACTTCTTTTATTCTATTTTTATGGTAGGCATTTTAATGGAACATATACATTTAAATTCTATTTTAATATTCATTTCAAGGGGCAATATGTGGCTAACAAACTTGAATCACTATAATTTCCCATCATTTACTCCAGTAGAAATTAGATTGTGTTGGTTAGTCAATCCACACCTCCAAAATGTCTCACCCAAAGATAAAAGAGACCAGTAAACTAACAACTTACTTCCAACAACAGAGGCAAATCAGAATGGGAGAAAGGGCTGTATAATTTAACAAAAACAAAAACAAACCCAATGCTATTCTGACCCACACAATTAGAAAGTGTTGGTTCTCCTAAACTCTCTGGGAATACTTGTTTCTGACCATTACCAGATTCATCACAGTCAGAGAACTGAAAAGAAATGTGAGTATCTCCCAGTTTAATCATTTTATTTTAGTGATGAGGAAATTATACCAAAAAAAGATTAGGTAATTTATCTAAGGCCACACCGCAAATTAGGGTCAAGATTTATGACTACAACCTACATGTCTTTAACTTTTGGTCATTTGCTTTCTCTACCAGCACTGTAGAATTTAAGTCTCTAATGTCCTCCCAAAACTACTTAAAATTCACATCATAATTTGAGTCATCCTCAAACTGTAAAAGGTACTAATAATTACCTACAAAGGCTGCACAAAATGCTTATTTCTAAACTCTGAACCCAGGTATTAAGATTCACTGAGTCTGGGTTGATAATCCAAGAATTAAAATTTTAATAAGCAATTCAGGTGTTCCTGATGAAGATAGTTCACAGATTATCTTCCAAGAATAGCTCCTCTGCACGTTATTTGAAAACCCCTGTTCTAGACCAATGGTCGGCAAACTCATTAGTCAACAGAGCCAAATATCAACAGTACAACAATTGAAATTTCTTTTGAGAGCCAAAAACCGACTTCTGCACATGGGCCACGAAGTTTCAATCGCATTGTACATGCGCGCCCACATGTGGTATTTTGTGGAAGAAGAGCCACACTCAAGGGACCAAAGAGCCGCATGTGGCTCACGAGCCGCAGTTTGCTAACCACTGTTCTAGACCAATGATCTCCCAAGTGTGGGCTCTGAAACAGTGTTGACACCACCTGGGAACTTAGGAGAAATGCACATTCTTAGATCCCACTCTAGAACTAGCTAATCAAAGACTCTTTTGGTGGGGCTGAAAATTCTATATTAACAAGCTCGTCAGATGATTTTGATGCAACTAAAGTTTGACAACTGATGGCCCTAGCTATAGTTAAGTCCAAGCAAGCCATTCACATCATTCTGTTGTCATTCAAGCAGAGGCTTTTAGGTATCCAGAGCTTTGGGTACATCTAAATAATATAAAACCTTTTTATCACTTTAATGGATGCTACCAGGCTTTTTAATATATGTACATGCTTTTCTTGAATGCATAAACACAAAAGAACAAAACCTTCGCTATCTTTGCTCCTTACATGTAAATAACCAGAAAGCAGAGGTTACGATAAGGCACATCAAGTGGCAAATGTTGCTTCTCTCTTGTGATGGCATTTTATTTTTTAGGAACCAGACAACACTTATCTACTTGCTGTACATCTCTACCTGGATGCCCTGCCAAGGCCCCTGCCAGCTTCATGTCTACAACTGAACTAATTATCTTCCTTTGCAAGTCAATGCTTATCTTTCAGTGTTCTTTATTTCTACTAAAAGCACCAATACCCTTCTGTCATCCAGACTGGAAATTGAGTCTTTTTACATTGCTTTCATCTTTCTTACCAGAGTCAATTAATTGCTTTAGCTATCAATCCTGCCTCTGCAGTATCTCTCCCATTCATTCCCTCCTTTTCTTTTCTACTTTCAATTTAGTAATTCATGTCACTCTTACTACCCTCCTGGACTATAGACATAACTTAACTGATTGGACTCCTCCCACATATTAACCTTCCCTCAGAATAGTTTTGATAGTTATCCGTCTTTGCTCAAAGATTTTTAAGTGCTCCATTTTATCTTAAGTGTAATTTGTTTATTCGGGCATTCAAAGGTCTCTACAGTTTGGCATTGTCCTTTCTTTTAATTTTCATTTATTTATTTGTTCATTATCTTCATTCAGAATTTTTGCTGAACTCCTATTCTGTGCTAGGCATTCATATAGATGTCTTTTTATATTTCATGTACTTTATATTCCAAGCCAACTAAGTTTTACTGACTTCCTCTTATATTTTCAATATTCTTATATACCGGGTATTATTCATTTCTTTTTTCATCATGAATCCACTCCTCCCACTGCAATTTTTTTTTTTGTCTACTAGCTATTCATTTTGAAGATCTAGCTCAGTTGTTACTATGAAATCATTCCTGATTCTCTTGCCTAAAATATTTTCTTCCTTCATTAATAATAATGTGTGAATAATGTATTCATCTTGATCATTTAGCCATATTCAGCTATTGATTCTTCCTTTATTGAATATTTTTTATTGATTTAGAGAGACAGGAAGGGAGATAGGTAGAGAGATAGAAACATAAATGAGAGAGAAACATCTGATTGTCTGCTTCCTGCACAACCCTGACTGGGGATCAAGCCCAAAACCCGGCAACGACCCTCACAGGGAATCAAACCAGTGACTCTTAGTTCATGGGTCAATGCTCAGCCACTGAGCTATGCAGGCCAGGCTGTTTCTTCTTAATATCATAATTGTATCTAGCTATCCTGTTAGATGGTTTACCTCTTAAGTCAGGATCCATAACTGATTTACCAGTTTATCCATATGTCTCTACAGCATCTCAATCTGTAGTGAATGAAATAAAATGTCAGTTTCTAGCTTGAATCAGTCTTTCTTTCCAATTCGAATTACTAAAATCTTCGTTGATAGCACTCAATCTCAGTTTACTTATGAATTCAGACCCCAGATGGCTCCTCATGGAGAGTTCTTACTTTTTCGTATTTTTATTATATTCTGAAGGGTACAGCTTATTCACTATCTCAAAAGTATGTCAGTAAAATACTTGTATTATGAATAGAATAGGCTTCAACACATTTTCTACCTAATAATCTCAGTCTTATTTTGTGTGTTTACTTAACAGAGATCTTTTAGCTTGATAGAGGAAGTTGACATGGAATTGTGTGTATTTACATTGGTAAAATGGTCAATTGTGTGTTGTTGTTCTATACTTTTTGTCTAGAAGGCTGGGAAGCAAAGCTGAAGGGACACAGCAGGCTCTGGTCAAGCAAGTGGGGACACTCACCTAATTTAAGAGGGTTCCACAAAAATCAGTAACCATTATATATAGGCATGGATCCACATGGCACTGGAAGAATCAGTCTTTATTTAAAATTTTGTTAATAATGGACTTTTTATTTCAATTTTTTAAAATACTGCACTAAAATATTATTTACTTTGATTACTATATATTTTTAATTCCCTCTAAATTTTTGGCTAAGCCAAATGCTTTATTCACCTCAATGTAGTCTAGATCTTGGGAAGGAGACAGAAAACAAGATAGGAAAGAAAAAAAGAAAAACAGAAGAGATGAAAGGCATGAAGCCAAATAGACACAGAGTCTTTGTTGAATACTCTTAATCTTTAAGTTTGAAAGATTATATCAGGTTAAAAATATATATTAAAATAAGCAGATTAACAAATCTGCCAATATTGGTGTAAATCAATGATGTATGCTGTGTCTATTCTATGTACAAATGTAATTATTGCCAGATTGCATAATTTATGCTGAATATTTAAACATAATGTGGTCACTGGAAGGTTGATATTAAGTTCTTTTCATTTTTCAATAGTTAAGCTTTTTCTTCCTCATTAGAATTAGTTACAAATTTTATTCAATTTTATTATATTCTGAATGGTACAATTTAGTTATTAATCTCTGACAATGTCCAAACAGTGTTTTCTTAAATATTTCTTTAAGAGTCCAAAACAACACATTACCTCTAAGCTTAGAGGGTTATGAAATATAGTTGAAGCTAGGATTTCCCATTAATCAGCTCTGAGGCCTACTCATGATCCTGAGAAATTACCAGGCAAATATCCATAAGTATAGCACATAAGTTGTAACTTACCTTAAAGGGGAAGAATATAAGTTAAAATATAGAAAACATAAAGAGAATTAAGAATTAGTATACTTTAATGAATATATATAAATCTCCTGAGTTTAATTAAAAAAAAAACTGTCAAAAGATAATGGTTTCGAAGTGTGAAATATAAAATTTATTTTTAAAGAACATAGGATCCTGCCAGGGAAAGAGAAGGTATTCCCTAATATTGCTTTCCCCTTCCCTGAAAATAAGGCCCACCAGATGCATTTGTTTGCTGATTCTCACCTAGAATGTTAAGCTTGAATGCCCAGTCTACTCAGAAGCAGAGAAATGTGATGGAGTTTCTGCCACAAAGTATATCACTGTCAGAAATGTATTGCATTTAATACTTTTGTGTATTTAATTCTGTGTATAAAACATCTAGCCTACAGGAAACTTATGAATTACAGTCAAGTGAAATACGACACTTGAGCTGTGAAGCAGAAGCTTTTATTACCCTTTCAGCTGAAAATATCAACATCCTTCTTCACCGTGTGAACACCAGGAAGGATACACACATTTATGTGATTCTAGAAACAGAAAGTCTGACTTATTGTTTCTCCATCTGGAACTTTGCATTAAATAATTATAAGCAATTTTAGACAAACTCAATTTCTACATCAGGGGATCTAAATAAATTTGTGATTCTGGCTGCTTTTGGAAATTGTTCCACATGTTGTACACAGTAATAGATGACCCAAGTCTTGTTTTTCAACCATGCACTCATTGGAACTATCCATAATATCTTGTATATATCTGGTAGTGTATTATTTGAAAATAAGGAGCTTGTCTTAGAATTGCTTTTTGTTTTGTTTTTCTCTATACCAACAAGCACTTTTAAGTTGGATTTGCTGTGAGAGCCACTGAATGAGCTAGTTAGCCAGAAATATTTACCATTGATATTCTTTACTTATCAACTAGCTGTTTAAGAAATATTTTTCAAGCTTATTACATCTAACACTCAACAGTAGCTCTACCTTTTATCTTTTCTTTCTCAGGTAGTACCTAATTTATTCCTTAAATTTCTTAGCCTTGAAATCTTTCTTGACTTCTCTTTCTTTCATATCCCATGTCTGATCAATCTGTAAATGCTATTGGGCTTTTTTATTTAAGAACACATACATGTCCTCACCACTTCCACTGCTATTACCCTCGTCCAAGCCACTAACATCCCTTCCCTGCACTCTGATAATAGCCTCCTATCTGGTCTCCCTGCTTCTCCACTATCTGCCATTATCTCATGCCACAGATCATCTGGGTCTTCCCATCTCATTATCTTTTTACTTGATTCATCTGGTCTCTGTGCTGTTTCTTGCACAAGCGAAGCACACCCCCCTTTAAAGCCTTTACACTGACTCTTCTCTTCCTGAATTGTTCTGCCCCCAGAGGCTTCCATGGCTGATTCCTCCACCTTCTTTTAGTATTGGCTCAATGTCACTGGTCCACTGAGACCTTCCTTGACCAACCTATTTTTAAGTACAATTCCCTCACAACTCCTTAGCATTTCATATACTCTTTCCCTGCTTTACTTTTTCACCATGACATGTATAACTTTCTAACATATAATTTACTTGCATATTTTATGTATTCACTGTTTTTCTGTAATAAATGTAAGCTGTATGAGGGTATGAATTTTTGTCTTTTTTCTTCACTAATTTACTTTAAGAACCTAGAATAGTATTAGAAATATAGAAAGGTCTTCATTTATTTTAAAAAAAAATATTTTTGGTCAAAACAAAACAAAAAACCCTAAAATATTAAACAAAATTGAATTAGTTAAGAGCAAATAGCCTCTATAATTTCCTTTCATAGAATAAGTCATTTGGGTAAAACTTTCTAATGATATCAAATTATTAATTATTAAATTTTAGAATTCAAATCATATAGTCCTGGGAAAGTGAATTTATAATATTTTTTCCAGCCACTCTTCATTATTCAGTGAATTAGTTATACAGCTAACTTAAAAAAAAATTACTTGAGACATTCGTTTGGGAATTTTAATTTTATTTAAAATTATTTTTATTTATATTCTTAACGTATCATTCTTTGACTAATACATTTGCTAATTAAATGAGCATTTCCAAAAATATGAATAGCTTTAATATGTTTGATGGGAATTTTGCCTACCAACTTCTATGTATCAAGAATAGTGTAGGATAATTTATTAGGCTATCTACTTCCAAATAGCTGAGGCAATGGGATATAATTTTAACCTATAAGCCCAGATGGTTGTGGGCAACAAAAAGTTTCAACCAAGAAAGAGAGCATAAAGAATCCAGGAATAGATACTGATAAATGTGTTATGGTGAGTGAAAATGGAATTATGTCTGGAGACCAGTAATAGCAAATTTTTAGTATATCATAGTATTTTAGGATACTTGGTTCTATGATTAGGCCTGCCTTCCATTTAAGATTTACAGGAAGGTAACTATAAGATGTGATTATAGGAAGCTTTTAAAAACATTTATTTACTAAATATAGAGTCAAAAACGTTAAAACTAAAAAGGTTCTTATCAGTAATCGATGATAACCTCCCATGATATGTTGAAACCTTTTCTCCAAGTCTCCTAAGCCCAATCATTTCAGTTTCGAGTAATCCAGTTTTTAAGAATCTTCCTTATACTGTATCAAAATTTGTCTCCCCATATCACCCATCTACTGCTTGGTTGCCCTCTAAATAAGCATAAACCCCTTGAATAATTAAAATTCTTTCTTCCTAAGTGAAACATTTCTTTGTTTCTCACATGCCATGCTTTTCTGAAAATTTAATTTCTTCTGAATTAACTGTTTTGTCAATGTCTTTCCTAAATTAGTTTCCAAAGCTAAACACAATGCTTTCAGGACATTGGTCTGATTGATCCAGACCTTGAAAGCCACACCACAAATGAGACATCTATTGAGGTTGAATATACTCAAGTGCTTAGATCTTATTCAGCCAGTTGTTCCTAAGGGAAAAAAAAATACATTTATACCTTTCAAATTGTCCCTTAGGTTTTTTTACTTATTCTCTCCACTTTTAAGTCAACTGCAAATTTATTAAGTATACTTACCACATATTCATTAAAGCCGTTAGCAGAAAATTGAATTTGAGGATATGGTTAAATATAGAAACCTATAAAAAATTAAGGTTGCCTGAGCTGGTTTGGCTCAGTGAATAGTGCATCAGCCTGCAGACTGAAGGGTCCCAGGTTCCATTCTAGTTAAGGGCATGTACCCAGTAGAGATGTGCAGGAGGCAGCTGATTGATGTTTCTAATTCTCTATTCCTCTCCCTTCTTCTCTGTAAAAAATAAATAAAAAATATTTTTAAAAAGAAATTAAGGTTAACATGAATGCAACAAATCAAATATTTTCATACAATGCTTAATTTATTTTAAAACCTCTTCTATCTTATTATTAACAGATATTATTTTCTTACTGACAAAAATAATTGAGAGCACTATGTTGAATTTATATATATTCATATTATATATTACTGTTCACATTGAAATACAACTATATGCTTCATCACTTCCAGTCTTGTAACCCTAGCACAAAGGAAATGATATTAATTGGTCATGACTTGTTCTTAATGGACACATGATGTTTCTTGTTTCTTACAATTACTCTTATCCTCTCAAAGAATCTAGAAGTGATATATTTTTTCAAGGATGGGCCCTACATATTTGCCAGAAGTAATATTTCCCCTTTGGAGGAAACAAACAAACAAACACATTTACCCAATTTTCTGCAAAAATCATTGTTCAGTCTTTTGGTTCTACCACACTCTTGATTTCTCAAAGTTTTTCAACCTGACTTTCTGGGTCACATTCGCAATTTGTTTGATGTTTAGGGATATCCAGATTTTGCTGATTTTATACCACTAACAATAAAAAGTACTGAATATATTCCCCTAATATATTTATCTTCCCTTATTTATATAATTATATACATAGTCTAAAGATAACAGAGGCAACATTTTGAAAGAATTGTATATTTTACTATATCCATTGTAAAATGTTTAATCACTAAAAATAAGTAATACTTTTAGATGAAAGCAAAGTAATTGTACATATTTCACTATTTTTTAAATTTTTGTTTCTTCTATTTTAAAGACTGGTCAGTGCCTGAGAGGTGGGGGTCTAGATGTGACTGTATAAAGAAAGTGAAAGGATTAGCTGAAGGACATATATGCACATCCCGTGGACATGAACAATAGTGGGGTGAAGACCAAGGGAGGATGTGGTGTGTGTGTGGGGGGGACAAAGGGAGGAAGAGATGGGGAACACCTGCAATTATGTCAACATTATGATCTCACTCATTTGTGGATAATAAAGAACATTATAAACTGATGAACAAAAGGATAGATGCAGAAGCAGTAAAGCATTAAACAGAATGTCAAATTACAGCAGGAAGATTAAGGAGAGGTGGGGTAGATAAGAGATCAACTAAAGGACTTGTATGCATGCATATAAGTATACCCAATGAACACAGACACTGGGGAGTTGGGGTATGCCTGGGTGGGGGGGAGATGGGAAGATATGTATACATGTAACACAATAAAAAAAATTTTTTTAAACTTTCAATAAATGATATTTCTTTATTTTTCAACTACAATTCACATATAATATTCTATTAGTTTTAGGTGTATAACCTAGTGATTGGATATTATATAACTTACTAAGTTATACCCCAATAAACCTAGTATCCATCTGACAGTATACATAGTTACTATAATATTATTGACAGTGTTTTTAAAAATTTCTATTTGACAGAGTAATAATTTTTTTTATTTAATTTATACCTTTATTTGGTGCTTATTTATTTTTATTATGTACCTTGAAATAGCAGGTTTTGAAGAATATCAGGATGAGTAAGACAGATTCTACTTTCAATAAATATTACCTTCTAATAAGACAAATCATGTAAAGAAATACCTATGATGCATTTGGGCAAGTAATAATTACTATCAAAGAAAGGCACAGAGTAAGTTCTCTGAATTGACAAAAGAAAATATAATTGGCTTTAATTTTTTTTACTTCTTTTTTTTTATTGTGTTACATGTATACATATCTCCCCATTCCCCCCCACCTCCCAGACATACCCCAACCCCCCAGTGTCTATGTTCATTGGTTATGCTTATATGCATGCATACAAGTCCTTTGGTTGATCTCTTATCTACCCCACTTCTCCTTAAACTTCCTGCTGTAATTTGACAGTCTGTTTGATGCTTTACTGCTTCTGTATTTATCTTTTTGTTCATCAGTTTATAATGTTCTTTATTATCTACAAATGAGTGAGATCATGTGGTGTTTCTCCTTCATTAACTGGCTTATTTCCCTAAGCATAAGGCTCTCCAGTTCCATCCAGGTTGCTGCAAATGGTAAGAATTCCTTCTTTTTAATGGCAGCATAGAATTCCATTGTGTAGATGTACCACAGTTTTCTGATCCTCTCATCTGCTGACGGGCACCTAGGCTGTTTCCAAATTGTAGCTATTGTAAATTGTGCTGCTATGAACATAGGGGTACATACATCCTTTCTGATTGGTGTTTGTAATTTCTTAGGATATATTCCTAATAGTGTGATTGCTGGGTGAAATGGGAGATCCATTTTTAGTTTTTTGAGGAAACTCCATACTGTTCTCCACAGTGGCTGCACCAGTCCGCATTCCCACCAACAGTGCACAAGGGTTCCTTTTTCTTCGCATCCTAGCCAAAACTTTTCGTTTGTTGATTTGTTGATGATTGCCATTCTGACAGGTGTAAGATGGTATCGCATTGTCGTTTTGATTTGCATCTCTCAGATAATTAGTGACGTTGAACATGTTTTCATGTGTCTCTTGGCTGTCCTTCTGTCATCTTTCGAAAAGGTTCTATTTAGGTCCGTTGCCCATTATTTTATTGAATCGTTTATTTTTTATTAAGTTGTATAAGTTGGCTGTAGATGTTGGAGATTAAACCTTTATCAGTAATAACATTTGCAAATATGTTCTCCCATACAGTGGTCTTTCTTGTTGTTTTGTTGATGGTTTCTTTTGCTGTGCAAAAGCTTTTTATTTTCATGTAGTCCCATTTGTTTATTTTTTCTTTAGCTTCAATTGCCTTTGGAGCAGTATCAGTGAAGAAGTACTTTCAGCATATGTCTGCGATTTTGCTGCCTGTGGATTCCTCTAGTATTTTTATGCTTTCCCTCTAATGTTTAAGTCCTGAATCCATTTTGAGTTTATTTTTGTATTTGGTGTAAGTTGGTGGTCCAGTTTCATTTTTTTGCAAGTATCTGTCCAATTTTCCCAACAACATTTGTTGAAGAGGCTGTCTTGCCTCCATTGTATGTTCATGCCTCCTTTGTCAAATATTAGTTGAGCATAGTGCTTTGGGTGGGTATCTGGGTTCTCTATTCTATTCCATTGGCCTATATGTCTGTTCTTGTGCCAGTACCAAGCTGTTTTGAGAAGAGTTGCTTTGTAGTATTGCTTTAAATCTGGTATTGAGATCCCACCTACTTTATTCTTCTTTCTCAGAATTGCTGTAGCTATTCATGGTATTTTTTTGTTCCAGATGAATCTATGAAGAATTCTTTCAAGGTCTGTGAAATATGTCGTTGGTATTTTAATGGATAGTGCATTGAATCTATAGATTGCTTTGGGTAATATGGACATTTTAATGATATTGATTCTCCCAATCTATGAGCATGGTATGCTCGTCCATCTGTTAACATCTTCCTCTATCTCTTTTTTCAGTGTCCTGTGGTTTTGTACATATAGGTCTTTTACCTCTTTAGTTAGGTTTATTCCTAGGTATCTTAATTTTTTGGTGCAATGGTAAATGTGATTGCTTTTTTAGTCTCTCTTTTGTAATTTCACTATTAGTGTATAGAAATGCCACAGACTTCTTAGCATTAACTTTGTATCCTGCTACATTGCCAAATTCATTAATTAAGTCAATTAGTTTTGGAATGGAGTCCTTTGGGTTTTTTATGTACAATATCATGTCATCTGCAAGGACAGCTTTACTACTTCTTTTCCAATTTGGATGCCTTTTATTTCTTCTTCTTGTCTAATTGCAATGGCTAATACTTCCAGTACAATGTTGAACAGGAGAGGTGAGAGTGGGCATCCCTGTCTTGTTCCTGTTCTTAGGGGAAATGGTTTTAGTTTTTGCCCATTGAGTATGATGTTAGCTGTGGGTTTATCATATATGGCTTTTATGATGTTGAGGTATGATCCTTCTATTCCCACTTTGCTGAGAGTTTTTATCAAGAAAGGATGTTGGATTTTATCAAATGCTTTTTCTATATCAATTGATATGACTATGTGATTTTTCTCTCTCAATTTGTTTATATGATGTATCACGTTTATTGATTTGTGGATATTGTACCATCCCTGCATTCCTGGGATGAATCCTACTTGGTCATGGTGTATGATCTTTCTGATGTACTGCTGGATCCGATTTGCTAGAAGTTTGTTGAGGATTTTGGCATCTATGTTCATGAGAGATATTGGTGTATAATTCTCTTTCCTTGTGTTGTCTTTATCTGGTTTTGTTATTAGGGTGATGCTGGCTTCATAGAAGGTGTTTGGAAGTATTCTTTCTTCTTTAATGTTTTTGAATAGTCTGAGGAGCATAGGTTTTAATTCTTCCTTGAATGTTTGGTAAAACTCTCCTGTGTAGCCATTTGGACCTGGTCTTTTATTTCCTGGAAGCTTTTTGATTACTGCTTCAATTTCTTCCATAGTTATTGGACTATTGAGATGTTTGGTTTCCTCCTCACTGAGTTTTGGGAGGTTATATTTTTTTATGGAAAATGTCCAGTTCTTGCAGTTTGTCCAATTTGTTGGAATAGAGTTGTTCATAGTATTTTTTAACAATCCTTTGTATTTCCACAGGGTCTGTTGTTATTTCTCCTCTTTGATTTCTGATTTTGTTTATTTGGGTCTTCTCTCTTTGCTTCTTAGTGAGCCTGGCTAGGGGTATATCAATCTTGTTTATCCTTTCAAAGAACCACCTCTTTGTTGTGTTGATCTTTTGAATTGTTTCTTTGGTCTCCAAGTTGTTTATCTCCACTTTGATCTTCACTATTTCCTTCCTTCTGAGTACACTGGGCTTTTCTTGTTGCTCTCTTTCTAGCTCTTTGAGTTGTAGGTTTAGGTAATTTATTACCATTGTTTCCTGTTTTTTGCAGTAGGCTTGTAGGGCTATGAACTTCCCTCTCAAGACTGCTTTCACTGTGTCCCATAAATTTTGTATTGTTCTGTTGTCATTGTCATTTGTTGCCATGATGTTTTTTATTAGTTCCTTGATCTCTCTGGTTACCCAGTTGTTGTTTAATAGCATGCTGTTTAGTCTCCATGTGTTTGATTTCTTTCTATTGTTTTTATTATAGTTGATTTCCAGTTTTATGCCACTGTGGTCTGAGAAAATGCTTGATATAATTTCTATCTTATTGAATTTGAAGAGACTTTTCTTATGACCCAACATATGATCTATCTTTGAAAATGACCCATGTGCACTGGAGAAGAATGTATATTCTGTGGATTTGGGGTGAAATGTTCTGAAGATGTAAATAATTCCATCTAGTCTAGTGTGTCATTTAGGATTGATGTTTCTTTGCTGATTTTTTGTTTAGAGGATTTGTCCAATGGTGACAGTGGGGTATTAAAGTCTCCTACTATGATTGTATTGCTGTCAATCTCTCCCTTAATATCCTCCAAGAGTTGTTTTATGTATTTAGGTGCTCCTATATTGGGTGCATATATGTTTACCAGAGTTATTTCTTCTTGTTGGATTGTTCCCTTTAGTATTATGAAGTGGCCTTCTTTATCTCTTGTTATGTCCTTCACTTTGAGATCTAATTTGTCAGATATAAGTATTGCACCCCTGCTTTTTTTTCATTTCCATTTGCCTGAAATACCATCTTCCATCCCTTCATCCTCAATCTGTGTGCATCTCTTTTCCTGAGGTGGGTGTCTTGCAGACAGCAGAAATATGGATCATGTTTTCTTATCCAATCAGTTACCCTATGTCTTTTGATTGGAGCATTTAATCAGTTTACATTTAAAGTTATTATTGATAAGTACTTATCTGTTGCCATTTTTAGTCCTTACCCCTGAGTTCCTTCTTTGCTTCCTCTTACTTTTTATTACAGCAGACCTTTTAACATTTCTTGCATTGCTGGTTTCGTGGTAATATATTCCCCTAGTCCTTTTTTGTCTGTGAAGCTTCTGATTTCACCTTCAATTTTGACTGAGAGTCTTGCAGGGAACAGTATTCTTGGGTTCAGACCCTTCCTTTGCATGACTTTGTATATTTCATTCCATTCCCTTCTGGCCTGATGAGTTCCTGTTGAGAAATCAGTAGCTAGTCTTATGGGTGTTCCTTTGTAGGTAACTTTCTGTTCCTCTCTGGCTGCTTTTAAGATTCTTATTTTGTCATCGGTGTTTGCCAAGTAATTAAAATGTGCCTTGGTGTCAGTTTGTTGGGGTTAATTTTGCTTGGGACTCTGAGCCTCTTGGATTTGTGTGCGTTTTTTCTTTTCTATATTGGGGAAATTTTCTATCATTATTTCTTCAAACAGGTTCTCTAATCCTTGTTCAGTTTCCACTCTTTCTGGAACCCCAAGCAGATGTTGTTTTGTTTCATGTTATCCCAAAGTTCCCTTAGGCTCTTCTCTTGCTTTTTAACTTTTTTTTCTAGAAGCTGCTGTACTTGGGTATTTTTTCCTACCATGTCTTCTAGCTCACTGATGTGGTCCTCTGCTTCTTCTAGTATACTTTTGATGCTTTGTATTGAGTTCTTTATAGCAGTGATGTCATTTTTCATTTCTTCTTCATTATTCTGCATTTCTTTTAGGTTCTTCCAAATTTCTTCCTGCTTCTTTTGCATTTCTTCTTGTTGCTTCTGCATTTCTTCTTGCTTCTTCTTCATTTCCTCTTGGCTCTTACTCACAATGTCGAACTTGTCTTCCATTCTTTTCATTCACCTTACGATAATTTCTCTGAACTCTTTCTCTGGCAGGCTTATTTCTGCTTCTATTTCGTTTACTTCCTTTTCTGGTGATACCTGCCTATCAGTCGTATGCAGGCTGTTTCTTCTTCTGCCCATGGTTTTTCCTCTCCGGGTGTCTGGTTATGTAGTTCTCTCTCCTATGTTGATTCAAAGTCACAAACTACAATACGACTCAGTACAGCACACAGGGCACTGAACAGAAATGTATTCACGATGTTAATAATCACCAATAAGGTGACCACCAATGAAAGACAAATTAGGGGTAAGTAGAGAAAGAGGAAGAGGAAATTGAGGGAAAAAGAAAGGAAAGAAGTGCCAAAATCAAATTGGGAGAGGGAGAAAAAAAAAATAAATAAATAAATGAACTAAAAATAAAATTAAATTAAATTAAAAAAAGGAGAAAAAGAAAAAGAAAAGTGAAAGAGAAACAAAGTCAGAGAGAAAGGAAAGCGGATAAGAGAGAAAAGGGGAAGAAAATATAGATGTCAGGAAAAAACTCCAATAGAACAGTCACTAATCCCAATAAAGGCCAGCAACCAGTACCTAAAGATTAATACAAACTGCAGATAACAACTGGTAACTGGTATCGAGGGAGGCTAGGGAAAAGAGAGGTAAAAAACAAAGCAAGCAAAAAAGCAAAATAAAACAAGTAGAATACGCTAAAACAATCTCACGAAAAAGTTCAAAAAATCGATATAATCACTGTTCAGGCAAAGAGTAACAAAAGGACATAGAGAAAAAACAACTTTTTGGCTAGTGAAGACAAGAGGAGAGAGGTTTGTATGGACTTGTAGTAGGGGATTTGAAATTAGATATATAAGCGGGGTGAAATTTTAACCAGGTAAAGAGAAAGGATAGGGGGAAACTAAAGTTGGAAAAGGAAAAGAGAAACAAGACAACAAAATGGGGAAAGTTAGGAGGAAAGTATTGGCATAAAGGTAGAGTTGAGTTGGAATAAAATTATGCTAAATGAAAGATGAAAATAGAATGTCCAAAAAGGTAAAATACTAGTAGTAATTAATAATACTAGTTGAAAACAAAAATGTAATAATCAAAAAGGTAAAATCAATTGAGGCAGAAAGAAAAAAATAGTATTTTAATTAAAATATGTAAAAATTAAAAATAAAATAAAAAATAAAATAAAATAGAGTGGTCATTCACTTCCACTATTATTCTGCTTGGCACTCCTGTTTCCCAGTAGGGAAGGTATTGCAGTTCCCTGTGTTGCACTGTTGTTTTAATCCCTAATTCTTTTGTGGTTATGTGAGAGTCAATTTGTGTGTCATCCACTGGGTGGCAGTGTTTCGGAATTGATCTCTGTGACAAAGCACAGGACCTCTCTAGGCTGTGCTCAGATCCTGCTACTCTGTGGTTCTCAAAGCCAGTTTGTGGGGTTTTTGCAGCTGGGACACTGTAATAACTCCCAGGCTGTCCCTCTGCCTCAGATAAAAAATGAGTCGTTTTCCAGAGCTCCCCTCTGTCAACAGCTCGGAGAGTTTGCCTTCACACTTAGGGATCACGCCCTGCCCACCTCCGCTGACCTCTCCAGAGGCAGCTTTCCCGCAGCCCGGCTCCCACAGTGTGCAAGTCTCTGTTCTGAGGGGCAGGAGACCTCACCTTATCCCAGGTGAAATCTGACCTTTCCGTGTGCCTTGTGGATCTCTGGATCCGCCGTGTATCTGTGCCGATTGGAGAGCGGTGTTCTGGGTCTCCGGCTGTTCGGTGGGTGTTTCAGCCAGCTGAAGCTTTCAGACCTGCACAGACATCCACCTCCCTCTGCAAGATGGCACGGTCTCCGTGTTCACGCTGGTAGCTCCGGCCGACAAAAACCCCGTGGCAGTGGGGCTGCCTGGCCAGGAGAGCCCCATCTAGCAGTTCCCCACCTTCTCCTGGAGGATAACTGACTCTTAACTTGCCAACAAACACTCCCCGTGCGACTCTCAGCTGCTCTCTCTCCCTCTGCCCAGCGACAAAGTTCCAGAAGCGTCCATCTATTCCGCCGCCATTTTCCCTAAAGGTTTTCTATTTTAATACTTTCTGCAGCATGAAACTGAATAAATATTTTTTAATTAAATCTTTATTATTCAGATTACATTTGTTTCTCTTTTTTCCCCTCCATAGCACCCCTCCACCCAGCTCCCACCCTTTCCTCTGCCCTTAGCTCCCTCCCATTGATCTCATCCATAGGTGTATGATTTTTGTCCAGTCTCTCCCTGTACACCCCTCACCCCTTTCCCCCTGAGATTTATCAGTCCACTCCCTTTCTGTGCTCCTGATTCTATTATATTCACCAGTTTATTCTGTTGATCAAATTTTTAATTCACTTAATTTTTAGATTCACTTGATAGATATGTATTTGTTGTTCATAATTTTTTGGCTTTTACCTTTTTCTTCTTTCTCTTCTAAAAGAGTACCTTTTAGCATTTCATATAATACTGGTTTGGAGTTGATGAACTCCTTTAGCTTTTTCTTATCTGTGAAGCTCTTTATCTGCCCTTCAATTCTGAATGTTAGCTTTGCTGGATAGATTATTCTTGGTTGTAGGTTCTTGCTATTCATCACATTGAATATTTCTTGCCACTCCCGCTGGCCTGCATCGTTTCTGTTGAGAAATCAGCTGACAGTCGTATGGGTGCTCCCTTGTGGGTAATGAACTGTTTTTCTCTTGCTGTTTTTAATATTCTCTCTTTGTCTTTTGCTCTTGGTATTTTAATTATGATGTGTCTTGGTGTGGTCCTCTTTGAATTCCTTTTATATGGGGTTCTGTGTGCTTCCTGGACATATAAGTCTATTTCTTTTACCAGATGTGGGAAGTTTTCAGTCATCATTTCTTCAAATAGGTTTTCAGTATCTTGCTCTCTCTCTTCTTCTGGCACCCCCACAATTCTGATGTTGGTACGCTTGAAGCTGTGTCAGAGTCTCCTTACATTATGTTCACATTTTTGGATTCTTTTCTCTTCTTGCTTTTCCAGTTGAGTGTTTTCTGCTTCTTTATATTTCAAAATTTTGACTTGATTCTTGCCTTTCTCTAGTCTGCTGTTAAGACTCTATATAATATTTTTTTATTTCAGTCAGTGTATGTTTAATTTCTAGTTGGTCCTTTTTCATCTCTAGTTGGACCTTTATCATCTCTAGTTGGCTCTTTTTCATCTCTAGTTGGTCCTTTTTCATCTCCTCTTGGCTCTCGTTAAGTTTATCCAACTTTTCTAGCATATTCTTGAAAAACCTTATAAGTGTGGTTTTGAACTCTATATCCAGTCGTTTTTTTTCCTCCATTTCTTTTGTTTGTGATCTCTTCCCTTGTCTCGGCATTTTCACTATGCTGGGGAAACTTCTGTGTTGAATTCAGCCTTATGATACCAGACTTGCAAAACCAAAGAAGCCTCTGTTGAGCTTGGGATGGGTGGAGTCTCAGGGCTTAAGGGACCACCTTGCCTTCCAGTCGGCCCCCGCTCTCCACAGCCCCTGAGTCTCATGTGACTGGGTAATTCCTGGAGCGGTCCTTGTGCTTGCAGCGTCTGAAGTGCCTCTAGACCACTGCCCCTCCGGCTCCCCTGCGCACCAGGACCACACGAGTCTAGGTTTCCAGAGTTTCGCCCGAAACAAGGGCTTAGTGGAGTCAGAAGTGGCACATTTGGGAGGGTCTGTCTCCCGCCCACTCACAAAAGCCAGCGGCACAATCAGCAATCTGTCCTCCGTGCAGTGCTGTGCGCGACCAGACCTCTTTTGCGACTCCCCTAAATTTCCGTGCACCTCTCCCTTTTCACAGTCCAAACTCACCCCGTATGAGTTTCGGCTGGATCTGGGGTTTAGTGTTGTAAGATAAGGGGTTCAATGCCGTTGGGAGTCTCCATTTCCCTCCCTCCAGAGAAAGCCAGCCAGGTACTCCAGCACCCGCTCTCTCAGCGCGCGCTTCTCCGTACCTCAGCTCTTTGCAGCTCCTCTGGGTTTCTGTGAGCCCCTCTCTTTCCTTCTAACTGTAGAACTTACACTCAGCCAGCTTTCCTGTGGTTCTGGATGATGTCCGTTCTGTCTTTTAGTTGTAGTTTTGAAATTGTTGTGCGAGGCAGCAGTGTAGGTGTTTACGTATGCCGCCATCTTGGATTCTCTCTGAATAAATATTTTAATAAAAATTTAAGTTTATTACTTAGACTCTATTTTTCAAAGTTTTTATTCATTATTTTAAAATTACATCCAGATTCAGGTTTCTAAATACTTTTCTACAATAAGGGAATCAGGGACCCTTGGAGAAATGACTGTTTTTAAGGCTGGAGCAGAGAACAGCTTTGTCATGCTTTTTCCTGGAGATCTGTTTTCATTTCTGCTATCATATATTTTTTGATTTCCACATTTTTGGTGGGTTTTTTTCTTTTTCTTTTTCTTTTTGTTCTCTGAATGTTGCATTTCATATAGAATCCAATATTTTCTTGTTGCAATATCTCAACTCTAAATATATAAGAATAATTCTATTGTTGTCACTGTATTTTTTACTTGCCTTTAACATATTTCTCTCCTTCCATATATTGTTTCTTTTAGTTGCTTTTCACTTTTATTGTTTCAGTCACTTTCAACCTTAGAGACTTTCTTTTGGTATCTGGTCAAGTTTGAATGGTAGCTCCTCATTAAAAGCTAAGAACTAGGAAGCTCATTAGAAGCTCTGAGAAACAGCCAGGCATAAGGAAAGAGTGAAAAGGCAGAAAGAAAACCAGATGTGAAAGACCTACAGCAGTATTTTACGTGTGACCCGTTGGAAAAATAGGATGAAAATGGGTTAGAGTACAGAATGGAAGGGAAGAGACATATGTATTCATTTTACCTTCCAGAAATAAAGTCTTTGGCTTAATTGGGAGGCTCAGGCCAGAGGGAACCATAATTTATACCTAGAAAATGGAAGGTATTCTCTTAGTCCAGGCAGAAGTCCAGCTGAAGCTGTGTCCTGCAAATGGTGTGGCTCAGTGGTTGAACATTGACCTATGAACCAGAGAGTCACAGTTTTATTCCCAATCAGGACACATGCCTGGGTTGCAGGCTTAATCCCCAGTGTGGGGCATGCTGGAGGCAGCTGTCAATGAATCTCTCTCATCATTGATAATTATGTCTCTCTCTCCCTCTCCCTTCCTTCCTAAAATCAATAAAAATATATATATTTTTAAAAAGAAAACAGCAATAGCCATCCTCTCTCTTCAGCATCTTGTAGAAATGCTATTTTTATTAGTTACTTACAACTTTGCCTTTCACTGAACCACAGAATTTTCAGTTTGTTAAATATCAATTTCTGAATTTCATTGGTAAGGAAAGTGAGGCCCTGAGCCATAAACTTATTAGCATTTTTATCACTAAAATTTTTATTGGCATTTAAAATTACATTAGGAGAGTATAAACATGCTGTTCCTAACATCATTTAAAGTTCCCAAAACCCTTGTGAAAAGGATCACAACAGCTCAACAGAGAAAAGGGATGTGTTTACCTAACTCGAGGAAATGTCATTGAGAGGCACCATAGAGGAAACTTAGCAAAATGAAAGCATATTAGATTTTAAAAGGCAGAAGGAAGACAATGAAATCCCAAAGACACTTCCCCAAAAGGCATTTGGTCCTGGAGACAGTAAATCCCCCAGTGTCAGTGTGCCTTTTGTTCAAAGCATCCAGAAAATTGTCTTGAGAGCTATAGAATTATAAAAGTTAACAATATGCCTATCATGGTTCCCAGAAACACCATAAAGCAGCTTTTAAATTGTCAGGACCTGATGCTTTTAGGATATGAGTGTATTCCTCGCTGCTTATGGAGAGAGTGACAGTTCAGTGACTCGGGTTTTTTATCTCTGCAGATACAAGCTATGGCTCCATTTCTCAGGGCGAGAAGAGAAAATAAAACTCAAGTGGGGAAATAAGAATTATCTCTGGGTGACAGTTCTACTTTCTTCTAAAAATCTTTCCAAAGCATATCTGATATTTTCTCAAACATTTTGTAATCATGTACAGACTTTATGGCATTTATAGCAGGTCTTGCTGGGACAACCTTATGAGCTATATCTCTCATTTTCTAAAAGCCACTGTCAGAAGAATTTTCATGGCATGCTGTTTGGGAATTGTTATAGAAGTATGACACTTGGTCTTTCAGACCAAAAGATAAGACTTTTAAATGTTAACTTTTAAAAATTAACAAGTTATTCAATTCATGACATCAACAATGCTGAATCATAAAATAACATGACTCAGTGTTGTCATCCTTACAGTCTCATGCGTATGTGAGATTTTAAGAGATCATTTCATGTGAATTTCCTGGGAATGTTATGTTTTCCTAAATTGAGCCAGCGGACTATCTCGGATAGTACTCCAGCTTTCTGTGCAGGCTCAGATGTTCCCTCTACCCTGTCCAATCTGAGTCACTACTTCTCACTTTGACCTATACTTTCCTTCCATCCATTTACCGCTAGGAAAGTCATTGTTACGTTATGTCTCCTCTCACTAGACTGGGCAGGAGCTTCAGGGCCCCTCTCTGTCTCCTCTGTTGTATTCATTGCTATGTCTCTGGCACCTCGGGTAATGTCTTGCAGTGCTCCATAAATATCCGAGTAAAATATTGTACCATCCTGGATTCAGACTTTGATGACTCACCAGAACTGAGCCCCAGCAAAGAGCCTTTTCTCCTGTTCCAGTAACTCTTGTCTTGGATTCTGCTGGGAGACAGAACAAATGTGGATGAAATTACTGGAGCTAGCAATAATTCCAACAGTCAGTAATGCTGATGGTGTTGATAAAATATATAGACTTTGTTGCCAGGATTAAACCACACATTTGCAATGTACCCATAGAGTAGAATAAGAAAGATCGCTCCCATTGTTTCTACCTTTTCCCACTGAAAATTAAAAGAAAGAAGCCAGGAATGGGTGAAATTATGAAGTCCATAAGATAAGGGAACCATGATTTCTTGTGGCTTTACTTTCTCCAATGGAAGGTGCTGAAAGAAGGGTGAAGGTTGAAGGCATTGCCCTCCAGGAGGAAGTGAACCTGATGGGAAGCTCAGGTGAAGGAAGAACTGAGGGCATCCTAAGCCTCTACCTTCTTTTTTTATTTTTATTTTTTATTGATTTCAGAGAGAAAGAGAAAGCTAGAAACATCAATGACAAGAGAGAAGCCTTGATTGGCTGCCTCCTGCAGGATCGCCCCCCACCCCTACTGGGGATCTAGCCCTCCCCTATTGGGGATCTAGCCTGCAACCTGGGTTTGTGCCCTTAACTGAAATCAAACACGGACCCTTCAGTTCACAGGCCCAGGCTCTATCCACTGAGCCAAATCAGCTAGGGCAGGCCTCTACCTTCTTATTTAAAAGTAGTAGAAAAGCAGAAAGATCTACCCTCTTCCACTACTGTTCTGTCCCAACCAGCCTCCTAAAACCCTTTTCTGCTCCCAGGAGTCTCAGCCAGCTGGTTTCCTGATGCCACATTTCATGGCTGCAGATACTTAGAGGTCCGCAATGCCATCACTCAGAATACAAACCAAACATTTGGAGGCAGCACACACTCGTTTCCAATAGCAAGGCTTGATAGTGGGCATTTGCCACAATTCAAGCCGATTCTACATAACAGGTCTCTGACTCTCCCTGCATCCCTTCCCCCATGATCCTTTCTGGAAACTGACCAAAAGAAATACAATTTTAATGAAATGAAAAACACACTACTTTTGCTACCAACATTTTCTAAAGCTCAACTTGTATTTGGATGGTATAATCTGTGATTGTAAGCTTTTTAGCTCTCAAGTATTTGTGAGGCAAAGTAATATGTGAAGCCTTTGGTATAAGAAGAGAGGAAGGAGAGAAGAAAAAAAGATCGTCTTAAGACTCTATTGCTAAGCTTAATAAAGGCATTTTTAAAAAAACTGGCATTTATTTAATATACATTTTTCTGAGATGCCAACAGAGGCAAAAGCTATAGAAAGTTGGTAAACACTGGAGGGATTTTTCAGTTATTCCTGACTGATTATTATGCATTAACACATTATACACAAAGCCCTGAAGAAACAAGAAGAAAAAATATATTATCCTAGGTACTGATATAATCTAAGTTGTCATCATGAGTGAGTGAAAATAAAATTGCTAAAAATATTTGTTCAGTTTCAGCTAGTTGGCAATAAAATAGAATGTATTCAAGTCTCAGTAAACAGTAACTTCAGCTTGTGAGTATATCAATGGACTAGGAATAAAAGCAAGAGAGAGTGAAGAAGCAGTCCCTAGCTCACCTGCAGCCTAGAAACTTAAAACAGTACGACCTCTCTACCCTCTCAGCAGTTGGACTGACTTGGCTATTGGGCGACCTTGAAACAGACCTGGTTTTAGCACTAGGAGGACATGTTATGTAGATTCTATAACAAATGCCAAACCACAGAAACACAGTTAATGTAAGAATGCTAAGCTTGCCTTTTAAATTCTCCAGCAATTAGTAGTACTTTTATCTACTACTTCTACATGTCTACACTGGCTTATTTTTATACAACCTCTGTATTACACCAAATACTATTACGATGTTTTCTTGCCAGTCACATTTCAGAGGAAAGTACACCAAATTAGATATAGATTGTCTAAGTTCTAAGACCATGCTCCTAGTGAATTGCTTTGTAGTCATTGGAAATATAGCATTTGTGATTTTATTTTCTCATCAGTATAATCACACTAATTATATTTGTTCTCAATATTGTGTGATGAATGGAAGAGATGTGCTCTTTCAGAAATCATTTGTAAAAATTTAAGATATTATTAGCTTTTAAAATAAACATGAATAAAATCATGCATGGAAAGTGGTCTATATTTTTTATGTATTATAGTTCACCATAAATTATACATCTTGGTGATAACAATTACCTATTATTTAGCATGTATGTTATGCCTTGCAGATCACATATATTCTCAAATTTAGTCCTGAACCTTAACTTCATTTTACAAATTAAAAATGACAGGCCCAGGAGGTTAAGTGAGTGGTAGACCTGAAAAACTCATGGCTGGATGACTCCAAAACATCTATTCTAATTATTTCCCTTGAAGGGTCAGACTGCCAGATTTTTAAAGCTGCTCAACTTTACATCTAAGTTGGTGAACTTCAATCTTATGATGCTACTCGTGAAACTGCACTCCCTAGGAGAGTTAGTTACTTCTTGATAACTATCACATCCTCCCATCCATTCATTCACTCTGCACATTTAGGCTGAGTCAGGTCCTGAGCCAGGCCCCAGGCTACCGTGGTGAATGAGACAGACTAGGTCTCTGTTTTTGTGGAACCTACGTTCTACTGCAGAGGCAGACAAAAATAAATAACTACATAAATGAAAATGGCCAACTGTAATTTATGCTATGAAAGAAGGCAATAGAAATGTTAAATTTACTGTGGGAACAGTCCATTTAGATTTATGACCCTGGAAAGGGTTGCTGAGTATGTGACATTTTACAGCTCAATTGCAAAGGTCAAGAATGAGCAGCCACAGGAAGAACTGGGAGAGACTAGCACATTCAAGGCCAAGAGATTCAGAAGAATTTGTTTCAGTTAGAAATAGGAGGGAAGTCAATATGACTGTAATGTAAGTGATGGCCGAATGGTATACAATGAAGTTGGAGAGGTAAGCAAGGGGCAGGTCCTGGTAAGAAGGGTGTGTGAATCCAATTCAAAGAAAATGAGAGGGTTTCCTAATGGGGAGCTGGAACAGGTTACTAGTGGTTCATGGAAACCAATTTTGCACATTGTTCCCCAGCTCCTGGTTCAATGTTGTCATGTTACACTGACATTATTAATGAAAACATATTTTCATAGAATCCTTAGCACTTGGGATTGTGTGTTTGAAGCATGTTCAATGTGTTTCATATGTCACACTTCATGTGCTAAAAAGAGAAATGTCCAAAATTCAAATTCAAGCTACCAGAGTTTTGAAAATCAGTGTCCAGTGCCCACTGCTCAGACTTAAGGATATGTACATCCAAAGACAGGGATTTTTATGTGTGCTCCACAGAATTTTTATTTTTTTTAAAGGAGTGTTTTATCACACTGGGTTATATAATTTGTTGTATAGGGAAGAGAGGTTTTCTGCCAAACAAACTAACTTGAGAAACCAAAATGTGTGAGCCTGTCATTGGACCTCTGAATAATTTAATTTTGTTATTTCTTCTGGAAGAAAATTAATGGTATTCAATGTGGTAGAACGGTCAAAGGTTTTAAATCAGGCTGACCTCTGGTCACACTACATGTTGTTGGCCTTCGCTTGTCCTGCAACCCACTTGAAGAAATTATTCTAATTTCCTTGAACTTTATGCATGACATCAGAAAACACCTACCTCTCATAGACTGTTGTAAGGATGAAGTTAGAAAGTGTCTCACCTGTTAATTCCCTTTTTTCACTCATCCTTTATCTCCCTAGCTCTTTCTAAGGTTTTTAAACCTAAAAATATGTCTGTACATTTTATAAAAACAAGATACAAAAACACCTGTGATGACAGTACTTTTGCAAACTGGTAGATTAAAGGTTAAGACAAAGAAAGTAGATGTTCTTAGAGTGGAATTTCAAAGACCTCCTGCTAATACTAAATGAATGCTCTCTTTTAGGTATCACTACTTAAAAGGCTGCCCAGGACCCTTTGATCAGCAATATTTTTATGGGAGAGTTCATCTTTATAAGGTGTTGAAAAATATGCTTCCTTATAAATTGTCTTTTTTTTTCTACCCTTTGGGATATTCAGGCATTTGAAGATTACTTGATGCCCACATTAAGACTTTTAACAACAAACCTTTTATAAAATGATATAATCCTAGAACTTTCTTTATTTGAGGCACTCTTTAATAGATATGTTCCAATATGTCAAATAAATATTTTATTATTATGAGCATTTAATAAATACTAATTATAGGCCATGCACTGACTTAGATATTTCAGGTACATATACTTTGTGCTATTTTATATAAACTGTATATCTAGTAATCTAAAAAAAAAAAAATGTCAGCTAGCACCTACTTAACCACAACTCCAGTGCCAGAGCCAGATTTCTTAGATTTGAATACAGACTCTGATTTTTACTAGTTCTGTGACTTGAGGGGAAACTAACTTAGCTTGTCAATACCCCAGTTTCTCCAATTTCAAGTGGGACTTTAACATTTACCTTGAATATTAAGCTATATAGGTGAAACACTCAGAGTAGTTTCTGGTGCACAGGAATTATCAGGGGAGTGTTAGTAGTTACTATTATTAGCACTGTGGATGACAGGTACCCTCCTTGAGGAAATGGATAACTGAGCAATAAATTAAAAAAAAATTAACATTGAGATAAGTGCTATTAAAAATTAAAGTGTACAAGGGTACATGGAGTGCTGGTTGTAGATGTTTGTGGGGTATGGAGGTTAGATATGCAGGTACAACAAGGTTCCTTTGCAGAGGTGACATTTAAATAAACCTGAATAAAATAAGGTAGTGGGCCAAGTCAGTACCTAATGAGATAATATGCCAGGAAGCGGGATGGCGAGCAGAAAAGGCACCCGTAGTGGTATGAGATTGGAAGATTTAGAAAGATTTGAGGAGAAGAAGCTGTCCAGTTCAGCTGGAAAAGGCTGAGGAAGGTTGATAGAGGAGTCAGAATTAGGCAGGCTTGACATGGGGCTTTGTAGGCAATGGCAAGAGAGGTAAAGCACCTTGCATAAAATGACAGAGCTAATTGCAGTGTTCTCTGACTCTGAACACCATAACCCTTCATCACTATGATGCCCTAGTTATGAACACCACATTTCACTCATTTAAAATCCCATCCACTGTTTCGGAAGTCACAACACCTGATGTTTATATTGAGGTTGTTGTCAACTGAAACATTTAGGAGTGTTTATTACGGAAATTCTTGTTAATTTGGTTCTAGGCACTCCTGTGGTTTTTTATAGCTGATAGTTTAAGAGGTTTACATTTATTCTTATGATTTTTTAAGAGAAAATTCGGAGAGCTTTACTTGATGTGAATATTTTATTGAATGGGAAACAAGCTGTTTGCAAAGAGAGAGACTTCAAACCCAAAACTGATGGGAAACCAGAATCATAAACTTCCAGGATAGTTTATAAAATGGAAATGAAGACAATGTTTAATTTTACAAGGTTTAGTTATTACAGTGGGGCTTACTAGACAGCAGGGTTACCAGAAATTTAAAATCACTTAAATTTTGTTTATGATTATCAGAGGCATCTACAAGAAGTACCTAAGTTAACTTATAGGTATAATAAGTTTTGCTTACGTGACTTAACTGATTTTGTTTCTTGGGGGACTTTCAAGCCTGGTCTCCATTTAAATTTATTTTAACAAATTTCACCTTTTTTTTTCTTCAGTAATATGACTATTCCTTCCAGCTGTGTGTATTCTAAAAAATTTGTCTTCTACATCTTCATGCAAAATTCTAACAAAAAATGGTGGTCTGAAAAAGAGATCATAAAGTACAGCACAGGGAATATATTTAATAATATTACAATAACTATATATGGGGTATTAGACTTATCAGGGGATCATTTCATAAATTATATAAATGTCTAACCATTGGGCTATACATCTGAAACTAATATGTTAAATGGCAACTATAATTACTTGTTTTAATTTTTAAAAAAAGAATAAGAGTTTATTTTCCATTGCTACTTCTGTATTGAGATCTGTTTAAGAGCTTAGTACCACCTAAGTCTATTTAGATCCATGTAAAATAAACAAGACTGAATTTTTAAATTTATACATTGTTTTACCTGGCTGGTATGCTCAATAGTTGAGCATCAACCTATGAACCAGGAGGTCACACTCCTGTCAGGGTACATGCAGGGGTTGGTACTGATGAGGGGCATGCAGGAGGCAGCTGATCATTAATGTTTCTCTCTCTCCCTCTCCCTTGCTCTCTGAAATTAATAAAAAATATGTTTTAAAAAATAAATCCTATATAATAAAAAGGTAATATGCAAATTGACCCTCATGCTGTTGCACAAGATGGCCATCCCATGTGGTCAAAGATGGCCACCACAATATGGCCAGCAGGGGAAAGCATTTGTGGGCAATCAAGCCTGCAGGGAAGGGCAGCTAGGGGCGACCAGGCCTGAAAGAGAGGGCAGTTGGGGGCGACTAGGCCAGCAGGGGAGGGCAGTGAGGGGTGACCAAGCCTTCAGGAGTGGGAAGTTGGGATTGATCAGGATGGTAGGGGAGGGCAATTGGGGGCAATCAGGCCAGCAGGGGAGCAGTTAGGCATTGATCAGGTGGGCAGGGGAGTGGTTCAGGGGTCATTAGGCTGGCAGGTAGGCAAGTGGGATGCCCTGCAGATTGGGCCTAAACAGCAATCAGACATCGCCCAAGGGGTCCTGGATTAGAGAGGGTACAGGCTGAGCAGAGGGACACCACCTCCCCCTGTGCACGAATTTCTTGTACAGGGCCTGTAGTGAATATATAAAAATGATAAAAGATTTTTTATTGATTTTTAGAGAGAAGGAGGAAGAGGGAGAGAGAGAATATTGATGTGAGTGCATCAGCACATGACCAGAAATCTACCTTTTGGTGCATAGGATGACCCCCAATCAACTGAGCAACAATGGCCAGGGCTAAATATATAAATTTTTTGACCTAAAACTTATTAATGCAATATCAATTCACATAACCTGATAACAAAATCTCAGGGTATATAAAAATATTAAAAAACATAAAAGAGGAAAGAATAGTTTGTACTGACTGATTCAAATGCTTGCAGGTTGTCATGAGTCCATTAAATTATCTTTGAAGTAGACTAGCCCAAGTTATTATAATCCTTTCATTAAAATTCTCATCTACAAGTATTTTAAGGAAGATGTATCTAAGGATCAGCAACATTCTCATGAACTCCTAGCTCAGCACATTTTTTTTCTTAAAAGGAAATTATTTTACATGACATGTTTATCAAACACAGGACATTTACTAATATTTACTACATAATTTCTAAGATGTTAAAATTCTCAATTATCTGTTCTACATGTTTCTCAACTGTACATTGTAGTCATTACCTGTTTAAAAAATGAGCCAACATTTGTCTTTCTAACATTTTATGGAAGCAATACTAATTGATATAAATTCCTGAAAAATTAGTGACAATGATTTTATTACTTTACCTATTGGATATAATATGTTTGGATATTACAATAGTAAGGTTTAGTCTTACAGTCTTTCAATCTGTCTTAAACTAAAAAATTATCTTTTACTCATTTTGTTCTCTCATTTCTATGTTGAGTTACTTCTATTAATGAATAATGTAAAAGCAAAAAAGAAAGAAACTGGAAATCTACTTAGTTCCTTTCTTTATTCATTATGACATCATCTGCCAAATACTGAGCCTAGTCTTTCTTTGTTCTCTTGGCTGAAAATTTGATTATCGAAGTCTTTTTTTTCCTCTCCATTTATCCCAAGTCTTGTTCCATTTGGCTTTTAGCCCACTTGACACTATTCTTACAAGTTCAGATCTTTCTGTTCTCTCTCTCCTTTATTAAATGTTCTTATATATTTTTTCTAGACATATTTTAAATATAGACTTAGCATGGATTATTCTATAGTTATATTGCTTTCTTTAGGTACTTTCCTGTTTTTTTACTTTAATGAGAAATTTTCTTGTAATAATAAATGTTTTCAGAATTCCTTATTCCTCTTGAGCAACCTTCTTTTATATAGTTATTGACCTTATATTAATGTTTAAGTTATCTCTGAGCATTTAAAAATGGGCTGAAATTTTCAGTGCTTATGAAGTATATTATATGATGTTTGGGACTTACATCAAAATACTCTGGGATCAGGGGAAGAGGTGCAGATGATAAAATAAGATTGGACACCTGTTCATAATTGTTGAAGGTGAGTAATGAGTAAATCCTGGCTCATTACACTATTTTCTCTAGTTACAGCATGTTTTAAAGTTGTCATAATGAAAAATTAAAAGCAAACAAAAGAGAGTTTAAATTAATAACAGCTTTCTAGAGAGCACCAGCAGAAACCCTAATAATGCATATATTTAAACCACAAATTTTGCCTGGCTGGTGTGGCTAAGTTTGTTGAGAGTTGTCCCATGCAGCAGGAAATCAGGGCATATGCCCAGGTTATGGGTTCAATCCCCAGTAGGGGGGAGGTGCAAGAGACAGCAGACTAATGTTTCTTCTTCTCCATCTCCCTTCCTTTTTCTGAAATAAATAAAAATATATTTAAAAACACATAAATTTCTTGTCTAGAAATCATCAACATGGGTCAAATTTTTATGATGTTTATTATAGTGAAAAATACAAATAATTTAAATGTCTAATCTTTAGAGACTGATTAAAGAAAACTTGTGTTCATGCTAAAACATATTGAATTATTATGAACATCATTAAGAAAGTCGTCAAAATTGATGGCCTTAGGTTAAGTGTGTGAAAATACTAAAATCTATATTAGATTTTATATATAATTCATATATGTATTCTGTACCATAGGCTCACCTATTTCTTAGCTTTCTAAATGTAGTATTGTATATCTTATTGACATACACTGTTAGTTCCCTTCTTTTAAACCTGTTTCATTCTTTTGAACATATTATATCATTCCATTTTCTCATTTTGGTCCTGAATTGTGACTAATCACTTTTATGAAAGTAAACATTCAATAATAGAGACAAAGTGAACAATCTTATCTTTTCTAAATACCATGTAGATATGTCCCCAAAATAAAGCTGGCCAAACAGTCCTAGTGTTGAAAATATTAATTTTGTAGCTTTATTTCTTAGAAACTGTGTTTGAGTTCCACACACATACACACAAAAAAAATTCTATAACTTATCATATGTTGAATGCAAAATAGCAATATTATATTTAAAAACGTAATCTTATTTTTACAAAGCAAAGCCATATCTTGAAGAAAATGTGACCATAAAATTCTCTGTGGATTTGTTTTATTGCATCCTTAACATAACTGGGTGCATAGACAAGCTTAACCATTTGAAAGAAAGTATGTCATTAAAAAAAAAGCTTTAGTTATTTTGGATTATACCAATTAATTTTTTCAATAAGATCCAGTTTGATCAAATTTGTCGTCCTATATATTAAAAGCTTAATATACTAAATGTCCGGTTGTCCAGTCATCTGTTCAACCAATCTAAGTGTAATATGCTAATGATATGCTAAAGCTACTCAACTATTTGCTATGACATTCACTGATCTCCTGGGGGAAGACAGTCAGCCAGTCAACCATTTGCTATGACATGCATTGACCACCAGAGGTCAAACACTCAATGCAGGAGCAACCTGCAGGCCCCAGGCCAGCTAAGGCAGGTAGGTACCAGAGGGAGGTCCCCAGATTGCCCTGCCAGTTGTCACACAGATTGGCAGGCTTAGGAATCCCGCCCATGCATTAATTTCATGCACTGGACCTCTAGTTTATTATAATAAGTTTCTTATAGTATTAACAAATATGTTTAAGAAATGTTACATTTTAATATTGTGACAGATTTCAAGTCTATGAAATAAACAGTGAGAAAATATCTTAAGTTCACATTAATGGAGAAAAAAATTATGGCCTGCTACTACCAAGAAAATAAATCATATACATTCACATAAAATATTACAAGTGGTAACTAAATAATATAGAAACCTAGCCTACTCAACTGCTTTCCTTTCAGAAATTAATATAAAAATAAAAAGTATTCTGAAGCCAGTTAATCAAACCCTAGGGGGAAAAAAGCGTTTTTAAAAAATATATATATATAAATTTGAAACTGTTCCATAAAAGTTTTCGAAGAGTATACCTTCCTGATTTGACTTTACATGACTGACCTTCTTTAAGAGAAAAACAGTATTCCAGTGCATTTGGTGTAATGGATGTTCTTTTTCTTATTTTCATTGTTTCATTTTTCTTTTCTATTTCTTAAAGCTCTGGACTTGAAGGGTTTATTCTATTCTGTAAATTAAGTGGTCTTTAGACAAGAAAGACTTAGGGAAGAAATCAAATTAGGGTTGCACTGAGTGAAGTTGCCAGTCACTTTTGATATTTGTCAAGAGTAGTACTAGTATAGATTTGGCAAGGAAATTGACAGTAGCACAGGCTTGATTATCTTAACATGTCAACAGCACACAGAAGCTCAAAATCTGTGTTTTAATAAGTGCCTGGACCCCAAGGGACTAGGCTAAAAAATAATGAGTATAGTCTTTCTAGGCATCTTCTCTTTGCTTTACCTGCCATTTTCAATGCATATATTAGAAGGAGACACCACAGTTGTCTGATTTGAAATATGGCCCTTATAAATCATGGTCTGTCTGCATAACAGAGTTGGAGTAGCTGTTGCAGAAAGTAAACAGGGGTTAGATAAAGATTTCAGAAACTGAAACTGTGGAATTTCAGGAAGAGACAACACCAAATTACACACACATGCTACTGTGTCTTTAATGTACGTCTGAATCAATTTGTAATTGCTCACTGGATTATCTAGATTTATAGCACCCCATAAAGTATATGTCAAATAAATATTCTTTATCTATTAAAATAGTAAGGCATATAATTCAATGTTTTTTATAAATGGAAATAGTATATGACTTTGCAATAAAAGTACATAAGTATAAGAGGAGTTACTAATGAATATAAAAGTGTATCTAGGTGCAGACTGTGCAGGAAGTGCATAATGCCTGTCCTTCTATAGATGCAGACCAAATCTTAAACATACATATATCTATGTCTATCTGAGATTTCAAATATATTATTCACTATACATATTTTTGTTTTATTTTTAAAATATTGTAGTGACTTATTCTTGAATTTAAATGAGTAAAAAGAAGCAAATGAAACTGAGGGAACTGTAGACATTTTTTTAAATGTTTTCCCCTTACTTAGAGATGTTGTTTCATAAAATATTCCTTGAAAGTAAAACAACAATAAAGATTGTGAAAAACCACCACAAGTAATAAAAAGTGTATAGATTTAATGCAAACACACATATACACACATACAAAGGAATGTAGGTAAAACTGGAAAATCTGAACACAATTGGTGGATTTCATCAATACTATCAATACTATCAATATACTGAAATAATACTGTAGTATAGTTTTACAAAATATCACCATTGAAGGAAACAGGGCAAAGTGCACAAATAATCTATCTGTATAATTTCTTATAGCTGCATGTAAATCTATAATTATCTACTAAAACTTATTTTACAAATATAATTTTTAGTGGACACAAGTTTAAATTTTCAAGTAGCAAAGCATGATCAGTCATTTCTCACCTCTGATGTATAAATAAACAAAGCTATTTTGTTAAAATTAAAAGGACAAAGTTGTTAGACACAAACTAAATTTGAGGATCAATCTCTAATAAAATCATTAGGGAAATGCTGATGAATAAGAAAATTTCTCTCTTAAAATTATAGCTCACTTAAAAGATAAAACTTTTTAAACAAATAAGTATTACTACTGTGAATCCTAGTATACATCTGTCCTCTTTCATTGTTGTTAATACTTACAGAATTAGTCTTTGCTTTTTTCACAAGATTCTTAGTAGGGATCAATTTACCTATGAGCAGTTATGGATAGCCTCAGGTTAACATGTTACTTCACACAATCATACCTTAGATCTTTCCCTTTTTAGGACTGATAGTATAGTTTTAAAACATTATATTAGAGTTATCAAATCTTGGTGGCCAAACCCAGTAAGGTTTCCTTTCTGGTTCATCTCAGAGCTCAACATTGTGGTAAGGGGCTTTTTCCACAGTCACTCAGAGAACCAGGCTTTTCCTTCAGTTGATTTATCTTTTTCCTAAGGCATCCATTCCTCTACCTCATTCCCACATCTGGCTGGGAAAGAAGGAGGATGTAAGGAACAGTGACAGGGAGAGGGGAAGATTTGGGAGGTACAATAGAGTTAGGAGACAGACCGAGAGTTGGTGTGTATTGCTTCCAACTGCATTAAAATGGCAATAACTTGGTAGTATGGACTCGCTAATGAAGGTTAGACCATCTACTAGTATTTTAACTCTCTGTTCAGAGGAAAAGAAACCAGACTTTGGGGAGAGAGGAAATAAATATAAGCCCCACCTGCATTTCTTATTGGTTAAACATGTATTCTCAACTGGTCCTTCATTGAACCATATACCTTTGCAAATTAAACAATTGCTCTAGAAATTCAGATAGAAGATTTTGGTTAATAGATATATGTTGCTAAAATGACACTTGCTTTATGACTTGTGAATAAGCCATACCAATCTATACTAGTATTGATGATTCTATGACGCATTACAAGAACCTGTGGGCATTTAAACTGCCTTTCTTTATATTGCCTGACATTGGATGGTAATTTGTTTTGCTCTCATAACCAAATAGCCATTTTATATGTGCCATAATAATAGCAAAAACACACATTTATCTGTATAGGTATCTGATGCTACATTCAATAATTTATTGTGAATTTTTCTAGCTCATCAATGTGACCTAACAGAACTAGGCAATCTTTGTATATCAAATTTTAAAATAAAATAGACTAATTTACTAGCTATGTATTACCAACGTCACGATGAAAAATAGCACCCATTGCCCAGGCCCCTCATTGCCCCACTGTCCTCACATCTGGCAGTTCTCATTGATCCAGGCATGTTGCCTCTCATGATGGGTGTGGCTCCCTGATGACTCCTTCAGGGCTATAGCTCATCTGATTTGTTCTTGATCCTGACAGAGTGTGTCAAAAGAATAAGCTTAGATCTCAGCAATGAAAGAGATTTAAAACCACCTGTTGCAACCCAGATCTATGACAACTTCTTACATAGAGCACCTCTCTTAGTTTTAGATTTTTAGGGCAGAGCCAGCTTCTTTACATTGCATTTTCTCCAATGTATGAATACCAGACATGTAGACGACCACATAAAAGAGCAGTTAAATGCAAGATTATAGAGCCAGATTGCCTGGGTTCACACCTTGACTTTACCACTTACCTGTTTATGTTCCTTAGTTTGCTCATGTGAAATAAATGTGGAAATAAATTAAGACTTAAGTCACAGAGTTATGAGGTTTAGTTACTTTGGTGTTTATGTTAAATATGTATGTTTTTTCCTCATTGACTTACTCCACCTTAAAACTGAAGTAGATGATAGATAAAATAACTGTCACTCAACTACTCATTCTACTTTATGAGAGTTTAGTTAGTAGCCTTGTAATTCATGATGCAGTTGAAATAATACATATTCACCACCTAATTCAGAATATTTTGTAATGGGATAAAAACATTTTAGGAGATTTCTATTCAAGATTTAATATCACACAGAGACCTGTGTGATATTCATAGCAATTTAATCATAATATCCAAAAACTGGAAACAACCCAAACACCTATTATAAATAATGGGAAAGCAAATAAATAATAGAATACTACTCATCTATGAAAAGAAACAAATTGTATCTATAGCACATAGATATAAATACAATGCAATATTATGGATGAATCTCAAAAACATGAAACTAAGCAAAAAAATCCAGACTCCAAGATTATATATGCTCTAGTACCATTTATAATATATGCTCAGAAAAAAAAAAGTGCCGAGACTGGTTTGGCTCAGTGGATAGAACGTCGGCTTGTAGACTGAAAGGTCCCAGGTTCGATTCTGGTTGGGGGCATGTATCCTGGTTGCAGGCAATCTCTACTGTGGGGCGTGCAGGAGGCGGCTAATCGATGTCTCTCTCTCATCAATGTTTCTGACTTTCTATCTCTCTCCCTTCCTCTCTGTAAAAAAATCAATAAAATATATTTTAAAAAAAATAAGACCACATGACAAATCAGCAGTTGCCAAAGATAGAGATGGGAGGAGAGCATTAACTGCCAAGAGGATAAGGGAATTTTTGAAAGTAATGAAAATTTTTGTAGCTTGATTGTGGTCATGATTATGCACATGAAACTGTACAATTAAAAAGAACAAATTTTATTTTATATAAATTATGCATTAATAAACCTGACTTTGAAAAATGCTTCTCACTTTGTGTCTCAACTTTCAAGATAAAATCATCAGAAACATATTTTAAAACTATGTGCAAAAGTACCTTCTTTTCTCAGAAATGCAGTGTGTCCTCTGCAGCAGCAGCAGCATAGCCAGGGGATTTTAGAAATACTCTCATGCCCCTCCCACGCCTTCCCCCTGTAAGCCTTCTGAGTCATAATACCTAGGGTGGCATCTAGGAATCTGTCTGATAATAGGCTCTTTAGTTCATGCCAACATTTTAAAGGCACTGATGGCTTATAAGAAAATTAAAGAATGTTCATATTTATTTTCCCATAATCTTATACACACACAATACTTTTTTTTGTTATAACTCTGTTGCTTTATACTGTCATGTTATTAACCACCTCTTTAAAAACTTAAGTTGAAATTTTAGCCTTTCAATATATGTTATCAGATATTTAACAACACTGCTGGAGGGCAATAAGTAAATTTACAACTTCTCTGACAAAGGATTGGGAAAGATGTCTTCTTCTAATTCAGATGAAAGCTGTGTCCAAATTACATAAATATTAAGATGTCAAAAATAACATTTAATTGGTCTTAGAAGTATATATCTCTCTTAAAATCCCCCTATCTAGAATAAGAGCAAATAGTTATGCAGTCTGAAAAGAAAAGGCAGAAGTAAGACAAGTAGATAATGCACCATGTTGGGAAATAAAAGGCACAAGCCTAACAAATGCCCTTTCATTCTTTTGGAGCCAGACTTCCTGTGAACACTGATGGAACTTCTGCTTGTGGCTGCTGAGTGCTCCATTCTTCTGCTCTGACGGAGAATTCAGCAGCAGCTTTCTGGCCAAGGTCATTGCCCTATTCCCAGCATTGCTGGAGGATTTTGGAAGCAGTCCAGAGTAACTCTAGGAATAGTTAAAATGTGTTTAGAATATTAATGTATAATCTGTCTGTGAATTGTCTTCTGGAAATTAGCCTTCACTTTGCTTCATTCTCTCAACTGACAACAGATTGGCATTCGCAGAAATGAACTCATTCACTTATGAAATCCTTTATTTATTCAGGTACCTTGATATGAGCCTGAGAATCAGACTAAAAGAGATTTAAACTCAATCTCTCTGATTTGGAAAACATGCTTATCCTCCTCAAGGTTCTGTTTCCTCACCTATGGAACAGGAATTATAATGACCTTGCAACCACTATCATTGTGAACTAAACTAAGATAATGGAGTATCTAACAGGTGTTGATTTTTTAAATAAACACATGTTGAGCCTCATCTGTGTCAGGCACTGTATTCTCTAGGAAGAGGGGGACACAATGAAGTAAACCATAACCTTCCCCCTGAGGAGTTCCATGGTCCTGATGAGGGAAATGCATTGTCCCTCCAGGAATTTAAAAGACTGTGTGGGGTGTTATTAACTCTATAAAAGGCTGGGAGTGCTACTGGCACTGCATGCCCAGGGACTCTCAGGCTCCCAAGTTAAACGAAATCATGGATGTGCATTGAAAATCTAAATCATTTCCAAATAAGATAAACATTCCCCCAAATGCTCCTGATTATTTTTATGAAGTCCTTCAGCCTCTCCTGTGTTTTTCTTCTTAATGAACTATTCCTCTTTCAACAGCCTAACTCACATAGAGGCATGCCCCATTTTACTGTGCTTCACTTAATTGCACTTCACAAACGCTGTGGGTTTTTGTTTTTGTTTTTTACAAATTGGAGGCAAAACCCTCTACCAGCAAAAAATGGCATGCTATATTGCTGTGGTTTGAAATTGAATCTGTAATATCTCCAAAGTACATATCTGTCTTATTAGTGAAGACCTATCAAACTCTGCCAACTGGATGTTAGTTCTTGGGGTAAAAAAACAAACAAACAAATAAAAAAACAGTAATGCCTTTATCTCCCCTTCCCACCCCACTGCCACTAGTCTGTGAGCTCCTGAGGATGTGGGATGCCAAGGACTGTGTCTTATTTTGGTTGCCTATACCCACCTATGTCATAAGACCTGTCACCTATTATTATTGTCTCTAAAATTCATTAAGTTTAAGTCCCTCCCCCCAAAAAAACACACATAAAGAATATAAAATAAAATACATAAGACAGACTTAACAACAACAAAAGAATTTCTCACCTAAAACCTCAATATCACTCTTATAAAGAAACAGTCTAGTTTCTAATATATAAAAACCAGGGGCTGTCACAACCAAAACAATTGGACAGATGGCCAAACAGGAGGCTGTGTGAAGCAACCAGGCCAACAGGGGGGTTAGTGAGGGATGACCAAATGACAGAACAGCAAGCTGTATGGGGTGACCAGGCCATCAGGGGGGTTAATGAGGGGTGGCCAAAAAACTGAACAGTAGGCTGTGTATGGGGTGACCAGGCCAGCAGAGGAGACAGTTAGGGACATCCAGGCCAGCAGAGGAGACAGTTAGGGACATCCAGGCCAGCAGAGGGCAGCAGTTGGGGGTGACCAGGTCAGTGGGGGGAGACAGTTGGGGGTGACCAGGATGGCAGGGCGGACAGTTAGGGACAATCAGGCTGGCATGCAGAGGCAATCAGAGATGATCAGACTTGGGGGGGGAGTTAGGGATGATCAGGCAGGCAGGCAGGTGAGCAGTTAGGAGCCAACAGTCCTGGATTGTGAGAGGAATGTCCAGCAGTCAGACATCCGCCAAGAATTTGTAAAACACTTGACATAGATGTTTCATATTAACCCAGATTGGAGAGGATGCAGGCTGGGCTGAAGGACACCCCCCATGCACAGATTTCATGCACCAGGCCTCTAGTCTAACTAATAAATCCACGTTTTAGTATAAAGAAAATAAATGCTATAGTACATGGATACAGTAAAAACATCATTATCATCACCATCCTATCAAGTAAAAGAATAATATGCAAGCTGACAGTACCCCTATTATACCCACAAGCCACACCCATCAGCCAATCAGGAGCAAGTATGCAAATTAACCCAACCAAGATGGCTGCAGCCATGGAGTGAGCAAGAGGCTTGGGTTTCCCCGGTAATGGAGGAAGCCAAGCTTTCTGCCCCCCTGGTCAGACCTGATCTTCACTCCAGGCTACAAAGTTTCAATTATAGGAGATTAATAAATCCCAGATACCAGGGCCTTTGCTTGGGTTGCTGTAGGGCATGGTTGCATACAAACCACCACAGGCCCCTTGCCTAGGCCACCTCAAGGCCCAAGGGAACCCCTACCCTGATCCAGGATACCCTTCAGGGCAAACCAGCAGGCCCTCATCTGTGCACCAGGCCTCTATCCTATCTAATAAAGAGTAATATGCAAATTGACTGTCACTCCAGTACACATGATGGCTGTCCCCAGTGGACACATGATGGCCAGCAGAAGAGAGCATTTGGGAGGGACCAGGCCTGCAAGGGAGGGCAGTTGGGGCAATCAAGCCTGCAGGGGAGAGCAGTGAGGGGTGATCAGACCAGCAGAGAAGGGAAATTGGGAGTGACTGGGCCTGCACAGAAGGGCAGTTGGGGGAACCAGGTCTGCAGGGAAGGGCAGTTTTGGGGAGGGGGGATCCAGGCCTGCAGGGGAGAGCAGTTGGAGGGGACCAAGCCTGCAGGGGAGGGCAGTTAGGGGTGACCAGGCATGCAGGGGAGGGCAGTTAGGGCCAACCAGCCAGGCAGGGGAGCAGTTAGGCATCAATCAGGCTGGCAGGGTAGTGGTTAGGGGATATTCAGGCTAGCAGGCAGAAGTGGTTAGGGGCAATCAGGAAGGCAGGCAGGTGAGCAGTTGGGAACCAGCAGTCCTGGATAGTGAGAGGGATGTCCAACTGCCTGTTTAGGCCTGATCCCTCAAGGTGTCCCAGAATGGAGAAGGTGCAGGCTGAGCTGAGGGACACATACCCCCATGCACAAATGTTGTGCACCGGGCCTGTAGTTATTGTAATAAAGTGATAACCATTTACAAAGTACCTTACAACATCATTTGTTTAGTCCTTGAAACAGGCCTTGGACAGGTAGCTTAGTTTGTTAGAGCATCCTTCCGATACTTCAGTATAGTGGGTTCAATCCCTAGTTAGGGATTGAAAATCAACCAATGCACGTGTAAACAAGTGGAACAATAAATTAATGTTCTCTCTCTTTCATCCCCCAATTTAAAAAATAAAAAAAGAGTGTTTAATCTTTGAAATAAACCATCAGGTAGGATATTCTATATCAGTGCCTCTCAAAATTGAAGGTCCTTTCGGCTACGGCCTCTGGCCACAGCTTCTTCCATGCAGAGGTCAAAGTCCTCGTTGTAACACCCAGCCAGGCCTGATCAATAATTCTGAGGCATATCACAATGTTAAAGTGGTTCTTCCAGAACTCTCGAAGGGTGATGTTTGTGTTCTCCGTCACCTCAAAGCAGCGCCAGAACAGGTGCTTGATGTACAGCTTTTTAAAATTAGAAATCACCTCCTGATCCGTGGGCTGCAGGATAGGAGTGGTGTTGGAAGGTAGGGAGACAACCTTTATAAACTTGAACTCTTCGAGGAGTTCATCTTCAAGGTTCAGTGGGTGAGCAGGAGCATTGTCGAGGATGAGGAGGGCTTGCATGGTTAGATTGTTTTCCTGTAGATATTTCTTAACAGAAGGGCCAAAAACCAGGTTAACCCACTCCACAAAGAACTGCCTGGTGACCCATGCCTTTGGGTTTGCCCTTCACATAACTTGCAGTTTATCTTTTAAAATCTTATGTGACTTAAAGACTCTGGGGTTTTCCGAATGGTATACGAGCAGAGGCTTGATCTTTCAGTCGCCACTCGCATTGGCACACAGTGGGAGAGTTAGCCTATCCTTCATGGGTTTGTGTCCTGGCATCACCTTCTCCTCTGCCATTATATAAGTCCTATTCGGAATCTTCTTCCAGAAAAGCCCTGTCTCGTCACAGTTGAAGACTTGCTGGGGGATATCCTTTGGCTTCTATCAGTTCGGAAAAAGTTTTGAGGTAATCCTCAGCTGCCTTCACATCCGAACTTGCTGCCTCACCATGCCTGACGATGGAGTGAATGCCGGACCTTTTCCTGAAGTTATCAAACCAGCCTCTACTGGCTTTAAATGAGTCTTTCGATGCTTCGTCCATGGAAGTGCGTGGGGTCTGCTCCAGCAAATCACCGTAAATCGCTCACGCCTTCTTGCATATGATGCCCTGTGTTAATGTATCTCCTTTAAGCTGCTTCTCCGTCACCCACACCATCAATAGGTTCTCCATCTTTTCATGGAGAGAGCTACGGAGCTTAGAAATTATTGTAACACCCTTAGCTGGCATTATACCCTTTATTGACTCCTTCTGTTTAAGCACAGTGCATATCGTTGAAATACTATGCCCGTATTGCCTCACCAAGTCAGCCACTCGCACACCTTGCTCATATTTTTCTATGATTTCACGCTTTAATTCAGTAGACATCATCCTCTTCTGAGCATTGACCTTTTCACTCGCTTTCTTCAGACCCATGGTTATAAAAAGAAATGTGATAAAGTATGTAAATGCACAAAAGATGCTTCGACAATGAGGTAAACAAGCACACTGACTGAGGCGTGGGAAACTATGAGATGCTCGAGTCACGGTAAACTGGTGGGTCATGTGCAGCCAGCCGATCCAAGCGATTACTCGTATCTCAAATGTTGCTCGTATTTCAAAGCAAAAAATCGCTCGCTCAATGGCTCATATCTCAAAAATCTCATATGTTAGGGCACTCGTATCTCGAGGTACCACTGTATCCTCAATTCTTCTACTCACACATCATTTGGGTTCCCTCTCCAAATCAGATTCCAAATTCACCTTCATTTGAGCAATCCAGCTTTACATGAAACTGAACTTGGACATATATTTCAAAAATACTATAGAAACTGTAGTGCCTTTTTAGGTTCAACCTGAAAGTTTAAAGCCTGGCATTGAAAAATTCATAGGGGTTTCAGATTAGCAAAGTTCAGCAACATCACATCATCCATAATAAAATTTTGCTTTTCATATACTTATTATGGAAGAAAGTTAAAGTTGAAAATAAACTTATTTTCAAAACTAGTTTTGTTTTTTTTTCAGGAAAAGTTATATATAGTAATGCATAGCTCAAAATGTAGAAGTATCAGTTGAAAAATAACAGAAAATTTTAAGAAGATACTTAAAAAGGAAAGACCTAGTGTGTTATAAAAATAAAAAGGGAGGGGGAACAGAGGAATTTGTGAAATTATATAAGGAGGAGGCAAGCAAATTTCAGGAAAAATAGTTTAAGAATTGAACTCCCCACAATTGTTAACCTTCTAGATCACCATTTTAAGGAGAATGGGAAGTGGATAGATAGGCTTAATAGCAGAAAAGATTTCATGATATTTGATATAGAAATATTTTAAGCTAATTTTAAATGAATTAAACATTAGAAAGCAAATGAAGAACTAATGGTTACTAGTTGACTTTCCTCTCTGATAAAAGGTCAAGTTATGGTGCTTGAAAAAAAACACCTGACCTGAATTATGTTATGGGATGTTTTTATTTTATTCAGAACTTATTCATGTGTTAAATTTTTTAAAATGATATTTCATCCCAATAAATTCAATAACAAAAAAGTCAAGAATTGTAAAACACTTGACATAGATGTTTCATATTTAAAGTGCAAAATCCAACTTCCTGAAAGAGTTGTAATCATTTAGCAGGTAAGATGTGAAACCTTTCATGTAAGCTATCAAGATGGTTTTAGACAAAATTTGTCTAGGTGTGTGAATCTTTGCTCTAACATTTTCCATGATAAGCTCTGAGTTCCATAGTGGGAATAGAAATTCATTTGCAATCACTTTCTTGTCTCTTTAAACACATGTATAATTTAATAAAATCTTAGATGACTCATTATATTATCATTTTATGCTCCACTTTTTATTTTTTATTTATCTTTACTAGAGGACCAGTGCAAAAAATTCGTGCACTTGGGGTAGAGGGACTCAGCCTGGTCTGCGCCCCCTTGCAGTCCGACATCCTTAGCACTACTGTGAAGGCAGGAGAGGCTTCCACCACCACCACTGTGCTCACTAGCCATGAGCCTGGCTCAGGGCTTCTGGCTGAGCAGCACTCACCCTGTGGGAGCGCACTGACCACTAGGAGGGAGCCCCTTGATTAATTGAACAGCCGACTGGATGACTGGAGACTTAGCATGTTAGGCTTTTATTATATAAGATTGTTGAAAGTAATACAGATGTCGTCTTTTTCCTCACTGACCCCTTCTAGCCTTCCCCTCTCCTGGCCCCAGGCCTTCACTTACACCATTATCTGTGTCCATGCATTATGCATATATGCATAAAATTCTTTGGTTAATCTCTTTCCACCCACGCCTGCCTTCTCTCTGATATTCATCAGTCTGTTCCAGGCTTCTATGTCTCTGGATCTATTTTGTTTGTCAGTTTATTTTGTTCATTAGATTCCACATATGAGTGAGATTATGTGATACTTGTCTTTCTCTGACTGGCTTATTTTGTTTTATGATCCACTTTTTAAATGTTACATATTTACTGTTTGAATACAGAATATTCTAATAATTATAAGCTTGTGAGCCTTCTGATAGACATATATTCAACATCTGATTTAACTCAATCTGAAAAAAATGAAACCATTCTGATACAGTATGTAAGGTAAATGGTAAGGTACACTCAAATGGAATTCACTTACTCATCACTGGTTTCCATGGCTATATCAGACATAGCATCACTTCTACAGTAGCATTTATTCCCAATGATGTATTCCATTTCCAGATCAGCACATAATTTTACTAAATTGCAGCCTTTCACTTATTTTTCTCCAGGCTGTATCCCTGTCCAAATTTTAAAGACTAGAGAGTCCTAATGCTTGATTTAACTGCAGTATGCTTTGGGTACTACATGACGCCCTTCGAGAATGTAAGCTCCAGCAGGCCTGGGATATTTGTCAGTTTTTGTTCATGTTCCTGTTACATGTACCTAGTATAGTCTTTAGCACCTTATAGGACAGAAAGAGAAAGAGAGAGACAGAGAGAGAGTCAGAGAGAGAGAGAGGCCACAAATCACAGAACTGGCAGCAGATCTACTATTCCATGGTGGGATTGTGATTAACTTTGTGCATTCATTCATTAATTAATTCATTCATTTATTTATACTTATGTGACTTTGTTCATATTTCCAAATCTTTTATTTACCAGGCACCTATTGTACAATTCTTTTAAAGTACTTTGATTGAGATTAGAATTTTTGAGGGACTTTTTTTATACCCTTTCTACGTGAAATAAGACAAAGAAAACTAGTGCCAACTGGGTGTCCATTATGTGCTGGGCACTGTGTTAAACGTGTTAACATACATGATCACATTAAACAGGGCAGACTGGAGTTGGTCTACTGTATTCTCCCTTTATCTTCATAACAAAGTTGCCAGCAGTTGGAACAGCTGCAAATAAAATTGCTACAGGGCAGCCATGAATCTATTTAGGGACCAAGCCTAACTTGTAAGATGAGCAGGACCATCTATGAGATTTCTTTACCCAGAACCTGCATAGGAAAATAGAAGCTATCCTTTCATATCACTGCTGCTGGACCCCTTTCTTCTTCTGAAATAGATCCAGTTCCCCTTATGTGATTTCTAAGAAGAGAGGTGCTAAGCCTCAGTGCACCTCTGGTATGCTAAATAGGAAATCACAGTTCTCCTTATGAACAAAATGTGTTCCTTTGGGAGCTTTGCAACATTCATGTAGCTCTGAACCCCTGCAGAAGACTTGTAGAGAAATAAATCAGGGTTTGGAGCCAAACACAGACAGATATGAATTCCAACTCTATAACTTACTGGCTAAATATAGGTAACTGAGCCTTGGTTTATAAAGTAGGGGAATATTTTCAGGACTGTTGTGAGAATTAAAGAAATCACGAGCAGTTCCTTTGAATATGATAGAAACTCAATGAAGGATACTATCATTATAGTGGGAAAGAGTGGGGGTAGGAAATGGTAATATTTTAACTTTAAATTGATATTGTCCACTTCACTATACATACAAAATGAGGAGTTTTGAAGAGTGTTTCAAATTCATAGCTCCTATTTAATGCCTGCCTTTCCTCCAAGGCTCAAATCAAATTGTACTTCCTCTGACTATCCATTCCACTCTGATCTCTTGAATATCATTTATTCTTCTTGCAGTGAAAATTGCAGGCAACCACATGTGAGAAAGCCTGCATTAAATAAGAATTTTGCCCTTTATTCACTATATGACCTTGGGCAAGTGGGTTCAAGTTTCAGAGCTTCAATTTCCTTCTTATTAAAATGATTGTGGAGTTCTATCAAGGATTAAAAGAAATAAAAAATGACAGATGTTACAACCTTTGAAATGCTTTACCAGTTGTGTCAAACATCTATGGCTCTGTAACAGATCACTACAAAAACTCAATCAATTTAAACAGTAATGATTTATTATTTCTCACAATTCTGAAGACTTGTATGGGATCAAGTAGGCAGCTTTTCTGCTCAAAGTGGTGGCTGAGACTGGCTCCTTCACTCACCTGTCTGATGTCTTCACTGATATGGCTACATAACTGGGGCCTAACTGAATATCTCATTCCATTACCACATGTCTTCTCTGGCAGTGTAGCCAGATCTTTTTTGCTTAGTGTCTCAGAGACCTAAGAGAGCATGTTCCAAGAGAACAAGCCCTAAGTTTCTGCTTTCATCATGTTTATGAATGTTCTATTAGTCAAAGCAGGTCACAGGGCAGGTCCCACAGTCAGTGTGAGAAATGAATACATGAGGACATGAATACTGGGAGGTGTAGTTCATTGGGAGTCACTAGTCTACCACATCAATGTAACAATGTAAGCAGAAGTTGATCATCTCACTTTATGCCTATTATTTTTCTACTAGAGGCCTGGTGCATGAAATTAATGCACAGCTAGGGTCCCCAGGCCTGGATGGTGATGAGGCCCAATCTGTGGGGATGTTGATGGGGTAATCAGGGCCTCCACTCACACCCACCTTAGCCTGGTGCCACATGCTCACCAGCCCTGCCCCCTGCCACTACCACCAATCAGAGTCTGCAGGCTGGGGGCAGCTCCTGCATTGAGCGTCTGCCCCCTGGTGGTCAGTGTGCATCATTGTGAGTGGTTATTCTGCCAGTTGTTCTGCCATTCAGTCAATTTGTATATTAGGGTTTTATATAGATAGATATCACACATTTTGGCATGACTTTACTTTTGCTGTTGTTGCTTTTTACTTTTTTATTTTTATTTTTATTTTTTGGTAAATATGTATAGTTTTTCTTCATTTTTCAAGGAGATTATAAATTTGTTGGTGACAACGACTATGGTCTTGTATTACCGGTGTATAAGATGACAGGGCATATAAGATGACCCCCAACTTTTGAGAAGATTTTCCTAGGTTAAAAAGGTGTGTTATACACTGGAAATATGGTATTTTATAGTCTCACAAAGCTGTTGTTTGTGGTTTATTGGAGTAAATAGGCTTTGGAGGCTTTACAGACTAGATCCAAATCCTTCTCAAATCTGCCATCTTTCAGAAATGTACTCTCAGGAAGGTTTCTTAATCTGACTGGATCTCAGTTTCCTCATCTGCAAAACGGGGATAATAATAGTTTATTTCCTCACATGATTATTAGAAGAGTTAAATGAGTTAATATTAATGTAAAAAGAATAGTTCCTAGTTAAAAATAACTTTAATCTTATCCCTGATTCCCCACTCTAACAACTTATGAAAGGATGGATTTTTTTTGATTAATTAATACAGAAGTAGTGTAGAGTCTCAAAATTTTTCAGAAGCATTTACAGATAAAATAAAATCATTTCTGCATGTTAACATTACAGCCTGAAAACTTAACTAAGGCCTTTATATTTTTGTTTATCACTTTTCTCTTTTTTTAAATAAGAAGAAATTGCCAAGCCAACATGGTTTAATAGTTGAGTGTCCACCTATGAACCAGGAGGTCACATTTCAATTCCTGTGCACATGCCCAGGTAGCAGATTCCATCCCCAGTGTGGGGTGTGCAGAAGGCAGCCGACCAATGATTTTCTCATCATTGATGTTTCTACCTGTCTCCCCCTCTCCCATCCTCTCTGAAATTAATTAAAAAATATATTTTAACTTTTTAACCTTTTAACTTGTAGCAGTCTTATTTGGTAATTTGAGTTTAATATGTTTTTAAATAGTTATGCTAACATATATAATTGAGAAGTTAATGGCATTCATTAAAACTTCTCTGTAGACTTCCCTTGCCTATTTTAACATCATTCACATGTATATTTGGACCTAAAAGTGCCCTTTGAATTGTATTCAAGTTATTCCTGCCACTCTGCTATGCTCTCTAGAATTTAACAGAATTACTTTTCAGCAGGGATGTGGCTGGTGGGCAGCATCAAGCAATCGATTTTCTACTCACAGTCCCTCTTTCCACCCATTGAATTTACTGCCTATGGGCAGCAACCGTTGTGCCCTCTAATTCACTCCACTACTCTCCTGCTCACACCCACAAACAAAAGTCTGCTGACAAAAGAAAATAACTCCTCTTTGGGGGAAAAATAGGAGAGATTAGAGCACAAAATGCCATTGCACTGATGGTCAAGACAAGATATTCAAATAGTAAATAAATTTATTTTGCAAAGAGTATCTTAATTAACTATTGGTCTTTTATTAAATAACATCATACATATTTGAAAACCTTAAAAGCTTTCCCTTTATGCAATAAGAGCTATTAAATTCCCCATTTATTTTTCAAATGTAGAGAATATTGCCCATGTGAAGTACAAATATATGTAGTTAGCAAGCACAATTGCATTCCTTGAGTTTTTAATGGGTCTATATTGCTAGCATTTGATATATATGTGTATTTTCTTTTGTTTTATTCTCTTTGTCCAAATATTTTAAGGCATATTATTCAAAGGAAAATGAACATATACTGGTATGTGGTTCATTGTTCAACTTATAATTAGGTAATTCATGCATTGGTTAGGACACAGGGACTAGGTGGAAAAGTGTCACAAAAAGAAGAAAGAAACAATTTCCCTTTAATGGGAACATGAAAGAGAATAAAACTGATAAAATGGGAACATGAAAAAGAAAAAAAGTTATTTTTTTACTGATCTAGAAAAAATAGTTTGAAGTATATTCAAATGGCCTTAGTCTATGTTGTTAATACAGCAAGAAAATTTTAAAAATTAGAAAATTTCTTGAGCATTATTTGGTGTAATATATAGAATGAGCCTGTGCTATTTCAAGCATTGTTGAGTGTGTGCTATGGGCTGATGATACAAACCTTCAAATATCTTAAAGCTTACTGCAGTATACAGAAATACGAATGATAAGTGCGAAACAGAAATGGATTTCATGATAAATGTCTGTGCTTTGTAAAAGGAGATGGACATCAGGGATTTGTCATGAAAACATTTATATAGGAGGAAATGCTTGTAAATTCAAAGTTAACCACTAGAAAACCAGTGTGATCAAGGGATCCTTTAGTTCAAAAAAAGAAAACAAACAAAATGGAACCAGAAGCATGGATACATGGAACAGATTGGCAGGTGCCAGAAGGGAGAGGAGGGTGGAGGTGACTGCATGAAGAAGGTAAAGGGAATAGCTAAATAACATATATGCGTGTATCCCATGGACAGAAACAATAGTGTGGAGAAGGCCAAGGGAAGAGGAAATGCTGTGGGAGGAGGTGAGCAAAGGGAGGATAATGGAGGACATCTGCGATAGTGTCAACATTAAAATGTTTTCATAAGAAATAAATAAGTATATTTTGTCCGACAAAAAAAGAAAATAAAAATAAAAATAAAAGAGAGAAGTGAGAGTTAACCAAAGAAAAACGAGATGATAATTTCTCCCAAATTAAAATTTACTGTATTAAGAATGAGAGTTGAAATAAGCCAGTCAATGAAGGAGAAGCATCACATGATCTCACTCATTTGTGGATAATAAAGAATATTATAAACTGATGAATAAAAGGATAGATACAGAGGCAGTAAAGCATCAAACAGACTGTGAAATTACAGCAGGAAGATTAAGGTTAGGTGGGGTAGATAAGAGATCAATCAAAAGACTTGTATGCATGCATATAAGCATAACCAATGAACATAGACACTGGGGGTTGGGGTATGCCTGGGAGGGAGGGAGGCAATGGGGAGATATGTATAAAAAATTAATAAAAAAAAAGAAAAAAAAAGAATGAGAGCTGAAAATTTATTTTCATTCATTAATCACAGTCAATTTAAAATTTTATCAGAAAACACTTTCTAATTTTGTGCTAAAAAATAAATTACAAAATGCCTAATTCGGTGCATATTTATTCATTTGACAAATACTCATGTAGCTTCTGCTGTATGCCAGCTACTACAAGAGTTGTTGGGAATGAAATGGTGAGAAAAACCCCAGAGTGGCTGTCCTCACAGAACACAAAGTGAGCATGAGACACATGTTAATCTCAAGTCTTTCTTCCACAGCCCTTCTCCGAATCAATGGCACAGGCCGTAATAGTGTCCATACTTTATAAACTATGTAAGCAGTTTTGTCAGCTTTCTGGAGAAGTCCTAATATCGTTAGGAAGCAAATTTGCATTTAATATCTACTTAACTTAGGTCATATAGTTTTCTGTTTTGACTTTAAGAAGAAAATGTGATTGATAATAACAATAAAATGGGCACAATTATTTAGAAGGTTGTGTTTATGCCAAGAAAATTACAAAGGCACATTATGATTTGCAAAGAGATGGCATTTTCCCCATAATTGCTCTCCCTGTGTCTGTGGACCAGTTTTGATTCAGGGCCGGCTGCTGTTTGAGAGCTTCTTTGCTTGCAAAGAGGTCTGCTGCTACACCTAATGATGTTTTATCAGTTCTTCTGTGGTTTCATCGTAACTACCATAGCAACACTAACACTGCCATCCCACACTGCCATCAGCATTCAGGAGAAGGCTTGTTTCGCTTTCACAAGGCTGCTCTCCCATCTGCTGTAGAGCATTTCCAAGTCATCAGATGTATATATTTTTTTAAATGCTTTCTTGGGGAAAGAAAAATCAATATATTGAGAGACTGTTGTGATATTTTTTGGCCCCCAGTGCAGATTGAGATGACCTTATCATCGGAGCTTGTCCAGGTTCTGTGGGGGCCTAAAGCTTTTACAATTAGATGGAAAAATACTACTTTAAAAAAAGAATGCAAAATTATGAATTCAGAATTACATACAAAAATGAATATTTATTTAGAATAAAAGAGATCACATCACATCACAAATATAAGAACACTGATAAACAACATAGGCTTCACAAAATCCAGAACAATAACATTGCATTGTTTTAATTAACTGTCTGACAGCCTTCTGTAATAGTTTTCACCTATAATTTTCTATCTGTATGCTCACTAATTTCCTGTTTATGAAGGATTTTGTAAGATTATTTTATGTAGAAGGATTACAATGATAAGTCTTTCACCAGCATGGTGACAAAAACAATTTATTATTATTATTATTGACAGTCTAAAATAGTTTCCTCCAGATTCACAGCTTGATATTGGTTATGACATGTAAATTTTTAGAATTGTTGCAAATTGGGGAAAACTTCTATCCAGTTTATTTCTTATATGAACTGTCAGCTCTGGAAGAACATTTCACAGACTAGCTTTTGGCTCTGAATTCATCAAACTGTTTTTCTCCTCAGCTGCTCACATTGTTACAGTGTCGAACACCAGCAGACAGGATCATATCAGAGTGCAGCACCCGGCCCTGCACCTTTTTGTCAGGAAACTCAATAAGTCAGCCCAGGAGCGGGTTGAAATATTCCAGACCTGACAGCTGTAACTTCACCATTTATGGAAAATGACTGCAAATCAACTAAAGTTTTCTTGCTAGATTTACTTAAAATATACTCAACTTCATCTCAGCCTGATGCAAAAAAGAAAAGAAAAATATTGAAAGCTACCCCCTTGCCACTTGACCAAAGGGCGTGTGAGAGGGGAAAGGCAGTGTAAAAAAAAGAAAGACAGTGGTCTTAACTGATTGCAATGAAAATATTTTAATTTTGCCAAACAAGTGAGGGATTCTAACTCTGGAGCTTTTGTTAGCCTCATAGAGAATCTACTTCTGCTTATGATGCATTTTGATTGTTACACACCATTCTGCCTTAGACTCTACCTGGTCCAAAAGAGAGTCAACACCTTATAAGGTTTGCTTAATATTCCTTTCCGGCATCTCAACTCCATCACACTTTCATGTCCTTTAGCCCTGTCATTTCTTCATCAGACCAAAGACTCACGGATCATAAGGCAAACAAGCCTGTGTACAGTAACTGAAAAGATGCACTTGCTTCATTTGGACCCTCTCCAATGCTCTGATCTGTGTTCTTGGTATTCGAGGCTTTCAAAAAAAGAAATTATTTTGGAAAATGGGCTGAGTTTACATCCCTGTGATTTTAGTTGTATTTCTTCCTTTTTATTTTATGTTTGTAGAAGACACATTACAGAGCTGAGATGTACAGTGAATATGAAAGGAAATGAGTGCCAGAGGCTTCCGTGAATATTGAGCCAAGCATTCCTTTTCTAGTGTGTGTAGTGGTGAGATTTCTCAGTGACATGCTGCCCACATTTGCTGGGCACAGTCTCTGGAACAGTAAATGAAACATAATACAGCCTGTGACTAAGTCAATTGAACATGCAGAGGGTGGTGGGAAGCTTTTATTAAACTTTACCAAATGGGCATTATTTTATTCTCTTCCCCAGTTTCCCCCCAGTAAAAGTGGGGGGTAGGGGGTACACTAATGTGATGATGCAGAAGCCTCCACGGATAGCACAGTGATAGGTTTCTTATGAGTATTCTGAGACAGAACATTATTTTTCAGACTTGTACTTTATTTAGCTGCATGCCTTTAATTGTCTGACCTTTGGAATAAAACTTGCTATGTAGCCGTGTAACACTTCACTGTTTTGTTGTACTACGTATGGATGCTTTAGGCAGTTTTACTTTCACATGTAATAATGCCATATTTTAAGTGAGCATCACAACTTTCCTTGGTGCCTTATATAAAAACACTCTGGGAAGTACTGAGTGGTTAATTACCAGAAAGCCAGCAGTGAGAAAAATGGAAAGTGGGTTCCTAGTATAATAAACTTGAATCAACATATATCCAGGCCTCTGTTCCAGTTGACCCATTGACCCCTAAACTATACAGCTTTTGTAACCACAAGTATGTTAGAGTAAATCAGGAAATATGAAATATTTTAAATTGGTAATATCATAAAAGGCTATGATTATGGAATAATAGAACCAATCATCTTGACTCTGATTTTGCTTATCATGCCATTTGTTTAAATTGGAAAGGACCAAACGTCCATCCTGCTCATGTGCAGGAGGAAGAAAGTGACATCTAACGCAGTGTAGTGGCCTGACTTGAGCCTACAACCTGCTGGTGATAATGCTAAATTTTAGGTCTGCTTATTCGTCCAGGGCTCACTTCTCTGGAAAATCCTTATTAATCCTGCATTGAGGACTAATGTGATGTGATGTGACACTGAGGTTATGAATGAGAATGAGCACTGCTTATGATTTTCTCAGGATTTCCTGTTTGAAAGGTAGTTGATTCTCATTTTCTCATAGTCGGTTAATATAAAAATGTCAACTCTTGAAAAAAAAATAAGATTCTGTGGTTGCAATTTTTCATAAAATCCTATATGAATTCCCTGCATATCTTTGTGCTACTGAATTGGCTTCCTATTGCTGCTGCAACAAATCATTATAAGCAATGGCTTAAAACAACACAAAAATTTATCATCGCACAGTTCTGTAGATCGCAAGCTCAAAATGAGTCTCATAGGCTAAAATTAAAATGGCAGCAGGGCTGTGTTCTTCCTTGAGAGTCCATTCCCTCATTTTTACCACCTTCTAGAAACCATCTATATTTCTTGTCTCATGGCCTCTACATCAAAGCCAGCAACATAACTTCTCCCAATCTCTTCATATCTCTCTTGAGAGAGAAATATCAATGATGAGAGAGAATCATTGATCAGCTACTTCTTGCACATCCTACCAGGGATTGATCCCACAACCCAGGCATACTGTGCCCTGATCTGGAATCAAACTGGCAATCTTTTGCTGCACAGGACAATGTCTAAGCAAATGAGCCACACTCCCTCTTTAAAAAGACTCTTGCCAAAACTGGTTTGGCTCAGTGGATAGAGTGTGGCCTGCAGACTGAAAGGTCCCAGGTTCAATTCCATTGAAGGGCATATACCTTGGTTGCAGGCACATCCCCAGTGGAGGGTGTGCAGGAGGCAGCTGATCGATGTTTCTCTCTCATCAATGTTTCTGATTCTCTATCCCTCTATCTTCCTCTCTATAAAAAAAATCAATAAAATCTATTTTAAAAATTAAAAATAAATAAATAAAAGGACTCTTGTGATTACATTAGGCCCAATGGCATAACTTTGTCTCAAAATCCTTAATTTAATCATATCTACAAAGTCACATTGGTACAGATTGGGTTTACTACTGGCTGGGACCTCAGTTCATTTCATTGAAAGTCAATGAAAATAAAAATGGGATTTTTTGAAGATACGTTTCAAACTAGGTATGTACCAGTCAAGAGAGTGTGCTTACATTCCAAATGAGGAGCTGGCCACAGAAGAAAGAATGAGAGAGAGAAGAGAGAGGAAAGAGAGGGGGGAAGGGAAGAGAAGGGAAGGAAAGAGAAGGGAAGGGAAGGGGAAGGGAAGGGAAGAGAAGGGAAGGAAAGGAAAGGAAAGGAAAGGAAAGGAAAAGAAAGGTGAAGGGGAAGGGCAAGGGAAAGGGGAAGGGCAAGGGGAAGGGCAGGGTATGCTCCTTTAAGGTAGAGTGTACATGCAAGAGCAAGCATGGCCCCCAGCTCCTGGGTTTTAAAGAGAGATTTTCTGGGTGGAGCCTTTCAATTGCATTCATGGATGAGTGACAGAAACTATATTTCTTTTGAGCATGCCCTTACCCATAATGTATACAGGAAAACCCACTGGTGGGCAGCATCAAGACCAAAATGCAAACTTTATTATAATCAGTCCAAGGCCCTCATAAGGTGGAATTGGCATTGGAGTCATCTTTCCTCTGAGCTTGCACCAAGAACCCGCTGGCTCCAAACCTACCTGCTGGCAGTCTGTTGGGCTGCCTATAGAGAGGCAATGTTGGTCCAAGCTCTGTTCAGGACCCCAGAGCAGGCGTTGCCCCAGCCACTCCTGTCTACCTGCCTACCTAACACCATTTGCCATGTAAGGCAGTCTATTCACTCTTTCCAGGATTAGGATGTTAACAATCTTTGGGGGTGAGGGGTTGGAGGGCATTATTCTGCCTTCCCCATTGCCCCACTTAACTGAAAGTTATTGTTTTAACTTGTTTCTCGTTGTATTTTCTTTAGATTTCTTTGAGTTTATCAGGAGGAAAGTGATAAGTAGCTATTTTCAGACATTTGCCCCAAATAAATATTTATTATATCTGACGCTTAAAAGAGGCATTTACCTCCCCATACATCTTTTATAACAAATACCTTTTGTTATATATTAGAGGGGGCAGGGGTTTCTAAGAAAAAAATAAGAAGGAAAAGTTAAATGAAGTTGTGAGAGAATACCCAGATTGTGAGAAGTTATGTAAGGGTGAGAAAGAACAAATCCCCACCAAATTAGAAAAGTTTTATGAGACATCATAATAATGTCCTAGGACTGCCGCAACAAGTGACCACAAACTTACTGCGTTACAAAAGAGGAAGAGTTCTGGGGGCCAGAACATTGAAATTAGGGTATTGGCAGGGTATTTGCTGTAGTCTTTGAGAAATAATTCCTCCTTCTTCTCCTAGCTTCTGGGGGATCCAGGAATTCCTTGGCTTGTGACAGTATCACTTCAATCTCTGCCTCTGTCTTTATATCACCTTCTTTTTGTGTTTCTGCCTGTCTTTCTTTGTCTTCTACAAGAACATTGCCATTGGACTTAGGACCCATCCTTACCTCTGTGTAACTAAGGTAAACCTTAATTACATCTGCAAAGACCCTATTTCCACCTGACGTGGTTCTATAGTTGAGCTTCGACCTATGAACCAACAGTTCCATTCCAAGTCAGAGCGCTTGCCCAGGTTGGGGCTCAATCCCCAGTGTGGGGCATGCAGGAGGCAACCATTTGATGATTCTCTCTCATCATTGATGTTTCTATCTCTCTCTCCCTTTCCCTTCCTCTCTGAAATCAATAAAAGGTACACACACACACACACACACACACACACACAAGGTCACATTGTGAGCTGCCATGTAGACATAAATTTTGGGTGGACACTATTTAACCTAGTTGAAAAAATAATCATTAGCCTTCTTCCTCAATGCTATGGATGTTTTTGCTATTATTATTAATATTGTCCAAATTCTTATGAATTCCCTAAATGCTAAGTAATAATTCAATTAAAGGGGTAATGACTTCCATTAGATTTTTTGATTATGTATTGTCATCATCCTTGATAAGTTATCAACATTCCACCCCACAACAATCAGGTGGTTTTACTATTTCTCTCTTACACATGAAAAAAAACAAGGTTCAAAAAGGCTCTATAATTTGGTCAACATTACAGATATAGGAAATGACAGAGGTAAGAAAAGGACATAAATAGCAAATCATGCCCCTCTCTTCCAATTTTCCAGAGACCTAATCCCAAGACCCACTCTGTCCCAATCAGTTTACAAGCACATCCTTTCTCCTTCAATTCTCACCTTTGAATTTACCTCCTGGCTTATGCATTAGCATTGACAGCTTATACCTAGCCTTCCAGCTTTTTGAAAAGTATAATAGCAACAACTAGAACTCCAAAAGTTTGAAGAATAGTAATAAAAAGAGGAAGCAAGCCAACCAAGAAACATCTGTAACCAGTGTTATTGAATTTGGGAATCACAAAAGCAGATGGAAAATGCCAGAACATTTCCAGAGCCCTTGAAAAACAACCCTCTATTCAATTGAAAAGAGTTTTAGGATTCTGATCTTAGATCACAAATGAAACAAAAACAGATTCAGGAAAACACAACTGTTTGTGAGTAAAAATATATCCAGAAATTCCTTAACTTACTAAATGACCTTATAAGATAACATTGCAAGTAAACAGACAAGCAAAAGTAAAAAATAATACTGTTACCATGTTTTTTGATTACAAAAAAACAAATAAGAAAAAAAATGTATTTCTTAAATAATGGGCCTTAATTGGGAAGGTATTTGGGGTGCTGACAGAAACACTTAGTAGATAGTTTGATCTTTTGGTAAGCATTTAATCTAAGGAGAGTTCTCTTAAAAATTTTTCTCTTTGCTTATTATTTTATTTTATTGTTTAAAGTATTACAAATAGTAGTATATACGTCTCCTTTTTCCCCCCAATGACCTTCCCCCAGCATATGCCCTCCCCGCCGGCCCCCAGTGTCTTACATCCATTGGTTATGCTTATATGCATGTACACATGTCCTTAGTTGATCTCTTACCTGCCCACCCTCCCACAATCCTCTCCAGCCTTCTGACTGTAGTTTGACAGTCTGTTTAATGCTTTTTTGCTTCTGTTTTTATTTTTTGTTCATCAGTTTATAATGTGCTTTATATTACACAAAGGAGTGAGATCATGTGGTATTTTTCTTTCACTGACTTATTTCACTTAGCATAATGCTCTCCAGTTCCATCTATGCTGTTGCAAATGGTAAAAATTCTTTCTTTTTTATACCAACATAGTATTCCATTGTGTAGATGTACCACATTTTCTAATCCACTCATCTGCTGATGGGCATTTAGGCTGTTTCCAAATCTTAGCTATTGTAAATTGTGCTCCTATGAACATAGGGGTGCATATATCCTTTCTGGTTGGTGTTTCTGTTTACTTGGGATATATTCCTAGAAGTGGTATTACTGTTTCAAATGGCAGTTCCATTTTTAATTTTTTGAGAAACACCATAGTGTCTTCCACAGTGGCTGCACCAAGTCTGCTTTCCCACCAGCAGTGCACAAGGGCTACATTTTCTCCACATCCTTGCCAGCATTTGTCCTTTGTTGATTTGTGGATGGTAGCCATTCTGACAGGTGTGAGAGGATACCTCATTGTTGTTTTGATTTACATCTCTCAGGTGATTAGTGACTTTGAGCATGTTTTCACATGTCTCTTGGTTTTCTGAATGTCCTCTTTCAAAAAGTGACTACTTAGGTCCTTTACTCATTTTTTTATTGGATTGTTTATCTTCTTTTTGTTAAGTTGTATGAGTTCCCTATAAATTTTGGAGATTAAGTCCTTATCAGAGATAACATTGGCAAATATGTTCTCCCATGCAGTGGTCTTCCTTGTTGTTGTTTTTTTCATGGCTTCTTTTCCTGTGCAGAAACTTTTTATTTTGATCTAGTCTCATTTGTTTATTTTCTTCTTAGTTTCCATTGCCCTAGGACAGTGAGTTTGCCAACCACTGACCTAGACTATCGATTCCAATAATTGTTCCTTGTGATTAAGCCCCTATCCCAGTGGTCAGCAAACTCATTAGTCAACAGAATGACAAACAGCTGCTCATGAGCCGCTGTTTGCTAACCACTGTCCTAGGAACTGTATTGGTTAAGTTATTGCTACAATAAATGTCTATTATTTTGGTGCTTATGACATCTTCTAAGATTTTTATGGTTTCTGATCTTACATTTAAGTCTTTTATCCATTTTGAGTTTATTTTTGTGTATAGTGTAAGTTGGTGGTCTAGTTTCATTTTCTTTCATGGATCTGTCCAATTTTCCCAACTTCATTTATTGAAGAGACTTGACTCCATTGTATGCTCTGGCCTCCTTTGTCAAATATTAATTGAGCATAATGGCTTGTGTTGATTTCTGGGTTCTCTGTTCTGTTCCACTTGTTTGTGGTACTTCTTTTTCAATTTGAGTGCCTTTTCTTTCTTCTTCTTCTTGTCTGATCACAATGGTTAGCACTTCCAGTTGCTACATGTTGAACAAGAGTGGTGAGAGTGGGCATCCCTGTCTTGTTTCTGTTCTTAGGGGAAATGGTTTTAGTTTTTGCCCATTGAGTGCGATGTTGGCTGTGGGTTTGTCATAGATGGCTTTTTTTATGTTGATGTATGATCCTTCTATTTGCACCTTGCTGAGAGTTTTTATCCAGAGACAGTGTTAGATTTTGTCAAATACTTTTTCTGCATCAATGGATATAATTACATGGTTTTTATCTCTCAGTTTATGTGTTGTATCACATTTATTGATTTGCAGATATTGTACCATCCTTGCATCCCCAGAATAAATCCCACTTGGTCATAGTGTATGATCTTTATAATGTAATACTGGATTCAATTTCTAGAATTTTGATGAAAATTTTGGTGACTATATTCATTAGAGATATTGGCTTATAATTCTCTTTCTTTGTATTGTCTGTATCTGAGATTAGGGTAATTCTGGCTTTGTAGAAAGAGCTTGGAAGTGTTCCTGCCTCTTGAATTTTTTTGAATAGTCTGAGGAAGATAGGTTTTATTTCTTCTTTGAATGTTTAATAAAACTCTGCTGTGAAGCCTTCTCATCCAGAGCTTTTGTTTGTTGGAAGATTTTTTTATTACTGCTGCAATTTCCTCCATAGATATTGGTCTATTCAGATGTTTTGATTTCTCCTGGTTGAGTTTTGGAAGGTTCTATTTTTCTAGGAATATGTCCATTTCTTCTAGGTTGACCAGTTTGTTGGAATAGTAGAATTGCTCATAGAATTTTTTTTTACAATTCTTCATATTTCTGTGGGGTCTGTTGTTATTTTGCCTCTTTCATTTCTGATTTTGTTTACTTGGGTCCTCTCTTTGCTTCTTGAATGAGCTTGGCTAGAGGTTCATCAATCTTGTTTATCCATTCAAAGAACCAGCTTTTGGTTTCATTGATCTTTTGTATTGCTTTTTGGTCTTTATGTCATTTATTTTCACTCTGATCTTTATTATTTCCTTCCTTCTGCTCACTCTGGGTCTTTCTTGTTGCTCTCCTTCTGATTCCTCAAGTTGCAGAATTAGATGGTTTATTACCAGTTATTCTTGTTTTTTGAGGTAGGCCTGTAGAGCTATGATTTTCCCTCTCAGGATTGCTTTCACTGTTTCACAAAGATTTTGGGTTGTTATGTTTTCATTGTCGATTGTTTCCAGGATGCTTTTTATTTCTTCTTTGATCTCTTTGGTAACTCACTTATTGTTTAATGTATTGCTGTTCAGCCTCCAAGTGTTTAAATTTTTGTGATTATTTTTATTATAGTTGATTTCTAATTTTATGTCATTGTGATCTGAGAAGATGCTTGATATGATTTCAATTTTCTTGATTTGGAGAGACTTTGCCTGTATTCCAATATATGGTCTCTCTTTGAGAATATCCTATGTGCGCTTGAGAAGAATGTATATTCTGTAGTTTGGGTGTTGAATGTTCTAAAAATGTCAAGTAAGTCCATCTGAGCTAATGAGTCATTTAGTATTACTGTTTCTTTGCTAATTTTTTGTTGTTGTTTTTGTTTTTTGTCTAGACTCTAGAGGATTTCTTAGTGGTGTTAATGGGGTATTAAAATCTCCTACTATGATTGTATTGCTGTCAATCTCTCCCCTGATATCTTCCAGAAGTTGTTTTATGTATATGGGTGCTCCTGTATTGGGTGCATATCTGTTTACCAGAGTTATATCCTCTTGTTGTATCGATCTCTTTAAAAATTATGAAGTGGCATTTTTTGTCTCTCATACTTTGAGGTCTTCACTTTGAGGTCTATTTTGTCATATATAAGTATTGCTATCCCAGTTTGTTTGTTTTTTTCCATTTGCATGATAGATATTTTCCATCCCTTCACTTTCAGTCTATGTGAGTCCCTTGTTCTGATGTGGGTCTCCTATAGACAGCATATATATGGGTCATGTTTTCTTAGCCTTTCAGTCACTCAATGTCTTTTGATTGGAGCATTTAATCCACTTATGTTTAATGTTAAAAATGATAGGTACTTGTTGTAGCCATTTCTGTGCTTTATGCCTGTGTTCCTTCCTCCCTTTCTTTTTCTTCTTTTTAAAGCATTCCTTTTAGCATGTCTTTCATTGTTGGTTTGGCAGTGATAAACTTTCTTAGCCATTTTTTGTCTGCAAAGCTCCTGATTTCCCCTTCAATTTTGATTGATAGTCTTGCTGGATAGAGTATTCTTAGTTTCAGTCTTTTGCTTTGTATTCTTCATTCCATTCCCTTCTAGCTTTGTCTGTTTCTGTTGAGAAATTATTTCATAATATGATTGGGGATCCTTTGTAGGTAACTCTCTGTCTCTCGCAGCCTTTAAGATTCTCTCTTTGTCGTTAACATTTGTCATTGTAATTATGATGTATCTAGGTGTGGGTCTTTTGGAATTCATCTTGTTTAGGACACTCTGTACTTGTGTAACTTTTTTCTTCCTTATGTTAGGGAAGTTTTCCGTCATTATTTTTCAAATAGATTCTCTAATCCTTGCTACTCTTCCTGTCTTTCTGACACTCCTATTATAGGTATATTACTTTGTTTTGTGTTGTCCCATAGTTCCTTTAGGCTCTCCTCCTGCTTTTTAATTTTTCTCTCCAATTGGTGTTCAGATTGGGCTTGTTTCTCTACCTTATCCTCTCACTCACTAATTTGGTCCTCCACTTCTTCTAATCTACTGTTGAAACCTTCCATAGCATTTTTGATTGAAACTATATCACTTTTAATTTCTTCCTGATTTTTGCATAGGTTGTTAATTTTCTCATTCATCCAGTTTATGAACTGTATGATCATTACTCTGAATTATTTTTCTGTCATATTGCAGGCATCAGTTTCCTTATTTACTTTCTAGGTGATTCCTCTTTTTCTTTCCTCTGGGGATTTTTTTGTTGTCTCCCCATTCTAACTATCACCAGCAGGTCCAAAAGGTCATCTGAGTTGTAGGTGCCTGAGCCATGTGCAGTAGGAGCTTTGCTTCACTGGAGTGTCACTGGAGAGCTCCAACACGGAAACGTGTGGCTGCCATGGGTCAGTGGGAGTGACGCATGCTGAGAATCAGAGTCACCAGCACTCAGTGCGGCCTCATGTGCATCTAGAATCAGGGACCTCACATTCCTCTGTGCTAAAAAAAAAAAAAAAAAGTCCCTGCAGGTTTACGCTAAAAATCAGAGCCCTCTAGCACATGCCAGGAGTCAGAGACCCCATGTACACATGCTGAGAATTGAGTATCAGAGTCTCTGTCACTTGGTGCAGTCTCACACCATGAATCAGGTTCCCTGTGTGCATGTGCACCAAAAATTGGAGTCACAGGCACTCAGTCTGCATGCACTGAGGATCAGGGATCCTGTGCGCACACTATGAAAAACAGAGTCCGCATGTGTGTGCGCCGTGAGTCTAGTCACTGGTGCTCAATGCTGCCTCTTGCACAGAGAATCAGGGTCTCCAGTGTGCTTGAGGGGACAGGTTGCACAGCTGCTCTGTGTCGATGGGAGACCCACTCCCAGGAGACAGACTCCTCGTGTCCACACACCCAGAGTCAAAGTCAGAAAGCCTGCTCATACAGAGCGGGTCTGGCTGGTCCTATGCCACAGCAGTGGGCTGGCGGGGAAGGGGATGGGCTCCATAAATCTCAGTAATCTGCAGCCAGGATTTCTGCAGCTGTGGTCACAGGTCTTTGTCCCAAGTGGTCATAGGGTTCGGGCTTGTGTCTGAGACCAGATTGGGTGGTTTTGAAGCTAGGTTTCTAGTCCTTCAAGATGGTTTGGCCTCTGTGCCCGCATTGGCTGCCCCAAAATGTCCACAGTGGCAGTGGAGTTTTGCAGTTCAAGACTTCCTGGTCTGTCAGCCCCCCAGAAGACTCGCAAGAACACACATCTACACATTCTTATCGCTCCATCACTCTCTCACACATTCTCCCTCCCTGCCTTCTTGCTGGTTGCCATCTTCCTCTCACTTATTCTTTTGTATTTCCATCAGTGGTTCAAATTTTACTCTTCTTTATTAGAAATTATTTTATTAATTTACCTATTGTTTTCTATTTTTCTGTTTTTCCTCATTTTATAAAAGAATAAAATAAAATTCAGAGTTAAGGAGCGTACATGAAATATCTATCTTTAGTTACTGAATAAATGAAAGACTTTCTTGTTTAAATTGTTCATGTCGATACCAAAATTTCTAGTTGGGTCTGAGTTCCTCGTCTTGCAAAATCAAGAATGAGTACGTGAACAAAAACAGTTAGTGAAAGCAAAGTTTATTGAGAGATAGACAGACTCCCTGCCACAGGGAGCATCAGAGAGGGACCCAAAACAGGTCTCTCAAGAAGCTTCTTGGTTTCAGGTTTCAAAGTCCTGGAAAAGTACAGCTGGGAAAAGGTAAAGCAGGCCAGTGGCCAGAGTGTCTGTTCCAGGTTGCAGCCAGGTGTACTTCAGCACAATCTCATTAAACTCCATTAGCTCATGTGTGGAGTCCCATATGACCATAAGCCACGTGGATTCAGGGGAGCATATCCCATGCCACAGGAGAGCCAGGAGCCCATGGTGCCATAGTCTGTGGGATAGTTGTATACTTTGCTAGCTCCTCATTGGTAGTTTCAAAGAATTCTGCCTTAACAACATCTATACATTTTAAAGTTCAAGTTCCCGCATGTGGGATGGACCTGACTGAGGACTGCCACTTCAGGTCTGAGGTAAAGTTACTGTTCCTACGTAGCTGGGTTGCTCCAGCAACTCCTGCCTAGCTGGTTCAGTTCTACTCATTTTGTTTGTCTCTATGGGGCAGTCAGCAAGCTGCATCCTGTTATTTCACAAAATTGTGTCACTCTTGGACTTCCCTGTGCTATTCCCCCTCTTGTGGACCCATCCCTGAGTACCAACATCTGTTAAATGGATGATAGCCAAAACTACAACTGCAGCAAAGATCTTACTCCTGAGCACCTGATTATATCCAATCACCTCTTTTACTTGACCACTTAGACCACCTGAGTATCCCTAGACATCTTAATTTCCACATATCCAACATTAAGCATATGACCTTTTGCCCAAACCAAGCCTTCCTGTAGGTGGCACCACCAAACTCTCAGTTAACCAATTCAGATATTTGGAGGTCATCACAGATTCGTCCTTCATAGTCAGGACTTAACTGCTCATCAAGGCGGGGGGAGGCAGAAATCTGTCTCCTGAGCATTTCTCAAGCCCTTCTCTTTATCTCCATTTCTTCTACTCATTTACATTGTAATTGTGTCATGTCTAAACTCTGGATTCCATTCAGATCTTTATTCCTCTGACATTAAATGGTTTCAACAGAAATCTTTCAATGGCTTGCCCTAGCTTTCAACATAAGATTAATGATGATGATGACTGCCATTTATGTTTTTACTACATGCCAAATACTATTCTGGATATTTGATGTTCATGTCTTTGCATTTCTTCTCATCTGATATCAATATTGTAAGATAAATATTACTCTAATTTCATAAATGGAGAAACTGAGGTTAAGAAGGCTTAAGTAACTTACCAAAGACTAGTGAGCCCTGTGAGTAGTGAACTGGGTCTCAATTCTAGGGCAGCCTCTCTGCAAAGTCTTCTGTTTCATTGGACCTGTTGGTAAGTTAAAATTCGTTAGATCAATACATGTGGCTCTTGAGGATCTGTAACACTCAACTGCTGAGCCTCCCTAGCATGTGCAATGGCTTTAGCAATATGAAGATATTTGGTATAACCTTTCTTCCCTTTCCTCTCTCTCTCTCTCTCTTCTTTTTTTAACCATATATATATATATACTTTAAAAAAAAGTATTCTAGAATACACTCAAGTTGTTAAAAAATCCAAAAAAAGAAGAAGTAATTATAGTAAATTATTCCTCCTCTAGACAGTCCCATTCTCCTCGTGAGAGAGCTTATCACTTTTCACACTTTGATCATAACTGTGAATTGATTTAATCTAAAGACTTGGATTTCTTCTGCTCTGGCTTGTGTTACTTCTGTTCATTCACTCTGCGTTCCACCTTTGGAACTCCTATAGAGCAAACCTTTGTGCCACAGACTGCTCTTGAAATCTGATAAAGCTTATGGAACTCTACTAAAAATTGTATTAAATTGCATACATGGAATTACTATGAAAGGGACCAAAATACTAAAATACAATATTCAGTTATCAAAATACTAAAAAGTATAATACAATAATAAAATTATTTAGGAATCATCCAATAAAATCATCTAGCAGCACATTTAATAAGTATCTAACTTCTAAAGTCATGATTAGCACAAATTATATTTTGAGATAGCTGAAGCAATATATACTGTCATGTGAAAATAAGTGTAATTCCTTTGGTAGTAAAGGTACTGCCAGTACTACTGTGTTTTGTTTTGTTTTTTTGCCAGATTCATAGTCAAAGAAATTATTACATTTCAGGTAGAGTTTATTGAATAATGTGTAATTTCCTTTTCTATCCAACAACTTCTTGAAGTTTATATACAAGGCCTTATGTTAGTGTTACTGGAATTTTAGAATTTCTACTATCCTCAATGTTTCTTACATTTTTCTCTCATACTTTCCAATTCGTTGTGTTCTAAGATTAACTTCCTATTTAGATATTTTATTCAGTTGGTAGAAAGAACTTATTTTATTACATTATGATAATTTTTCTACCTGTCACACCTTGCTAAAATTTCATGCCTAAAATAATGAGAAAATTACAGATAGATGCATTTGATCACCCAAGTGAAGTTAAAAAAATTCAGTGAGACAGATGTTGGTTCTTTAAGAAGAATTTTATTAAGGAACGTTTTATAAATAGATCACTAAAACTGTTTATCAGAAAATCATTCTTCATGAAAGACTAGATAAATCCAGAGAATGTCCAAAATCTAGAAATTATAATCCTAATTTAACCTTTCCTATTACTTTATGTTTAATCTAGAAAAAAATGCAATATGCATTAAATTTGGTAATGAAAATATTCATAGGAAATTACCTTCATGAAGCTATCCTATATAATGAAGAAAGAATATACAAATTTACCATCACTCCACGACAAAGATGGCAGCACCTACAGCCAATAAGGAGGGAATATGCAAATTGAGGGTCACTTCGCAACAAAGATGGTGGTGGCTGCTCTGGGCTGGTGGGCAGTGTGCACAGGTGCGGTGAGGCCGGGGTGGTGTGGGACACCAAGGTGATGAAGGCAGGCATCCTGCCTCACCCCGGCCACCCCATCCTGCACAGGTATGTGGGCAGCATGTGCGGAGAGCTTCTGGGCAGGGTAGGCAGGCCAGCAGAGAGCAGCCTGTACTCCCCACATGACAGTGGCAGCAGCCACAAGTGTGCCAAGCGGCACCTGCAGGCCAGGCTAAAGTAGCACTTGCAGGCCATCAGCAATGAGGAGTGACTGTGCAAGTCCTGCCTCCTGGCGCAGAAGGTGTGCAATCACAGAGACAGCCACCTGCCAGGCCAGATTGATGTCCTCCTGGCCACGCCACAGAGGTATGCAGTTCTGTGCACCTGCAGGCCTCCAGTGTGCACATCCTCTTCTCCACTTTCCCCTCTCCCCCAGATAAAAACATCCCCCAGCACGCTGTCACCCACACGTGCCTACAACAGTCCCAGACCATGGCAGGCGCAAGTTCTCCCTTGCCCCTTGCCCCTCTATCAACTCCAGCATGCCTACATCCCCCACAGGAAATGTGCACATCCCCTCTGGCATGTTCACATTCTATGGAGAGTGTGTGGATGTTCTGGGTGCTGAGGGTGTGTACCTGTGAGATGACAGTGAGAGGATGGAGAGGTGATGACCTGTTCCCATGGAGGCCAGTGCAGCAATGAGATCACCTCCATGGGACTAATGCAGGTGCTGAGGCGGGAGCAGACACACCTAGTGGGCACAGGCGGCCCTTACTGAGGTGCCTTTGGTCAGTGTTCAAGATCAGGAACCCAGAAAGGCAAGGAGTTCCATCCTCTCAGTGAAACGGTGTGATAGTTGGGGCAACTGCAGAGGAGGAATGTGCACTTTAGGTGTTGGCCCCCCTGAGTGAAGGCTGCCCTGACTGAGCCTCACTCGCTTGGGGCCTAGTGCACTCCTACCAGGGAGCTGGTGACAGACTTGCTTTTCTGAGTTAATGAGAGAAAACATCGATTCTCCCACTGCCTGTGAAGGTGGAAAGTGGACATGCGGGGAGTGAGCAAGCTTCCTTGTCTAGGGGTTCCAAATCTTCTGTTGGTTCCTTTTACCACTGACTAGAGATATACAGGGTGTCCTCCCAAAATGTTTGCATACTTTGAATACCTACTAATTCCAGTGGGGTTAAGCAAGGAAAGAAAGAAACATTTGTTAAAAGTGCGGACACAAACCATTAGGGTTCCAGATTGGAGAGGGTGCAGGCCAGACTGAGGGGCCTCCTGCCCTCTCTCCCCTCATGCATGAATTTCATGCACTGATCCTCTAGTAAACAAATAAAAAGAATGATCAAGGACTCTACAATATGGTTATACTGAGATGGTATATGGTGAATGATAAGAGGTGATTTCTCTAACTAAAAATTACTGTCTAATAGAGGGAAAACCAAGACGGGGGAGGGGATGGGAGAAGAAGGTTAGGAAGAGAGACTCACTAGTTTTAAATGAATGAATTAAGAACATTTAAAAAAAAACACATAAAGGCATGTTGAATTTCTTTTGCCATTGGAATTAACCTGCCAGCCAATACTGACACACATAGCTGATCACCAATGTTACTCTCAAAATAACAAGTGTCTAGTCTTCACATCTTTGTGTTTTACAAGAATATGCAAGAGAGAAGGCAAAAAGAAAATGCATCAGACCCCAGAGTAATTGTCCATATTTTTCTGTTGTCAGCTAATAATCTCATTCTGATACACACTCACCCAGCAGCTCCACTGAAGTCAGTGAGCAACAACCTTTTAAAGAATGCACAGTCACACTCACAACTACCTAGGGCAGACGGCAAGCAGAAGCCTGGGGTCTCCCAGCGCTGCAATTATGAAGCCCAACGCCAGAGCAGTGTTTAAAAATATTTACATTCCCTGACATTAAATAAAACCCAAGATATTTCCTCTCACAAATGTTGATTTGGAGCTTTTCTAAACAAATCACGAAATTTGCCTGACTGAGATGGGGCCTGAACTCCCTAATAGGTTCATCAGGCACATTATACCCAGAATGAAGTGCCAATTTTCAGCCTCAGCTTCAGCGATTCATAATCCTGCGCCCCCTTGCTTTTTCAAGTGCCCACTCTTCTCTCAGGATAATGAATGAGGGCCCACATCCTTCAGGATCCCACTTCACTTTCATCTCTTTAGGAAGCCTTCCAGGAGCATCCAGCCTACCATTCCCCCTCCAATGTCAATTGCCATGCAGTTCAGTAGTAGTGGGTTGTGATCTCTCCGTGATACATAGTTGTGTGTCTAGAGAATTCATTAAATCTGTAATGTTGTATGGTTATATACACTGTGTGGCCAGATTATTATGACCACCTGACGTTTGTAGGCAAATTAGCCATACACTGCATCATATGGGATATGGAAGCTGAAGGCCTGTTCAAACACCTTTGCTGTCTGCAGTTACCGAGATAAAATGTCTCCAATTCGCACAGGAACACAAGGATTGGAAACTTGAGCATTGAAGAAAAGTCATGAGGTGTGATGAATCATGTTTCCAGTTGCATCATGCAAATGACAGAGTGAAAGTTTGGTGGAAACAGTATGAAAGCAGGCACCCCACATGCATGAGTACAAACCTTCAAGCTGGTGAGGGCAGTGTTATGGTTTGGGGCATGTTTTCCTGGCATGATTTGGGTCCTTTAATTCATGTGGAACAATATCTAAATAACACAATATACCAAAGTATCATTGTTGATCAAGTCCATCCTATCATGTTGATGGTGTATCAGAATGGAGATGGCTTCTTCCAACAAGACAATGTGTCATGCCACAATGCTCGTATTGTGCAGGAGTGGTTTCAAGAACATTAGAGAAACTTTACCTTGCTTAGGTGGCCCCCACAGACACCAGATCTCAATGCAAAAGAGCCATCAGGCAGCTGGTTCCACAACCATCAAATCTCACCGAATTGGACAGTGCTATTCATCAAGCATGGTGTCAGATTCCTCGTATCACCTTTCAACATCTCGTGGAGTCAATGAAAAGAATTATTGCAGTATTGAATGCAAAAGGTGGCCCAACGAAGTACTGATGGGGTGGAATAATAATCTGGCCACTCAGTGTGTGTGTACATACTAGAGGCCCAGTGCACAAAATTCGTGCATGGGGGAGGAGAGCATCCTTCAGCCCAGCCTGTACCCTCTCCAATCTGAGATCTCTCTCATAATCCAAGACTGCTGGCACCCAACTGCTCACCTGCCTGCCTGCCTGATTCCCCCCCTAAATACTCTCATGCCAGCATGATCGATGCCTAACTGTTCCCTTGCTGACCCAATTGCCCCTAACTGCCTCCCCCTGCTGTCCTGACGGCCCTCAACTACACTCCCCTGCAGGTCTGGTCTCCCCTAACTGTCCTCCCATGCAGGCTTGGTCACCCCAACTGCCCTCCCCTGTAGGCCTGGTCACCCCTAACTTCCCTCCCCTGCTGGTCTGGTCATACCCAACTGACCTTCCCTGCAGGCCTAGCCCTCCCAACAGTCCTCCCCTGCAGGCTTGGTCACCCCCAAACTGTCCTCTCTTATAGGTCAGGTCCCTCCCCTGCTGGCTATCTTGTGGCAACCATCATGTGTTCACATGGGGGCACCCATCTTTGACCACATGGGGGAGGCCATCTTGTGTATTGGAGTGATGGTCAATTTGCATATTACATTTTTATTAAATAGAAGGTGTCTGTCTGTGTGTGTGTGTGTGTGTGTGTGTGTGTGTGTGTGTACTAGAGGCCCGGTGCATGAAATTTGTGCATGGCGGGGAGGAGGTGTCCTTCAGCCCAGCCTGCTCCCTCGCAAATCTAGGATCCCTCAAGGGATGTCCGACTGCCCATTTAGGCCCAATCCAGATAGAATCAGGCCTAAACAGGCAGTAGGACATCCCTCTCACAATCTAGGATTGCTGGCTCCCAACTGCTCACCTGCCTGCCTTCCTAATTGCCCCTACCCACTTCTGCCTGCCAACTTGATCACCCTCTCACCATTCCTTTGCCAGCCTGATTGATGCCTAACTGCTCCCCTGCCAGCAGGAGAGCAGTTGGGAGCCAGCAGTCCTAGATTATGAGAGGGATGTCCTACTGCCTGTTTAAGCCTGATTCTATCTGGATTGGGCCTAAATGGGCAGTCGGACATCCCTTGAGGGATCCCAGATTTGAGATCCCTCATACTAAAGGCCTGGTACATGAAATCCGTGCACTTGGAGCGGCAGTCCCTCAGCCTGGCCTGCACCCTCTCACAGCCTGGCACCCCTCATTCCTTACTGCCCGCCTGCAGTGGAGGCAGGAGAGGCTTCCACCACCCTGCTGTGCTCACCCAGCTGTGAGCCCAGCTTCTGGCTGAGCGGAGCTCTCCCTGTGGGAGCAGTGACTACCAGTGGGCAGCTCCTGTGTTGAGCATCTGCCCTCTGGTAGTCAGTGTGTGTCATAGCAACTGGTTGTACTGCCTTTTGATCAATTTGCATATTAAGGTTTTATTATATAAGATATATATATACATATACATATACATATACATATACATACATACATATACATGTATATATTGCCTTCTGTTCATCTATCACATAATTTTTCAATAACTGGGACAAGTATGGTGTCTATGATGAAAGAGCAAAGCCCAGTATGCTATTTACTGGCTGCATACATTTGAGCAAAATATTGATCCTCTCTAATCTTTACTCAGTCCCAATATTTTTAAAATGAGGGAGGAAAAATAATACTTGTAGAGCTGTAGAAATTAATGAGGCTGTGCATGGTAAGCATTTTACACAGTGTCCCAGTACCTGGGATACATTAAAAACTTAATCTAAATGTTTGTGTTATTATTCTACTATCAATATCACTCTCTTAAGAGCTATTAAAATGACTCAGCTCTTATTTTTTTTATGTATTAGGCCTTTTGCTGCTTTAGAAGTTTGCACAGCTAACTTTTCTCTATTCTACCTGGTAATTAATATCATTAAAAAAATATTCTTCCACTATTCTAAGATTCTCTTGTTATTATGTCACTTAATTTCTTATGTTAAAATCATATAGAATTCAATTAAATTGTTCAAGTCATAATTTGCCATTCAGATATTAATGTTAATAACAAATACTTCTTCCTACCACTTTATTGATCAACTAACCTGTGGCAGAGACTGTGCTAGATTTTTTTTCTTTGTCTTATCTTTAATGTTCATAACTTGACAAGGAGGGTATTATGACACTCACTTAATAAATGAGAAATCACAAGTACTTAAATAAAGTACTTATATTTATTCAATATCTAGGTGGCAGACTGAGTTTAAAATGTAATCTGGCTCCAAAACCTATGTCCTTCCCATGAATTACCTTTTGCATTGCTTTTATTATTTAGTTCAGTATTAAGCCACTCAGAGACCCTGATAAATCTTTATAATTTCTAAAAATATTGTAATAGCACTTGGGAAAATAAATAACTAACTAAATAAAGATATTGTAATAGAATGTTTCATGAATAATCATTTATTCTTAGGGTACTACTATTAATATTATTAATTAGAAGCCCAATGCACGAAATTCATGCAAAAGTAAGTAAGCCTTCCTTCCCCTGACTCTCGGGACCCAGGCTCCCCTCTGGCCACTGGCAGACACCCAGAACATGGGCTTCCCTCACAGCCCCAGCTTTATCCAAAAGGTTGTCCAGAAGGACATCTGGAAGGATGTCCAGTCTAATTAGCATATTACACTTTTATTATAGATAATACTCAATTTGAATCCCCCTAAAAAATAAAGGCTAAATTAAGAATGCCTTAGTTATTATTTTAAGACATTTTTTTCCAGATGCAAGTAAAAGCTGCACTACAATGTTGTGTTTTGTATTGTTTTATAGTATTAAATGAAACTCAATATTTTGTTTAATAAGTATCCAGTTTGCCATTTCAGTTAGATATTACTGATGAAAAGGTGATGTCTCATTCTTAGATATTAGTTTCAAATAAGATTTAATATATCACATGGACATTTATGAAGCTGTTCTATGCACAACATAATTGATTGCCTATTGATCTATTTTATAGCTGTTATATTTAATTTAAAAATATGTCTGTCTCAGTATTTAATGTATTTGCTTTGACATTTGGCATTTTGGTTCTGTATTTAAGTGTATAATTTGATAAGAAATATATTGCTCATGGGCCTGCAAAAAGTTATAAAAGAAAATTATCAGTAGAGTTTGAACAGATGTATCATTAATATAGAAATAATCACATTCTTACAGCAGTAATCTCAAGTGAAAATATGTTTCAAAGCAATAATCTTAGTTTTGTTAAGGTAAACATGATTCTCAGCTTCATTTAATTAAACAAACAAAAAAGAATAGACACATAACATCTCCCTAAGTCAACTATTTTTTAAATAAATGAAATATTAATACACTTTAATGAAACTTTTCTCATGCAGTAGGATCTAATTTATGTATCTTTGACCAGCTGTTTGTTAAAAATATTCCTTTTAGTGGCTGTTTTCTGTGTGTTTCCATTTTGAAAATCTGCAGCTCCTAAACATGATAAATGTTTTCCAATCTTCTTGTTGATCGAGAAACGGTAATACAAGAAACTCACTAGCTTCTCCAAGGATGCATTTAGGAGTGAATATATTTTAAGCTTATGTATAAGATCGTTTTGCCTGACTCACCCATAGAATGAATTTTAATATTCACTTGCTCACTTATAATTTCTCTTTTCTGGAGGGAACTTCCTGTAATTCCCTCACAGCTGGCTCCATTGTTCATCACCCTTATCTGAGCAGTCACTCCAGTAAATCTCCCTATCAGACAACCCAGAAACCCCAAGACATTCTTTGTTGTCCTATCCTCTTTTGCCTCCTAAATTTGTTAGCTTGCAGGTTCAGCTGCTTCTTTCCACTTTCTGAATTCAAATATATCTCTCTGCCTCAATGAAAATCCTTGCACAGCTATTCATTTTACAGGCTTACTTTAGTCACTTATTTTTGTTGTGTCCTACTCTCCAGCTATGTTTTGTACCTAAATTTTTACATGCTGCACTTCAATATTTTTTGCTACTTTCCCTACAACTAGAGTCACCTCTGAATCAAATATAAACTATTGTATGGAAAGCTTTCTGTTTGTTACCCCTGATTAGGGGACAGAAACCCTATTCTTTTAATACCAAGAGGAAATAACAAAAAAATATTGACAGTTTACTATGAACAGACAACGGACTCTTACGTGGAATATATATTCTCTGTATAACCAGATAACTGAGTTAGTGGTCATTGATTCTATAGAAACTAAAACTCATAAAAGTTACCATTTTTTACTCATAAGGATGTCCAGTTTCATATTTCATGCCCAAACAATCTGACTCTAGACTTCTTGTTGATAGATACCAAACAACATTATTTATTGTTATAGCATTCTGCAACTTTATGAAATTATTCAGTCTCCACCAGCTGCTATTTCTCCTCCCATCACTCTCTCTTTCGTTCAGTTCTCTCTCTCTTTCCCTCACATACTCATTCATTTTTATCCTTCCTACCTAACTTATTCTTCTTAATGTTTATTTTGCTCTGCTAAGCACAGAGGAATATTTTTCTTAAATCACAGTCTCACTAAGAGGTGGATAAGTGGTCTCTTGCTGACAAAACAATAAATAATAACCTTTTCTTTCTTAATGTTTATTTTTTTTGCTTCTTTTCCAAAAACCTCTCCTGCTTAATCTTATTTTAAAGGTCAAACTTCATCCTAAGCAGCTTTTTCTCTATGGACATAATTATAATTACTATTTATATATGCATTCTAAAATATACTTTAGACACTTTATTGCTTCTATTAAAAGGCATTCTTCTTGAAGATAGGGTAATATAAAGGATTTCAAGACACAAACATAAATATATTTCTGCCTCTTTATCTTTTTAATAGTTCTATTTCTACTTCTGTATCTTATTCAAACCAAATAATGCAGGGGTGTGTGTGTGTGTGTGTGTGTGTGTGTGTGTGTGTGTCCGTGTGTATGTGTGTAGATGTATGTGAATCTGTATGTTTAAGAAGAGATGCAGCAAGAACCGGATAAAATGTAGCTTTCAAAATGAGTATACTATATTTTTGTTTGTTTTTTTATTTACATCTCCAAGACTCACTTTAATCTGTCATTAAATAACTCCAAACCTTTGTGATAATTTTCATTTCTCAATGACTACATATATAATCTCAACTATAAAATTTTATAGTGGGTTAAACATGCTACAATATTTTATTCCCAACTCAATTCTAGTATTTCTGAGTGCTGGTACACAGTCTCTATCTCACCAATATCACTGAGTTGGGTTGAATGTGAATCTCTGCAGCACTCTGATGCATCTCTTCCACAAGAGACTGCAGAAGCAATCTGGAGAACAGGAAAATTTTAAAGCACTGTCATTAATGGGCACTTGTAAGCATAAGGAGACTTAAAGTGTTTCACCTCAAATGTAGAGTTAGACCAGTCACTTCACATACTTCAGGTAAATAGATTACAAGTAAATTGCAGGCATTTCTTTAAGTGAAGAAAGCTTTTAGATGATTAAATAAGTCTCACTATGACACTATTTTTACCATCATTGAAACTCCATGCAATTTTCTCCTAAGTAAATTTCACTACCAAATGCATCGCTTAAGTGTGTGGTTAAACAATTCTAAAACTATGGCTTCCATTTGCTTCCATTGAGCTGCTGGAAAGCAATGTGATTATAGGCATACAAAATAATTATGCTCCAGCTCCAGTGATGGCTGAGTATTTTGTATCACACTAACCCTTTCACAAAAGCAGGAAGAACTAGAGGGGTGATGATCCTTGAAAAAAGGAAATTGCAGGAGAAGAGTCACATTTATATGTCTTTGCCCCCTGAGAACACTTCCAAGTCCATGTACAGCTCAAGGCAGCTAGAGTTGAAGGAGAAAGTTTCAGTTTTATTAGCTTCAGTGTCACAGAATGGGGTTCAGGGCTGCCAAATATCTGGAAATGAAGAGGCAATTTCAGAAAGAAGAGAGCCATCGTAGAAAGAACCTCCAAATCAACATAAAAACAGTTATCAAATTCTTCCCTGACCCTGAACTGTGTATACACAGGGGAAAACCAAGGACACTGGGGGAAAAAAACTTAGCAGAACTTAGTCGCCATGCACCACAGAAGAGAAAAAGTTTAGACTTTGAGTGCTGCCTGATTTAGAATGGCTGGGCAAACACAGTGGGTATTTTATTAAAATTCTAGTAGGATTAAAATTAAAGACAAACACAATTTTCTTACGAAGAACTGTTAATACATTGGATTTTGTCAAAATACAATTTTTTTTTCTACTTATCAAGATACTATTAAGAAAGTAAAAAGCCACAAATGGGAGAAATAGTTGCTATACATACATATATGTGACTTCGTAGCTCAATATATGAAAAACTCTTAAAAACAATAACAAAGAAAACAACACAATGAAAATTAGTAGAAGATTTTAACAGTCAATTCAAGACAAACAAATTTCCAACAAACACATGAAAATATGCTTAACTAATAGCATTAGTCATCAAGAAAATGTTAATGAAAACCACAATGATTTGTATTACACATCCACTGGAATAGCTACAATTAGACTGACAACACCAAATATTGGCAAGAATGTGGAGCAACTAGAATTCACAGATATTGATGAAGTAAAGTATGCAGAAACTACTCTGAAAATCTGTGTGACAGCTTGTTAGTAAACTAACTGGTTTCATTTATACCTAGTATGAAGCTCAATAACTGGCAAAAACTAATCTAGCATGGTGATCGAAATTAGAACAGTGGTGTCTAGTGAAATGAAGTTTGACTAGAAAAGGAGCAAGGAAAATTTATAGAGTGATGGAAATGTTCTGTATCTTTATTAGGGTAGTGGATTGATGGGTGCATTGTTTTAAATCAAAACTCACCGAGTTAAATATTTAAGATTGGTGCTTTTCATGGTATGTAATGTTAATGTCAATAAAAATACTACAGATTGTTGCACTGTGCTATTTGGATTGGATTTGATTAAGCATAACATGATTATGGTTTGGTTGGTTTAAATGATTTCAAGTAAATATAGCATAGGAAGTTCCTAACTCACTCCTTCTCTATACATCATACTCCATCTATCCTACCATAAATACCAGGGTATCCTGGAATCTGTCATATTTTCTTTTCATGCCTTTTTCCTCATTCATATTTTCTAGACTTATATCCTTTCCTCTTTCCTTATTCTCTGATAAATTGGAAACCACTCCTATAACTGAGGGCCATGTTTAGCTATGTTATCATTATAGCTCTGATTCCAAGTGCTGAGGTATTTTTGCATGCTGGTAGTTCAAAAAGTTCATCTATAAGAAAGGCCAGTAATTGAACGTATGCAAGATTAAACCAACCACGACATAGCTTCTTCCTGTATTTTTTTGAGGCTTCAGTGAAACCTCTAAGCATTTCTTGTAAAATGCTTACTGTGATTTGCTCTGTTTAATTTCTGACCAGTGAATAAGCCTTTGCATCTTTATTTTCTCACTGCTGGGCCAAGCAGTTGGTGTGATGCTGAATTGTGACAACTGATCACCATATAAATTCCTTTTTAATGCTCTTCTGCAAAGTGTAATAGACTGTGAACTACCATCATCTTGAAATGTCATCCTGTTTCCACAACATGACAAAGTAATGATATGAAAATGCTGAATTTAGTAATTTAAAATCTGCCATGAGCAGTGAGTGATATCACCAATACCAAGTCATAATCCAAGAGTTAGTTTACTCATTTTTCCACTTCATTTTATAAGAAAATCTTTCACTTTTGTTTTTTAGGGAGAATTGTGACAGTACATAGGCACTTGCTTAACAGTCAAATGTTGAATTTTTCCCTCAAACCTCATATGCATTTGTTCCTAATCAAAGAAATTAATTCAGTTAAGTGCTATTTTTATAGTGAGTCTATAAGAAGTTCTCTGTTTTCAGAGTGCTTTGAATATAATTGGGAATCATAATGCATAATATGAAAGAGTTCAGAAGAAAATCAAGGCCTATTGAAATCCCAAATCTGTAGGTTATGTGTGTATTCTCTGGTGATTCTAGAAGGGTGAAAAGTCATCCTCTTTCATAGCAGCAAATATCTTTTAATTGTAATCACTAGCCTCATGTATTCACTAGTCACTAGTTCAATTTTAAAATACTAAAATTAAATAAAATATAAAATTTAGTTCTTCAGTCACATTAATCATATTTCATGTGCTCATTAGCCATGTGTGGCTAGTGGCTGCCACCATGAATAATACAAATAGAGACTATCTCCATTTTAAAACATTCTATTAGCAGTGTTGTCTGAGTCACACTTATACTTGATGTGTCTCTGGAACTGTACTGCTTCACAGAAGATGGTGGAACTTAATAATAATAGTACCTTATACATCTGACAAAATACTATGATCTGTTTATATATGGCAGAAATATTGAGCTATCACAAACTTTTATTACTTGATTCTTCTTATCAATGTTGAGAATTAGAATATGATTGTTGAATGAATAGAGAGATCAAAATATGGTGGTCTTAATGACAAGAAGTAATGTCTTGCTCCTGATAAAATTAGTCCCTTTGATAGGCATAGGCAAAGCAATGGTACTGGAATAAAAAGGCTGCAGTCCCAGCCTACCAGGAGTTTACAATTATATGGGGTTGAGCAAAATGAAAAGAGGCAAATATAATACAGTGTTCCAAAGAGCTATTATAGGAGTACATACAAGGTTCAATGGATCATATATAAGGTGCACTAACCCCAGCCTGGAGGTCCAGAAGAACTTCCAAGAGTAAGTTATAGAAAGAGGATAAAAGAGAGTAAGCCTGAGAGAACAATGCGGGCAGAAAAATATTCCAAGCAAAAGAAAATGAATATGTAAGAACTAAAATAGAATATAAACTATTTCATTAATAAGAAATTATAAGTATGAGAAATAAGAATAAATACTGTTGATGCAAAAAATGAACCTAATTGAAGATAAAACTGTCTTCTTATGCAAGTTGAGGTATCTAAAGTATTTTAAGGTTTGGTTTATTTTACAATATAATTTCAAAAGAAAACTTTATACCTAGTATTTTTCAGAATATGCACACACATACAGACACAAAGAGTGGCTGGGGAAGGGAAGTGTAATTGGAAAACTTGAAAATCCTAGCGATTTTAGAATATATTTTTACACATCTCAGGGTTTTTTCTAAGCCTCTGCCATTTTAATTTTTTATTAACGTATCATTCTGATTTTTTATTAACATTAAATATATATCAGCGGTTCTCACAGAATGAATACAAATAAATCAGTTTTTAGAGCAAAGTAATTATGAGAGAGTACTTATGAGTATATAATTATGAATACAATATAATACTTAGCAATTTATAAATCAAAATATGACTTAAAAGGTAACAATTATTTTATTATATATATTAATGATGCCATTTAAAAATTCTAATTATAAGTTAAAAATATTCCAGGTTTTTATTTAGTACTAGAGGCCCACTATAAGAAATTTGTGCACGGGATGGTTTGTCCTTCAGTCCAGCCTGCAGCTCTCCAATCTGGAACCCCTTGAGGGATGTCCAACTGCCCATTTAGGCCTGATCCCAGTAGGCAGTCGGACATCCCTCTCACAATCCAGGACTGCTGGCTTCCAACTGGGCACCTGCCTGCCTTCCTGATTGCCCCTAACTGCTTCTGCCTGCCAGCCTGATCACCCCCTAACCACTCCCCTGCCAGCCTGATTGATGCCTGACTGCTCCCCTGCCAGCCTGTTTGCCCCTAACTGCCCTCCTCTGAAGGCCTACTCACCTCTAACTGCCCTCTCCTGCAGGCCTGGTTCCCACCCTCCCTCGACTGCTCTTCCCTGCAGGCCTGGTTTCCTCCCAACTGCCCTTCCCTGCAGGCCCAGTCACCCCCAACTTCTCTCCTCTGCCAGCCTAGTCACCCCTAACTGCCCTCCCCTGAAGCCTTGATTGCCCCCAACTGCCCTTCCTTGCAGTCCTGGTCCCTCCCAACTGCCCTCCCCTTCTGGCCATCTTGTGGTAGCCATCTTGTGTCCACATGGGGGCAGCCATCTTGGAATGATGGTCAATCTGCATATTATTCTCTTATTAGAAGGGATGTTTTTACTATACACCCCAAAATAGTAAATTTGACTCTATGTAATTGACAAAATATAAATTAGATATCAATAAACTTAACTTTAAAAAAATAACTTATTTACTAGTAATTACATATATTATTTACACACATGTGTAATTTTTATAAAGGAATAAATGTATTTATTGCATTCCCTTATATTTCTTAGCCATTTTTTTTTGTCAGTGAAGCTCCTTATTTCCCCTTCAATTTTGAATGATAGCCTTAGATTCAGTCCCTTGCTTTGCATCACTTTGTAAATATCCTTCCATTCTTTTCTAGCCTGATGTGCTTCTAATAAGTAAATAAATAAATAAATGGTATAAATTAATTACACCTTCCATTTTTAGACCATTGGCTTTACTTTTGCTTTTTAGCTTGGCTTTCCCCTATTTTTCTCTCCTCCTCTACCTCCACCCATATTTTTCTAGCTTCAAAAAGTAACCAATGGAATCCATTGCAATAGATATTTTGTCAGAGAGCAATAAATATAATGTAGTAAACAACTGTTACCTTACTTTGCACTCACCTAGCCACTAAAAGAGGTTTGGTATTTTCATATGCTTGTTGGACATGTATATTTGTTGCATTTTGATTGTCCTCTTCAAGTGATTTATTTATTTTTTTTTTGCATACTCTATTTTTTGCTTACTAGTTAGAGAAACAGTGTATATTTATAAATATCAACACTTTCTCAACTCTACATTCCTTTTTCTTTTTCTTTCTTTTCTTTCTTTCTTCTTTTTTTTTTAATCTATTGGTCTTTTGATCAATTTGTGTATCTTTTGCCATACAAAGGTGTTTGAAAATATTTTATGTAAAAAAGTCTGCTATCTATTTTTTTCTGAATTTCATATATTAGGCAGAATGTCTTTCTCTATATTATATACACTCCCCTAGTTTTTCTTGCATGGCTCTTAGTATTATATTTTGAACTATTTAGTCCAATTGAAATTATTTTTATTTGAAATGAGAAAAAAATGTATTTTCTTCCATATAGCCAGTTCTGCCAACATTTATTAATATGATCACCATAATTTTAGAGAGACAACCCAGAACACAACTACACCAGACAAAATACACACATAATAATATAATGTATATTAAATAATTATATATATGCTCTTACTTTAAGATAAAAATATGAAAATGAACATTTATTTGAAATTATATATTATTCTGTTTTAATCATTTACTAGAGTCCCTGTGAACTAAATTCATGCACAGGGAGGAGGGAAGGAGGCGTCCTTCAGCCCAGCCTGCACCCTCTCCAATCTGGGACCCCTCGAGGGATATCCAACTGCCTGTTTCGATCCCACCAGGATCAGGCCTAAACAGGCAGTTGGAAATCCTTCTCACAATCTAGGACTGCTGGTTCCCAACTGCTTGCCTGCCTGCCTTCCATATTGCCCCTAACCTATTCTGTCTGACAGCCTAATCACTCCCTAACCAATCCCCTGCCAGCCTGATTGATGCCTCGTACTCTCTCTGGCCATAGCCATCCTCACTGGGTTAATTTGCACACTCGCTCCTGATTGGCTGGTAGGCGTGGCTTGTGGGTGTAGCAGAGGTGTGATCAATTTGCATATTATTATTTTGTTATATCGGATTATAAAATGCTATGATTTAAATAAAAAATAGGATTATTTGACTGTCTAATAGTTGTGATAGTACTAATTAAGCAACTAATATTTGATTAAAATATAACAATATTTTTAAAAGGTTTTTTTTTCTGTTAAAGCAGTTATTTCTATTGTTTTTTAACCCTTTTAGTTATTTAAATATTGTGGGCTGTATTTAAGACATCAATGTAAGATGTTTTAAAAGGGGAACATAGTGCTATTGACTATATTTAATAACAAATAACAATGATATATTTCTGTCTCATAATATGGTAGGATAATTTGACTCCTTCCTTTTCCATTTCCATTAACACTTCTCTGAATGGCCTTCAACTGTTAAAGCATTCTCTTTTTATTTTCTGTAGTGATAGCACTGAGTATATTCAAACATAAATTTCACTTTGGCTTGCACTCTGCTCTTATCAAACTCACCACACACTGACTCTGGTGTCATTCCAATGTGATGACATCAAGTGAAGCTAAATATGCTCTTAACAACAGTGGCTGAACATGAACTACTTAGGAGTTTACTTACTAGCAATAGCAGGTGTTATAACTTGCAGGAATTAGTTTCAAAATGTCAAAAAATGTTCATATACTTTGCCTCTACAAGCTTGCTTTTCTAGACCAGTTTTTTGTTCATCTCAATTTTTGCATTGATAAATTCATCATATAGACTAAATATGCCTTAGATATCCTTTATTTTCAGGCATTCTGAAGCTGATGTCTTCATAAGTTAAAGTTCTCTTGCTTAGGAAAACGATTTTAAAGTTTACAGCAGTGATTCTAATTTGTGAAATCAATGCTGGGCTCCACAGAAGTTACAGGTTTCGTAAAGAAACTGAGAAAGTCCTGTGTAACTTGGCTCCTCTTTTCTATTGGCCACTTGTTCTGAAGAAGTCTCATCTCAAAAAATAAGTCATTTTATTTTACGATACATTTTTGTAATAAAATTAAACAACTCAGGCATAGTCAATTCATCTTTTTCCAGACACCCTAAGGCAGTGGTCGGCAAACTGCAACTCTCGAGCCACATGTGGCTCTTTGGCTCCTTGAGTGTGGCTCTTCCACAAAATACCACGTGCGGGCATGCATTTACCTTATAATTGAAACTTCATGGCCTACACGCAGAAGTCAGTTTTCGGCTCTCAAAAGAAATTTCAATCGTTGTACTGTTGATATTTGTCTGTTAACTAATGTGTTTGCCCACCACTGCCCTAAAGTTTCCTCAAAAACCACCAAACAAGTTTAGAAGAATAGTATATATTTTTTGTTTTACTGTAATCTTTCTTTTTCTTTTGTCATCCTGAATGTATTTCCAAATTAGAGGACACTCTTCTTGTCCCATGTTGGAAAAAGTGATTTTATGGCAATCTAACATTTTATATATTAATAGCCATATTGTAAGCATACGTCTGAAAAGGCCATCTTCTTCATTTCTATCAAATAAAAACTTGAGCCCAAGCCAGTTTGGCTTAGTGGATAAAGTATCAGCCTGGGGACTGAAGGTTCTGGATTCAATTCCAGTCAAGGGCACATGCATGGGTTGCGGGCTCCATCCCCAATGGGGGGTGTGCAGGAGGCAGCTAATTAATGATTCTCTCTCATTATTGATGTTTCTATCTCTCTCTCCTTCTCCCTTCCTCTCTGAAGTCAATAAAAACTACATTTAAAAAAAATAAATAAAAACTTGCTAAGTTCTTCTGCACATTGTGAGTAAACTAAAAAGTAACCAAAATTTTAGATTATGAAAACTTCACTATTATAGGTAAGCAAATCATAACTCTTTTTGCAATGTTGTATAAAAGTTGTGCAGAACATATTGCAGATAAGATCTTTTCATTTTCTTTGATAAGAAGTTCACCCACTAAATGGAATTTGCCGAAGTTTATGTTGCCATATCTGCAGAATATTCAGAAAGAAGACAGAAGTCTTGTGTTTCGATAAGATATCAAGAGCCATTGGTTTTATGTTTTATTATGCAATTTTATTAAAATCTTCATAGAAATCAAGAAAATAGTTTGACACTACATTTTTAAAATTAAAATACCTAAGATTCAGAGGGATCATTATTTTTGTGAGAATGTAGCCCCCATGTGACACATAATTTTACTGTGGAACACATGAAATCTGAAAGAATCAACTCTACCTTGTAAAGGTTCTACTCATTTGTTATCAAAACAGCCTCCTTTAGTTTTTCAACAACACAGTTTATTTGAAACCTCAAAATTAGGGAAAATAGCTTTACTCAGTTTCATAGAGTTATCATCAGGGGAACAATATAATAATGTATGTTTGTTCATGTGATATGCCAAAACCAGATCCACAGCTGCTATTTTCAACTGATCATTGGCGTCTTTGGGGAGACACAAAAACTTCTGATTGATTTAGAATCTTCTAAGTGCTTTCACATTCCCTTTGTTACTACACCTAATAATAAATTCTTCTCTGCATGTTATGCAGCATGCTGCTTTGGTTATTTGTATTCTTCTATCATAAGATAACAGTCATTTGGTCTCTTTTATTGATAATCTGGGTCATGCTGGTATTAGTATTATAATCATTCTCATTTTTATCACCAGAACTCTTAGGAAAACATAGTCACTGTATTCACAATGTTAAAATTAAATTAGCATCAACTTGATAACAAGAACAAACAGTCAATCTACAGGTAAAGCACTGTAAATAGTCATGATTACAATGGACTTAGGTTGCACACTTGAGTCTCACCACGGAATGATGGATGATTTATTTTTTTTGTATTTTATCTAATTTTTATTAATTTTTTATACATATCTCCCCATTGCCCCCCCTCCCTCCCAAGCATACCCAAGACCCCCAGTGTCTATGTTCATTGGTTATGCTTATATGCATGCATACAAGTTCTTTGATTGATCTCTTATTTACCTCACCTAACTTTAATCTTCCTGCTGTAATTTCACAGTCTGCTTGAAGCTTTACTGTCTCTGTATCTATCCTTTTATTCATCAGTTTATAATGTTCTTTATTATCCACCAATGAGCACGATCATGTGATGCTTCTTCTTCATTGACTGGCTTATTTCACTAAGCATAAGGCTCTCCAGTTCCAACCAGGTTGCTGCAAATGGTAAGAATTCCTTCTTTTTAATGGCAGCATAGAATTCCATTGTGTAGATGTACCACAGTTTTCTGATCCACTCATCTGCTGATGGGCACCTAGGCTGTTTCCAAATTGTAGCTATTGTAGATTGTGCTGCTATGAACATAGGGGTGCATAAATCCTTTCTGATTGGTGTTTGTAATTTCTTAGGATAAATTCCTAAGAGTGGTATTACAGGGTCAAATGGGAGATTCATTTTTAGTTATTTGAGGAAACTCCATACTGTTCTCCATAGTGGCTGCACCAGTCTGCATTCCCACCAACAGTGCACAAGGGTTCCTTTTTCTCCGCATCCTCGCCAACACTTGTCGTTTGTTGATTTGTTGATGATTGCCATTCTGACAGGTGTAAGATGGTATCGCATTGTCGTTTTGATTTGCATCTCTCGGATGATTAATGACTTTGAACATGTTTTCATGTGTCTCTTGGCCTTCCTTCTGTCGTCTTTTGAAAAGGTTCTATTTAGGTCCGTTGCCCATTTTTTTTATTGGATCCTTCATCTTCCTTTTATTAAGTTGTGTAAGATGGCTGTAGATTTTGGAGATTAAACCTTTATCAGTGATATCATTTGCAAATATGTTCTCCCATACAGTGGTCTTTCTTGTTGTTTTGTTGATGGTTTCTTTTGCTGTGCAAAAGCTTTTTATTTTGATGTAGTCCCATTTGTTTATTTTTTCTTTAGCTTCCATTGCCTTTGGAGCAGTATCAGTGAAGAAGTTCTTTCGGCATATATCTGAGATTTTGCTGCCTGTGGATTCCTCTAGTATTTTTATGGTTTCCCTCTACTGTTTAAGTCCTGTATCCATTTTGAGTTTATTTTTGTATTTGGTGTAAGTTGGTGGTCCAGTTTCAATTTTTTGCATGTATCTGTCCAATTTTCCCAACACCATTTATTGAAGAGGCTATCTTGGATCCATTGAATATTCATGCCTCCTTTGTCAAATATTAATTGAGCATAGTGGTTTGGGTGGATTCTCTATTCTATTCCATTGGTCTATATGTCTGTTCTTGTGCCAGTACCAGGCTGTTTTGAGAACAGTTGCTTTGTAGTATAGCTTGAAGTCTGGTATTGAGACCCCACCTACTTTATTCTTCTTTCTCAGAATTGCTGTAGCTATCTGTGGTCTTTTTTTGTTCCAGATGAATCTATGAAGAATTCTTTGTAGGTCTGTGAAATATGTTGTTGGTATTTTAATGGGTAGTGCGTTGAATCTGTAGATTGCTTTGGGTAGTATGGACATTTTAATGATGTTGATTCTCCCAATCCATGAGCATGGTATGCTTTTCCATCTGTTAACATCTTCCTCTATCTCTTTTTTCAGTGTCCTGTAGTTTTCTGCAAAAAGGTCTTTTACCTCTTTAGTTAGGTTTATTCCTAGGTATCTTAATTTTTTTGGTGCAATGGTAAATGGGATTGCTTTTTTAGTTTCTCTTTCTATAATTTCACTATTAGTGTATAGAAATGCCACAGACTTCTTAGCATTAATTTTGTATCCTGCTAAATTGCCAAATTCATTAATTAAGTAAATTAGTGTTGGAATGGAGTCCTTTGGGTTTTTTATGTACACTATCATGTCATCTGCAAATAAGGACAGCTTTACTACTTCTTTTCCAATTTGGATGCGTTTTATTTCTTCTTCTTGTCTAATTGCAATGGCTAATTCTTCTAGTACTATGTCGAACAGAAGAGGTGAGAGTGGGCATCCCTGTCTTGTTCCTGTTCTTAGGGGAAATGGTTTTAGTTTTTGCCCATTGAGTATGATGTTAGTTGTGGGTTTATCATATATGGCTTTTATGATGTTGAGGTATGCTCCTTCTATTCCCACTTTGCTGAGAGTTTTTATCAAGAAAGGGTGTTGGATTTTATCAAAAGCTTTTTGTGCATCAATTGATATGACTATGTGATTTTTATCTCTCAATTTGTTTATGTGATGTATCACATTTATTGATTTGTGGATATTGTACTATCCCTGCATTCCTGGGATGAATGCTGCTTGATCATGGTGTATGATCTTTCTGATGTACTGCTGGATCCGGTTTGCTAGAATTTTGTTGAGGATTTTGGCATCTATGTTCATGAGAGATATTGGCCTATAATTCTCTTTCCTTATGTTGTCTTTATCTGGTGTTCGTATTAGGGTGATGCTGGCTTCATAGAAGGTGTTTGGAAGTATTCCTACTTCTTGAATGTTTTTGAATAGTCTGAGGAGGATAGGTTTTAATTCTTCCTTGAATGTTTGGTAAAACTCTCCTTTGTAGCCATCTGGACCCCGGCTTTTATTTCCTGGAAGCTTTTTGATTACTGCTTCAATTTCTTCCATAGTTATTGGACTATTGATATGGTTGGCTTCCTCCTCATTGAGTTTTGTGAGGTTATATTTTCTAGGAAAATCTCCATTTCTTGCAGGTTGTCCAATTTGTTGGAATAGAGTTGTTCATAGTATTTTTTAACAATCCTTTGTATTTCCACAGGGTCTGTTGTTATTTCTCCTCTTTCATTTCTGATTTTGTTTATTTGGGTCTTCTCTCTTTGCTTCTTGGTGAGCCTAGCTAGGGGTCCATCAATCTTGTTTATCCTTTCAAAGAACCAGCTCTTTGTTGTGTTGATCTTTTGAATTGTTTCTTTGGTCTCCAAGTTGTTTATCTCCGTTCTGATCTTCACTATTTCCTTCCTTCTGAGTACACTGGTATTTTCTTGTTGCTCTCATTCTAGCTCTTTGAATTGTAGGTTTAGGTAATTTATTACCATTGTTTCCTGTTTTTTGCAGTAGGCTTGTAGGGCTATGAACTTCCCTTTCAAGACTGCTTTCACTGTGTCCCATAAATTTTGGATTGTTGTGTTGTCATTGTCATTTGTTGCCATGATGTTTTTTATTTCTTCCTTGATCTCTCTGGTTACCCAGTTGATGTTTAATAGCATGCTGTTTAGTCTCCATGTATTTGATTTCTTTCTATTGTTTTTATTATAGTTGATTTCCAGTTTTATGCCACTGTGGTCTGAGAAAATGCTTCATATGATTTCTATCTTCTTGAATTTGAAGAGACTTTTCTTATGACCCAACATATGATCTATCTTGAAAATGACCATGTGCACTGGAGAAGAATGTATATTCTGTGGCTTTGGGGTGAAATGTTCTGAAGATGTCAATTAATTCCATCTGGTCTAGTGAGTCATTTAGGATTGATGTTTCTTTGCTGATTTTTTCTTTAGAGGATTTGTCCAGTATTGACAGTGGGGTATTAAAGTCTCCTACTATGATTATATTGCTGTCAATCTCTCCCTTCATATCCTCCAAGAGTTTTTTTATGTATTTAGGTGCTCCTATATTGGGTGCATATATGTTTACCAGAGTTATTTCTTCTTGTTGGATTGTTCCCTTTAGTATTATGAAGTGGCCTTCTTTATCTCTTGTTATGTCCTTCACTTTGAGGTCTAATTTGTCAGACATAAGTATTACAACCCCAGCTCTTTTTTCATTTCCATTTGCCTGAAATACCATGTTCCATCCCTTCACCCTCAATCTGTGTGCGTCTCTTTTCCTAAGGTGGGTTTCTTGCAGACAGCAGATATATGGATCATGTTTTCTTATCCAATCGGTTACCCTATGTCTTTTGATTGGAGCATTTAATCCGTTTACATTTAAAGTTATTATTGATAAGTACTTATTTGTTACCATTTTTACTCCTTACCCCTGAGTTCCTTCTTTGCTTCCTCTTTCTTTTTATTACAGCAGACCTTTGAACATTTTTTGCATTGCTGATTTGGTGATAATATATTCCCTTAGTCCTTTTTTGTCTGTGAAGCTTCTGATTTCACCTTCAATTTTGATTGAGAGCCTTTCAGGGTACAGTATTCTTGGGTTCAGACCCTTCCTTTGCATGACTTTGTATATTCCATTCCATTCCCTTCTGGCCTGATGAGTTCCTGTTGAGAAGTCAGTAGCTAGTCTTATGGGGGTTCCTTTGTAGGTAACTTTCTGTTTCTCTGTGGCTGCTTTTAAGATTCTTACTTTGTCGTCGGTATTTGCCAATTTAATTATAATGTGCCTTGGTATCAGTTTGTTGGGGTTCATTTTGCTTGGGACTCTGTGAGCTTCTTGGATTTGTGTGGGTTTTTTCTTTCCTAATTGGGGAAATTTTCTGTCATTATTTCTTCAAACACGTTCTCTAATCCTTGTTCAGTTTCCACTCTTTCTGGAACCCCAATTATGCGGATGTTGTTTTGTTTCATGTTATCCCAAAGTTCCCATAGACTCTCCTCTTGCTTTTTACTTTTTTTTCTAGAAGCTGCTGTACTTGGGTATTTTGTCCTACCGTGTCTTCTAGCTCACTGATGCAGTCCTCTGCTTCTTCTAGTCTACTTTTGATGCTTTCTATTGAGTTCTTTAAAGCAGTGATGTCATTTTTTATGTCTTTGTGCATTTATTCTTGCTTCTTCTTCATTTCTTCTTGGCTCTTACTCATATTGTCGAATTTGTCTTCCATTCTTTTCATCCACCTTATGATCATTTCTCTGAACTCTTTCTCTGGCAGGCTTATTTCTGCTTCTATTTGCGCTTACTTCCTTTCCTGGTGAATCCTGCCTTTCTATCTTATGTGGGCTGTTTCTTTTTCTGCCAATGGTCTTTCTTCTTCAGGTGTCTGGTTATGTAGTTCTCTCTCCTACGTTGATTGAAAGGCACAAACTACAACACGACCAGGTACAGCACACAAGGCACTGAATAAAAATGTATTCAAGATGTTAATAATCACAAATAAGGTGACCACCAATGAAGGACAAATTAGGGGTAAATAGAGAAAGAAGAAGAGGAAAATGAGGAAAAAAAGAAAAGAAAGAAATGCCAAAATCAAATTGGGAGAGTGAGAAAAAAAAAAAGATAAATAAATGAACAATAAAATAAAATAAAATAAAATAAGAAAATAAAAAGGAAAAGAAGGAGAAGGAAAGAGGAAGAGAAAAAAGTCAGAGAGAAAAGAAAGTGTATAAGAGAGAAAAGAGGAACAAAATATAGATGTCAGGAGACAACTCCAATAGGACAGTCACTAATCCCAATAAAGGCCAGCAACCAGTACCTAGAGATTAAGGCAAATTGCAAATAGCAACTGGTATTGAGGGAGGTGAGGGAAAAGAGAGGTAGAAAACAAAGCAAGCAAAAAGCAAAATAAAACAATTAGAATAAACTAAAACAATCTCACAAAAAAATTTCAAAAAATCGATATAATCACTTTTCAGGCAAATAGCAACAAAAGAACATAGAGAAAAAACAACTTTTTGGCTAGTGAAGACAAGAAGAGAGAGGTTTGTGTGGACTTGTAGTAGGGGATTTGAAATTAGATATATAAATGGGGTGAAATTTTAACCAGGTAAAGAGAAAAATAGGGAGAATCTAAAGTTGGAAAAGGGAAAGAGAAACAAGACAGCAAAATTGGGAAAGTTAGGAGGAAAGTGTTGGCATAAAGGTAAAGTTGAGTTGGAGTAAAATTATGCTAAAGGAAAGATGAAAATAGAATGTAGAACTCGAATCCAGACCTGAAATAAAATAAAGAGAAAACAAAATGACACTTGTTTTTTTTTCCAAAAAGGTAAAGTACTAGTAGTAATTAATAATACTAGTTTAAAACAAAAATGTAATAATTATAAAGGTAAAATCAATTGAGGCAGAAAGAAAAAAAATATTCTTTTAATTAAAATATGTGAAAATGAAAAATTAAAAATTAAAAAAAAAGAAAAAAGAAAAAAGGAAAAATAAAAAAAAAGAAGAAAAATAGAATGGTCCTTCACTTCCACTATTATTCTGCTTGGCACTCCTCTTTCCCAGCAGGGAAAGTATTGCAGTTCCCTGTGTTCCCCTCTTTGTGTTTTAATCTCTTTATTCTTTTGTGGTTATGTGAGTCAATTTGTGTGTCATCCACTGGGTGGCAGTGTTTTGGAATTGATCTCTGAGACAAAGCACAGGACCTCTCTAGGCTGTGCTCAGATCCTGCTACTCTGTGGTGCTCAAAGCCAGTTTGTGGGGGTTTTGCAGCCGGGACACTGTAATAACTCCCAAGCTGTCCCTCTGCCCCAGAAAAAAAACGAGTCATTTTCCAGAGCTCTCCTTTGTCAACAGCTAAGAGGGTTTGCCTCCACACTTAGGGATCACGCCCTGATCACCTCTGGGGACCTCTCCAGAGGCAGCTTTCCCGCAGCCCAGCTCCCACAGTGTGTGCGTCTCTGCCTTGCGGGGGTAGGAGACCTCACCCTGACCCAGGCGAAATCTGACCCTTCCGTGCGCCTCATGGATCTCCGAATCTGCCGCCTGCATGTCCGTGGCGCCTGGGAAGCTGTGCTCTGGGTCCCCCGCTGCTCTGTGGGTGAATCCGTCAGCCGCAGCTTTCAGACCTCGGCAGACATCCACTTCCCCCTTATCTCAGGCGCAATCTGACCTTTCCGTGTGTCCTGTGGATCTCTGATTTCGCCGCGTGTCTGCGCTGATTGGAGAGCAGAGTTCTGGGTCCCCGGTCCCTGGCTGCTTGCTCGATGGATGCCCAGCCGCAGGCTTCAGACCGCCGCAGACATCCACCTCCCACTTCAAGATGGTTCGGGCTCTGCGTTCGCGCTGGTGGCTCTGGCCGACAAAAACCCTGTGGCAGTGAGGCTGCCTGGCCGGGAGAGCCTCCTCCAGCAGTTCCCCGCCTTCCCCTGGAGGACAACTGACTCCTAGCTTGCCAACAAACACTCCCAATGCGACTCTCAGCCGCTCTCTCTCCCTCTGCCCAGCGACAAAGTTCCAGAAGCATCTGTCTACTCCACCACCATTTTCTCCGGATGATTTATTATTGTCAACAGCAAGTTGCAATTGCCAATGTAAACATTCAGGGGGGAAAAGAGTGAC